>CM076571.1:338709001-339309001 GCA_034641835.2 Pinus albicaulis
AACCTAGAATAGGAAATTCTGAATTGAAACACAGGGCATCTAATATATAGGCACAGAAATGAAAATGAGTTGTATTTCCAGTGTCTTTATCCTTTCTATATTCCAAAATTCTATTAGCTATCTTGTCAGAAAGGATAACCGACCAATCCATAATTTCAGAATTTATAGCAGCATGAATAAGATGTACCATATGAATTGAAAACCTCACAGATTTGTCATTCCAGAAGAGTCTACACATCATCGCAGTAGCATAGCAATATAGGGGTGCAAGAGACTCCACAGACTCCATACCTGATGCTTCATTTTTATGTTTCTTTGGAGCTCGTCTCCACTCCTTAATAGGGTCTGATTGAACTTCATTGCTTGCGGCGAAATTTTCTATGAAAGATTTGTTGTAGACCTTTTGCGGATTTGGGAGATGGTACATTGCTTTGATATCTTCTGCTCTAAAAGATCCAAAACTCGTTCCCACAGCTGCGAAATTTTTTTTTTTGTGATGGTGATATTGTCTATCACCCATTGCACTACATCTTAATAAGGGAACATATTCACCCAAGCCGTTATTCTGTGAGGGAAAGAATTTGGAATTGCTTTGACAGGAGTCTCAGAATCAGAATCTGAGTCTTCTTCATCTGGTACTGTTGCTTTTACCTCTATTACAGTGGGTTTTTCAGCTTCAAACAAACTATGTACTTCTTCCCAAGAAAGCTTCCCAAGACCCTGGCATGCCGTATCTGTAACTAGCTTGATTTTGGCTGGTTTTTCTTTTGGTACTGTGGGAGCGATAACAGCCTTTGCGGCGGTAGCAGTTCTTGCTTTCTTAAATTTCTTAGACATTTTCCCATCTATTATCATTTCCTGGCTAGGCGAACGGGAGGGTTGGATGGTCTATGGCTCTGCAAATGAGAAAAAACCTTTCAAAACGGGAAGGAAAGAAGTTAGAAGAACAACTGTGTGATAAGATTTTATTAATGACCCCAATTGATTAACTTCATCTTAAACTTAAATGCCCTCTATAAGAGTCACATTCACGCATTCATATAGGATCGATCATCATAAATCGTTTTATTTTCTAATTAATAGTGATCGTACAATCAGATATCAGTGATTTGAAATGTTAACGTAAAAATTTCCTTTTGGATTTTCCGATTTCGATTGATAAATAATATATGCATAGCGCAAATAGAAATAAACCAAGATTTAACTATCCATTGCATTGGAGATTTCAAAAGTGAATTAATTATTATCTCATATGCTCCGCCGATTTGCGATTGTGATGATAGTATATTGCATCGGACATTCCCAAAGGAATTAAGTTGTATACGATTTCCACCGATTTGCGATTGCGATGATGGTGGGGTCCATCGCATCAGAGTTTTGCAGAATAACTAGACGTGATGTTGTTCCTCCGAAATGCAATTGCGATGAGTCGTATCGCATCGGGATTTTATAAATCAAATAAATGTGATGTTGCTTCTTTGAAGTGCGATTGCGATGAATCGCATTGCATTGGAGTTTTGCAATAGACCGAATGAAGGGTATCTTCTTCGGAATGCGATTGCGATAGGTTACATCACATCAGGATTTTGAAAAAAAAAAATTGAAACCTTTAAGACCCTACCGATTTGCGATTGTGATTTACTTTATCACATCAGAATTTTTAACATGAATACTTCTATGCTTTGTGCCGATGCGATATAAGACTTGATAGTTTATCGGATCAGAAAAGTTTCAATGTCACATTTGTTCACTTGTATCCGACATATGCGATATGCAATATATGACTTTTAAACAATGAATATTTTTATTGTTTTATATAAAATAATCGGATTTCCTCAAAGTCTTTTATTTTATCTAAAAAGAAAGGGGACCTATTTCAAAACAAACTTTATTCTAAAATTTTGAAATGGGGAGGGTTGTTGTACCATACAACAATTGGCGATTCACTAGAAGAAATAATTATCTCTAAAAAAATAAAATGAACACTATACTTTTAGTAAGTAAAAAGTTTTAAAGATAATGAAACCACCTTAGAGAAATTTAAATAAAATCTAACTTTGAAAAAGAATAAAAATCACTCACAATTTCCTTCTAATGCCTCAAGAATAAAAACATTTTTGGGTTTTCTTAAGCCTTGATTGGTTGATAATAATAAAGTAATGGGCCTTTCCAATTTTAGCTTTTGTAGTATACTATATTGTCATAGGTATTGCCTCTGCTGCGTGCAAAATTTTATAGTCTCGACAGGGTTACCTTTTAACCATCAATCATTCATTGTCCCATCCAACTAAGATTATGACTTTTTAAAAGATAAATTCATAAGACATATTATCTCATGTTTTTTCTCTTTTATTTATTTATTTTAAATTAAAAGCCATTGTTATGGTTTGGTAGCCAGTTAAATAACAATGCCATTCACTAGTTGTAATTAAACTGAACAAGCTGGCTCGTGATGAGACCCCTTGTCTTATAATTATAAGCCATTACCCTGTTTTGGTATGTAGTGTTGGTAAGGTCAGTTTTATTACTTCTTATGATCATGGTAAGTAGGCTCATGATGAGACCTCTTATCTCTTAATTTTACATATAATTTTTTAGAATTACATTCTAAAAAATCACTACCTTAATGGATGGGGCGAACTGATTGTTCTCCTTAAGAATCAATGGATGACAATTTTTAGAGTTTTTTTAATGCCAAAGCTTGAAAAATTCTTTACTTTTTATGAATAACCTTTCTCTACTCAATAAACTTATAATGATTTCCTCAAGTTTTTAAAAGATTTTGCAAATGTTTTTACAAATTTCGAAAGCTTAATATTTTATTTTAACTACCCAAAATTGTAATCATTTCTATAAAAATTCTTATTTACATAAAATAAGTATTTATAATATTTTCTCGAAGATATTTTCAAATGGTAAAAAGTCAATTAAAGACTATTAACAACCTTGTTTACAAGATAAACAAAATTGTAGAAAGGATTATGTACAGGTAAGAAGGGTTTACCTCCTTAAGAAAAGAATTTCTTTAAAATAAGCCCATTTACAGGAAGAGATTCTCTCTTTCCTGTTAAATCTTGTAGTATGAATGTATATGAGCCTATATTTTCAGCAATTTGAAATGGTCCAAGCCACATTTTTTGAAATTTGGTATGCTTACCCTTATCTTCATGTGCTTTTTCCCATTTCAAAACAAGATCACCAATTTGCAAAGTTTTGGATCCAATGGAACTTGAATCAAAAGAAGATTTTACCAGTTGTTGGTGTTTAGCATGAATACTTTTTTCTTTCTCTCTATATTCTTCTAACTTAAGAGTTTGATCAAATCTTAATTGAATAGATGATGAAGTATTTTCTTCAATAAATTGAACTAGGGCTAATGATGGAAGAACTAGATTTGATGGTATTACAAATTCTTTTCCATAAACTAGATTAAAAGGTGAAGTACCTATTAAAGCTTTTTGAGTAATATGATCAACCCATAGTGCAAAAATTAAAGACTTATGCCAATTCTTTTGATTCTGATCAATGGTCTTTTTTATGATTTTGATGAGATTTTTATTAGTAGATTCAACTAAACCATTACATTATGGATAATAATTTGCTGAATATTTCAATTTGAAACATCTTTTGATTGAAAATTTCATTATATTATTTCCAGAAAAATAAGATGCATTGTCAAAAACAAGAGCGTAAGGTACACCAAACCTGGTTATGATGAATTGATCAATGAAATCAATGATTGCATCAGAATTGGCTACCTTTAAAGGAACTGCTTCTACCCACTTTGTGAAGTAATTTGTTGCTGTAAGGATGTATCTGTGTTGTTTGGAAGAGTGTGGTACTATTTCTCCAATAATATCAAGCCCCCATTGCTCAAATGGTTGCTCAATGTTTACTGGTTGTAGAGGAAAAGCTGGCTTCCTTTGTCTTCCACTAGCAGTTTGACAAGTCTCGCACTTCCTTACATAGTCATGTGTATCTTTAAAAAGGTTAGGCCAATAATATCCAGCATGGATGATTTTGTGAGCTATGGTATCACCTCCAAAATGTCCACCCGCTGGTCCATCATGTAATTCCTACAATACCTTTTTTGCTTCAGTTTTTTCAAGGCATCTTAATAGAATTGAATCATAATTTCTTCTGAATAACACATCATCAATAATTTCATAATGTTTAGCCTTTAATCTTAAATCACACTTGTTCTTATAGCTAAGATTAGAAGGAGCATATCCATTTTTCAAGTAAAAGATCAGATCATCATACTGAGATTCAGAATCTATAACTCTTATCTGATTTACTTAAACAACATTATCTTGATCTTGATTTTCTGGTATGTTGGAAGCTCCTGCTAACAATTTGCAAAAACCTTGTCCTCTAACAGTTTTGGTTGGCTTAATATCAATAACATACTCTTTTAAAGTTGTTACCCAATTAGCTCTCTTTTCTCCTACTTCCTTTTGAATTAACAATTGTCTCACTGCAGAGAATGGGACAATAATTTTTGTATGTGTATTTAGGAGAAAATTTCTAAAATGTTTGATTGATTTAAACACAGCGAAAGCTTTTTTTTCTACATCAGAATAATTAAGTTCAGCTTCTTGCAGATTTGAGCTAAAGAAAGAAATTGGTGCTTCTATTTGTTGATCATTGAGTTGTGTTAAAACAACAGCATAGGATGTTTCAGTAGCCAAGGTATATAGAATAAAATTTTTAGAAAAATTAGGAGTATTCAATGCAGGTGCATTAATTATTACCTTTTTGATTGCATCAAAGGCTTCCTTTTCTTTATGTAACCATTTGAAAACCGAATTTTTCTTAATCATATTCTACAAAGGTAAAACTCTTTGAGAGAAATCAGGAATGAATCTTTTGACAAAATTGATCTGCCCTAGAAATGATTGCATGGATTTTTTATTATGTGGTAAAGAAATATCATAAATTTCTTTTACTTTATCAGGGTCAATATATATACAATCTTTCGACACAACAAATCCTAAGAGTTTTCCTTCATTGAGAGCAAAGAAGGATTTCTTTGGATTTAAAGAAATACCATATCTTCTGCATCTTTCAAATATCTACTTCAAATCATGCAGATGATTGGCTCTTTTCTTTGAAAATAATGTTATGTCATCAAGATAAATAACAACTGATCTATTAATCAGACCCTTAGATGCTATATCCATGGCTCTCTGGAAATTAACTCCTGCATTTATTAAACCAAAAGGCATCTTTTGATAAGCATAAGTAACCCATTTGATTATGAAAGTAGTTTTCAGACTATCATCTGGATGTACCAATATTTGGTTATAGCCTGAAAAACCATCAAGAAAAGACATGAGTTTAGAACCAGCTACCTTTTGAAGCATTTGTTCCATCGTTGGCAATGTGAAGTTGTCCTTTTGACATGCCTTGTTTAAATTTCTAAAGTCAATGCATATTCTAATATCTCCATTCTTCTTTTTGACAGGTACCATGTTGGAGACCCAATTAGAATGTCTTACAGGAAAAATGATTTTCGCCTTTAAAAGTTTGTTCAATTATGACTTGATTTTTCCTTCCAGATTGGGATGAATTTTCCTTAACTTCTGTTGAACAAGTTTTACATTGGAAAGCATTGGAATAGTATGTTGGATAACATAAGTATCATAAGTTTTCAAATCCTCATAATTCCAATGAAAGACATTTTTGTACTTATTCAGAAGTCTGATGAAAGCTAAACTTTCCTCTGATGTTAACTCGAGACCTAAATTAACAATTTGTGGTTTAGGCTCAGTACCAATATTTACTAATTCAAAATTCAAAGTAGAAATTTGAAGTTTAGCATTAGTAAATTTCTTGAATCTGTCTTTAACATCATATAGATCTTCAAGTTTGACTACATATTTGGGAATATGATTTCCATTGTCTTTTGATGTGTTTTGAAGATCATGATCACTTTCATCAATTATTTGTTCATCATAATATTTCTCTGAAGTCAAGAAATTTAAGATATCTTCATCATGATAGAATACTCTCCAGTTTGTGATATTATCAGGAACAGATGGTCAAAAGATTAATTCGATTGAAAACCTATCTAGACTATAATCTTCGGCAGGGAGGGGTTTGGAAGCAACATCAGCTAACAAATCAGCTGATGTATTTTGAGTTCTAGGGACAGAAAAGATATTGAACGCTAAAAATTGAGTGGTGAGATATTGCTCAAGAGATTTGTAATGTTTAAGATGATCTGAAAGACAATGGATAGTGCTTCTTACTCGTCTAATAACAATTTCAGAATCACCATACACTTTCAGATACTTAACATTCAATCCTATTGCTTTATAAAGCCCTTGGATCAAGGCTTCATACTCTGCAGTGTTATTTGTATGCTCAAATTCTAACCTACATGAAAGCATAGTTTTCTCTCCTTCTGGATCAATTAAAATGCATCCTACTCCTGCGCCATCACTAGAATTTGATCCATCGAAATACAAAGACCAAAATAAAGACTTATTTACAGGCTTATCTACAGATGTATTAGAAACATTAACAATTCTTGAAGAATTAGTTTGTGAAAAATTTTCAAGTTGCGAAATAAAAGTATTTACAGAAAAAGGTGATTGTGGTGTTGTAAAATTCACAAGGAATGATTCAGCAGAATAACCTCCAAGAATGTTGTTATTAAAAGCTACAGGTTCATTTTCTTGTTCAAATTCTATGACAGTATGCATCATGTGTTTTTCTCGCTTAACCTTGATTTGATTTGGTTTCCCTTTGTAATGAAGCCACATGTGAGAATAATCAGTGGCAATGTAACCATTAAGTTTTGCAGACCAATCCCTGCTCAATATTAATCCATAAAATTCAGGAATATCTACAATCAGTATATCAATTCTCTAGACTATCCTAGGATCATAGGCTAACCTAATGGTGACTGAATTAATTTCTCCCACAACTTTCTCTTTGGTCCAATCTAATTGGACAATATGAACTCCAGACTTTTTTGGTTCAATATTCAATTTTGCATAGAATGAAGTAGGCATTATATTAGATGATGCTCCTGAATCTATCAAAAAGTTATGCAAATTCTTGTTATAGATTTCATAAGTCAAAAGAAAAGGAGGTGTCTGAGAATTTGATCTTTCTCCAATAAGAACAGTATCAGTAGCATCTACTTTATCTGGTGGCTTCCCTGATCCTTTGGCTGCCTTGGCAACAACACCGCTTGGTAGAGGAGTGGTAGGTGTTGCATTTAATTCTTTCAATAATAGCTTTTGTTGATGTTTAAGTTTGCTGAGTTCATGTAGAGAGATATTCGCTCTGGTTTTCTTCATGTCTTCAACAATGTTATAATCCATAGGATCTGATACCACCACAGTTTTGGATGTTGTTGTAGGAGGATTAGAAGATGATGGTTGATTTTGAGTTGGTAAAGAAGAATTTTTCTTTACAGGGGATTTGTCTTTAGTAGTCGAAGTTGAACTTTTCTTCTTGGGAACTTTTTTGATAGGCTCTGCTGTAGATTTACTTCTTATACTTACTGGCATGGCTTCTTATTATTTTTCACTGTCTAAATTAGGAAGAATGAAATCCCACATTCCATGTAATTCAGCTATTTCTTCTTCCTCATATTCTTCTGATAATGGAGGTGTATCATCTTCCTCGTCTTCTTCTATATCTGACTCTGCGTTAGAGATTGAATTGGTTGGTTTTGATTTAGTAGTTTGATTTCTTTTGAAATTTCTGAATGGCCTTTCGGTAAAAGTCTCTGCCACTTGCTTTTTAATCTCAACCATCTCATTAGACAAAGTCTTCAGAACTTTCTGTAAGTCTTCCATATCATATGCATCTCTTGGTGTTTTATTCTTAGAATCATCTTTAAAGCTGACATTTTTGGATTTCCTATCTTCAATATTATTCTTCTTATCCAAAGCAATAATCCATCTTTCAGCTGCAATTGCTTCTTTCATGTTTTCAGCCAAAGTAGGTTTAGCAGCTCTATCAACAAAAATTGCTATATTTGAGGGCAAAGCTGTTATATACCATTCACTTCTGACTTGCTCACTAGGCTTCAATGTTGTAGGGATTTTATTCAAAATTTTATTGAATCAGGAATTGAAATCTTTGATGGGTTCTTTGGGTTCTGCCCTCAAATTGGAGAGATCATTGATTAGGGTTTCTATTGATTTATCATCTCCAAATTTGGTTAAGAAATACTCTTGGAAAATATCCCAACTTGTAATAGAAATTGAAAATAATGAAAAATACCAGGATTCTGCTGCCCCTTGCAAAGTATAAGGGAATAACCTAACCACAACATCTTCATGTTCTACTACATTTAAATTTACAGATAACATAAAGTTATTAATGTGTTCTTCTACTTGTATACCAAGGTCAGGACTAAATTTTGGCAGCCATTTTCCAAGATGATCTGGAAAATCATGCAAAGGTGCAGGCATTTCAATAGCCCCTGGATTAGTCCATGGTATTTGTGCCATTGTTGTGATAACGATTGAAGGACTAGAAGAGATAACTGGTGTTTGAGTAGTAACAGTTGAAGGACTAGAAGGGATAACTGGTACTTGAGTAGATGTTGTTGGAATAACTATACTCTTCTGGGTTTGAGTCTGGGAAGCATATGAGTGAGTTTGCGATGAAGAAATGATATCACTACCTGATTCCGATGGGGTTTTTCTGGTCTTAACTCGACTTGGTAAAGGAAATTCCTTTGGAGGAATACCAATTTTTTCACTTTGTGACCTAGTGAGAGGTCTAGAAGAAACAAATTGTGAAGTAACACTACCTTCAGATAATTCAAACTCTTCTAATGATAATGAGAACCCTTGGAGTTTATGAACTAAAGCTTGTATTTCAGGGGACTCAGGAGGTTGATTGTCCGATTGATTTTAGACTTTGGTAGTGGGTGTATTGATGTTCTTTTCAATTTCTAACCTACTGATTTGAGATGTAGAGGAAATTGAGGAAGGTCATGAGGGTGAATTGCTCTTAGAATGGCCTGTGGATTTGGATTTACTTGCCATTCATAGCTCAAGCCCTCTTAGCGCCAAACATTTTGAAGCCTCGAAAATCACTGCTTCAAACATTGGGGGAAAACCACTCGATTGGGACCTTAGGATAGCTCCTTTTCCGTTTGGTGTGGTGGCTCCGACTGGATTTATAGGACAAGTTTCCTAATAATGAATGGATTTGTAATGAAGTGTTTGTGTAGGTGAATAATGGAACTATCTGACTGATATAATCTATCTAACTTAAACTATAACTTGCAAATAATTCTAAAACTAACCTGGGCATTAAGTATGAATACAACTTAAAGATGGTTTCAGTTAAACAAATAACCATGAAAATGTATTATTATTCAACAGAAAAATGTAATATCATATAAAGATAACTATGTTTAAGAAATTAAACAGAGTTAGAAGAACACATCGCATTCATAATTCTATATATCATTTGCATATACTATGATAGATGAATATTTCTATATCTTCAGAAATGATATGATAAAGAAATATTTGTGAAAAACAAGCATATATAAATGATAGAAATTTCAAAGAGAATACTTCATAACATAAAGAAAATAACAGTAAATCGATAGAAATACCAGATTCATTGAGATCTTTTCTTGATGCAACTCAATATCCAGATCCTGTGCTTTAACTTAAAACAACCTCCAAGGTACAGAAATGCAATTCTTAAAGATAATTCGCCATAAATCACAGGATGTGATCCCTTATAAAAATAAAATAATCAATGGAGTACATAAATGTATCATCCAAGTCAAAATTATTACAAATTCAGGATCCCTTTCTAAATGCATGAAAGGGGTTTAAATAAGAAATTAACAAAACAGATTATATATAACCTATGCTAGAAAATATCATTAGAGATCTTGAAAAAGACTTGCGATATCCAAATAAAACAGATTCAATGATTTTCTCCTGTATTCAGTGTGCTGAGATGGAAAATTTTGAGCATATCCTTGACTTCAGTTGGATGACTCAGCCTCAAATGCAACTAACCAGTGTACGTGGCATCAGATAACTTTGGAATGATGCAATTGATGGCGTTTAAAAGGAATTTGATTGCAATTTTTTGACTGTGTGGTTTAATTAAGTATGTTCACATGACATCGCATGTAATATCCTAAAATTTGCTGATTTTCTGATTCTTGTTGATTAATTCCTACTTCCACCTGGTATCAGCTTCTTTTACCTTTGGAAATTTACCTGGAATACAATCTAAAATTAAATTAATAGCATATAAGCTATCATTAACTAATTGTGTCAGATTTTTCATCATAGCTTTGGCCCTTGATGTAGCTTGTTCTTATTTAATCAACTGTTTTTCCCATTCAGAAAATAAAATTTCTTTATGTCTTTCTTCGATCCGCGGAAGATTTTCATTCTTTCCTTCTTCTGATATCTTGAAAGAAACTTTGATATCTTGTCATCTGCATTTTCAAAATCAAGTCTGAGGCTGACCGATCCATCAATAAGAGAAGATGTTATTTCACATAAAGGCTCTGCTTGTGCAATATTTTGATAGAGATCATCTAACTGCTGAGACAATAGCTTATTTTTTTCCAGAGCTTCAAGTTTAAATTGGTAAATTTTAGGACAATCCTTAAATTTATGCAATCTTTCTTGAAATATTTTTCCTTGCTCTGCTTTAGCATTTTTCTCATTTTGCAGCAGGGTTTGTAACTTGGACACTTCTTGGGACAACTGTTGTTGCTTATTTAAAGCTTGTTGATCAAGCTTTTTCTTTTCTATACTCAGTTGTTCTTCCAGCTGTTTGGCTCTGAGTTTTTCTTCTGATAACTACTGCTCCAATTGCATTATCTTTTGTTGATCATTAGATGTCTTTTCTTCTAGCCTTGCTATCCGTGAGTCCTTTTGTTTGATCATTTGATTGACTTCAACAAATTTATCTATAGTGGCTGCACTGTAAGCACCTGCATATTGTGACAGTTTGGTAAGATCCTCTGAAGGATCTACCTAAGTATTCTTCCAGACAATATTCATGAATTCAACCTATGGGAATGAAAGTGATTCTTGATCTATTCTCCTTCTTTTCCTTTGTTTCCTAACAATAGCCATATGCTTAGGACTATAAAAGATATCCAAAGGATGGATTTCTTCAACTTTCAACACAATTTCTTCTGATGGATGTTCAGGGATAATCTCCATATCTTGATTATTCAAACTATCAACTTGAGGATTATTTTGTCCTCCAATTTGCCGTTCAAATTTCTTGTATTGTCTTAGCAATTGGGGAGTAATAATAATTTTAGTAGAATTTACCACTCTTTTCGTGGTTTTTTCTCTTTCAAGTTGATTATTGGGTTTATCACCTGTATTTCTTTCCTCAGACTGCATATTGGTCTTGGTACTTGTATTTTCCTTATCTGTCTGAACATCAAGTTTGCCAGCTGTATTTTCCTTCTCAGTATGCATATCAGCTTTGCTGGTAGACACTTATTTTTCTATCTTGCTAGCTGTGTCTTCCTTTTTCTTTTGTTCTATTTCTATACTTTCAGCTTCTTGCAAAGGAATCCTCAGCTGGTCAAGGGGTGCTTTCAGCAATCTCTAAATTTTAAACTACAAAAATTTGTTCATATCCTCCACTTGAAACTTGGATTTAGCCAAGTCATAAACTTGGGAAAATTTCTCAATAGAAACAAATAAATCATCAAATTCATTGGGTTCATGTTCAAACCTAGCAATTTGAACCAAAGTTGTGAAATCAAAAGCTACTTTATTTGGATCATACTATCTCCCTGGGACAGTTGCAAGCTTAAGATCTCTTATTTTAATGACTTCCTTCTCAGCATGTTTGAAATCATTCAGAGTATAATTTCCACAATGAAAGGAGAAGGTAGGCCACATCAATTTCTTGGAATTCTTTAAACATCTTGACATTCCTCTTTCTGTCAACTAGTAAGAAATTTCTTGGGCTAACAGTTTGTCAAGAACATATAGAGGTAGGATATGGGGTTCTACAATGCTTCCAAAAACTCTGATATAGGTAAATATTTCTTCTCTAAACCAATTTCCAATAAGGGATATATCATTCTTTGCTTTTTTAGAGAGTTGGGGAGGAAACTGGTTAAAAATGGCTTGATAGACAGGGAACAAAAAACCTTGACAAATCCTATATACATGATTTTTAGAATGGACTTTCCACAATATTTTATGGTAAATATGCATCGGAACAGGTTCTTGTGGAGTCCATCTCCAACCTAGAATAGAAATTCTGAATTGAAACACAGGGCATCTAAGATATAGACACAGAAATGAAAAGGAGTTGTATTTCTAGTGTCTTTATCCTTTCTATATTCCAAAATTCTATTAGCTATCTTTTCAGAAAGGATAACTGACCAATCCATAATTTCATAATCTATAGCATCATGAATAAGAGGTACCATTTGAATTGAAAACCTCACAGAATTTTCATTCCCAAAGAGTCTACACATCATCACAGCAACATAGCAATATGGGGGTGCAAGAGACTCCACGGAGTATATACCTGATGCTTCATTTTTATGTTTCTCCGGAGCTCGTCTCCACTCCTTAATAGGGTCTGATTGAAATTCATTGCTTGCGGCGAAATCTGCTATGAAAGCTTTGTTGTAGACCTTTTTCAAATTTGGGAGATGGTACATTGCTTTGACATCTTCCGCTCTAAAAGATCCAAAACTAGTTCTCGTAGCTGAGACAAAAGTTTTTTTTGTGATGGTGATATTGTCTATCACCCATCGCACTACATCATAATAGGGGAACATATTTTCCCGAGCCACTATTCTGTGAAGGAAAGAATTTGCAAGTGCTTTGAGAGGAGTCTTAGAATTAGAATCTGAGTCTTCTTCATCTGGTATTGTTGCTTTTACCTCTGTTACAGTGGGTTTTTCGGCTTCAATAAAATTATATAATTCTTCCCAGGAAAGATTCCCGAGACCCTAGCATGCTGTATCTGTAACCAGCTTGATTTTAGCTGATTTTTCTTTTGGTATTGTGGGAGTGATAATAGCCTTTGCGGCAGTAGCAGTTCTTGCTTTCTTAAATTTCTTAGACATTTTCCCGTCTGGTATCGTTTCACTGGCTAGGCGAACGAGAGGGTTGGATGGTTTATGGCTCTGCAAATGAGAAAAAACCTTTCAAAACAAGAAGGAAAGAAGTTAGAAGAACAACTGTGTGATAATATTTTATTAATGACCCCAATTGATTAACTTCGTCTTAAACTTAAATGCCCTCTATAAGAGTCACATTCACGCATTCATATAGGATCGATCATCATAAATCATTTGATTTTCTAATTAATAATGATCGTACAATCGGATATCGGTGATTTGAAATGTTAACGTAAAACTTTCCTTTTGGATTTTCTAATTGCGATTGATAAATAATAAATAAGTGGCGCAAATAGTAATAAACCAAGATTTAACTATCCATCGCATCGGAGATTTCAAAAGGGAATCAACTATTGTCTCATATGTTCTGCTGATTTGCAATTGCGATGATAGTATATCACATCGGACATTCCCAAAGGAATTAAGTTATATACTATTTCCGCCGATTTGCGATTGCGATGATGGTGGGGTCCATCACATCGGAGTTTTGCAGAATAACTAGACATGATGTTGTTCCTCCGAAATGTGATTGCGATGAGTCATATCACATCGGGATTTTATAAATCAAATAAATGTGATGTTGCTTCTTTGAAGTGCGATTGCGATGAATCACATCGCATTGGAGTTTTTCAATAGACCAAATGAAGGGTATCTTCTTTGGAATGTGACTGTGATAGGTTACATCACATCAGGATTTTGAAAAAAAAAAGTGAAACCTTTAAGACCCTACTGATTTGCGATTGCGATTTACTTTATCGCATCAGAATTTTTAACATGAATACTTCTATGCTTTTTGCCGATGCGATATAAGACTTGATAGTTTATCGGATTGGAAAAGTTTCAATGTCCCATTTGTTCACTTGTATCTGATATATGCGATATGCGATATATGACTTTTAAACAATGAATCTTTTTATTGTTTTATATAAAATAATCGGATTTCCTCAAAGTCTTTTATTTTATCTAAAAATAAAGGGGACCTATTTCAAAACAAACTTTATTCTAAAATTTTGAAATGGGGAGGGTTGTTGTATCGTACAACAATTGGCGATTCACTAGAAGAAACAATTATCTCTGAAAAAATAAAATGAACACTATACTTTTAGTAAGTAAAAAGTTTTAAAGATAATGAAAACCACCTTAGAGAAATTTAAATAAAATCTAACTCTGAAAAAGAATAAAAATCACTCACAATTTCTTTCTAATGCCTCAGGAATAAAAACATTTTTGGGTTTTCTTAAGCCTTGATTGGTTGATAATAATAAAGTAATGGGCCTTTCCAATTTTAGCTTTTGTAGTATACTCTACTGTCATAGGTATTGCCTCTGCTGTCTGCAAACGTTTATAGTCTCGACAGGGTTACCTTTTAACCATCAATCATTCATTGTCCCATCCAACTAAGATTATGACCTTTTAAAAGATAAATTCATAAGACATATTATCTCATGTTTTTTCTCTTTTATTTATTTATTTTAAATTAAAAGCCATTTTTCTGGTTTGGTAGCCAGTTAAATAACAATGCCATTCACTAGTTGTAATTAAACTGAACAGGCTGGCTCTTGATGAGACCCCTTGTCTTATAATTATAAGCCATTACCCTGTTTTGGTATGTAGTGTTGGTAATGTCAGTTTTATTACTTCTTATGATCATGGTAAGCAAGCTCGTGATAAGACCTCTTATCTCTTAATTTTACATATAATTTCTTAGAATTACATTCTAAAAAATCACAACCTTAATGGATGGGGTGAACTGATTGTTCTCCTTAAGAATCAATGGATGACAATTTTTAGAGTTTTTTAATGCCAAAGCTTGAAAAAGTATTTACTTTTCATGAATAACATTTCTCTCTTCAATAAACTTATAATGATTTCCTCAAGTTTTTAAAAGATTTTGCAAATGTTTTTTCAAATTTCGAAAGTTTAATATTTTATTTTAACTACCCAAAATTGTAATCATTTCTATAAAAATTCTTATCTACATAAAATAAGTATTTATAATATTTTCTCGAAGATATTTTCAAATAGTAAAAAGTCAATTAAAGACTATTAACAACCTTATTTACAAGATTAAAAAAATTGTAGAAAGGATTATGTACAGCTAAGAAGGGGTGACCTCCTTAAGAAAAGAATTTCTTTAAAATAAGCCCATTTACAGGAAGAGATTCTCTCTTTCCTGTTAAATCTTGCAGTATGAATGTATATGAGCCTATATTTTCAGCAATCTGAAATGTTCCAAGCCACATTTTTTGAAATTTGGTATGCTTACCCTTATCTTCATGTGCTTTGTCCCATTTCAGAACAAGATCACCAATTTGCAAAGTTTGGATCCAATGGAACTTGAATCAAAATAAGATTTTACCAGCTGTTGGTGTTTAGCATGAATACTTTTTTCTTTCTCTCTATCTTCTTCTAACTTAAGAATTTGATCAAATCTTAATTGAATAGATGATGAAGGATTTTCTTCAATAAATTGAACTAGGGCTAATGATGGAAGAACTAGATTTGATGGTATTATAGCTTCTTTTCCATAAAATAGATTAAAAGGTGAAGTACCTATTGAAGCTTTTTGAGTAATACGATCAGCCCATAGTGCAAAAATTAAAGACTTATGCCAATTCTTTTGATTCTGATCAATGGTCTTTTTTATGATTTTGATGAGATTTTTATTAGTAGATTCAGCTAAACCATTACCTTGTGGATAATAATTTGTTGAATATTTCAATTTGAAACCTCTTTTGATTGCAAATTCCATTATACTATTTCCAGAAAAATAAGATGCATTGTCAAAAACAAGAGCGTAAGGTACACCAAACCTGGTTATGATGAATTGATCAATGAAATCAATGATTGCATCAGAATTGGCTACCTTTAAAGGAACTTCTTCTACCCACTTTGTGATGTAATTTATTGTTGTAAGGATGTATCTGTGTTGTTTGGAAGAGTGTGGTACTATTTCTCCAATAATATCAAGCCCCCATTGCTCAAATGGTTGCTCAATGTTTACTGGTTGTAGAGGAAAAGCTAGCTTCCTTTGTCTTCCACTAGCAGTTTGACAAGTCTCGCACTTCCTTACATAGTCATGTGTATCTTTGAAAAGGTTAGGCCAATAATATCCAGCATGGATGATTTTGTGAGCTATGGTATCACCTCCAAAATTTCCACCTGCTGGTCCATCATGTAATTCCTACAATACCTTTTTTGCTTCAGTTTTTTCAAGGCATCTTAATAGAATTGAATCATAATTTCTTCTGAATAACAAATCATCAATAATTTCATAATGTTTAGCCTTTAATCTTAAATCACACTTGTTTTTATAGCTAAGATTAGAAGGAGCATACCCATTTTTCAAGTAAAATATCATATCATCATACTGAGATTCAGAATCTATAACACTTATCTGATTTACTTGAACAAAATTATCTTGATCTTGATTTTCTGGTATGTTGGAATCTCCTGCTAACAATTTGTAAAAACCTTGTCCTCTAACACTTTTGGCTGGCTTAATATCAATATCATACTCTTGTAAAGTTGCTACCCAATTAGCTCTCTTTTCTTCTACTTCATTTTTAATTAACAATTGTCTCACTGCAAAGAATGGGACAATAATTTTTGTATGTGTCTTTAAGAGAAAAGGTCTAAAATGTTTGATTGATTTAAACATGGCAAAAGCTTGTTTTTCTACATCAGAATAATTAAGTTCAGCTTCTTGCAGATTTGAGCTAAAGAAAGAAATTGGTGCTTCTATTTGTTGATCATTGAGCTGTGTTAAAATAGCAGCATAGGATGTTTCAGTAGCCAAGGTATACAGAATAAATTTTTTAGAAAAATTAGGAGTATTCAATGCAGGTGCATTAATGATTGCCTTTTTGATTGCATCAAAGGCTTCCTTTTCTTTATGTAACCATTTGAAAATTGAATTTTTCTTAATCATATTCTGCAAAGGTAAAACTATTTGAGAGAAATCAAGAATGAATCTTTTGACAAAATTGATCTGCCCTAGAAATGATTGCATGGATTTTTTATTATGTGGTAAAGAAATATCAGAAATTTCTTTTACTCTGTCAGGATCAATATATATACCATATTTTGACACGACAAATCCTAACAATTTTCCTTCATTGTGAGCAAAGAAGGATTTCTTTGGATTTAAAGAAATACCATATCTTCTACATCTTTCAAATATCTGCTTCAAATCATGCAGATGATTTGCTCTTTTCTTTGAAAATACTGTTATGTCATCAAGATAAATAACAACTGATCTATTAATTAGACCCTTATTTGCTATATCCATGGCTCTCTGGAAAGTAGCTCCTGCATTTATTAAACTAAAAGGCATCTTTTGATAAGCATAAGTTCCCCATTTGGTTCTAAAAGTAGTTTTCAGCCTATCATCTGGATGTACCAATATTTGGTTATAGCCTGAAAAACCATCAAGAAAAGACATGAGTTCAGAACCAGCTACCTTTTGAAGTATTTGTTCCATTGTTGGCAATGGGAAGTTGTCCTTTTGACATACCTTGTTTAAATTTCTAAAGTCAATGCAGATTCTAATATCTCCATTCTTCTTTTTGACAGGTACCATGTTAGAGACCTAATTAGAATGTCTCTCAGGAAAAATGATTTTCGCCTTAAAAGTTTCTTCAATTCAGAATTGATTTGTCCTTCCAGATTGGGATGAATTTTCCTTAACTTTTGTTGAATAGGTTTTACATCGAAAATAATTTGAATAGTATGTTGAATAACAGAAGTATCATAATTTTTCAAATCCTCATAATTCCAAGAAAAGACATTTTTGTACTTATTCAGAAGTCTGATGAAAGCTGACCTTTTCTCTGATGTTAACTCGAGACCTAAATTAACAATTTGTGTTTTAGACTCAGTACCAAGATTTACTAATTCAAACTTCAAAGTAGAAATTTGAAGTTTAGCATTAGTAACTTTCTTGAATCTGTCTTTAATATCATATAGATCTTCAAGTTTGACTATAGATTTGGGAATATGATTTTCATTGTCTTTTGATGTGTTTTGAAGATCATGATCACTTTCATCAATTATTTGTTCATCATAAGATTTCTCTGAAGTCAAGAAATTCAAGATATCTTCATCATGATAGAATACTCTACAATTTGTGATATTATCGGGAACAGATGGTCAAAATATTAATGCGACTGAAAACCTATCTGGACTGTAATATTCGGCAGGGAGGAGTTTGGAAGCAACATTAGCTAAAAAATCGGCAGGGAGGAGTTGGGAAGCAAAATTAGCTAACAAATTAGCTGATTTATTTTGAGTTTGATTGATAGAAAAGATGTTGAATACTAAAAATTGAGTGGTAAGATCTTGCACAAGAGATTGTAATGTTAAGATGATCTGAAAGACAATGGATAATGTTTCTTACTTGTCTGATAACAATTTCAGAATCACCATACACTTTCAGATACTTAACATTCAATCCTATTGCTTTATAAAGCCCTTGGATCAAGGCTTCATACTCTGCAGTGTTATTTGTACACTCAAATTCTAACCTACATGAAAGCATAATTTTCTCTCCTTTTGGATCAATTAAAATGCATCCTACTCCTGCGCCATCACTAGACTTTGATCCATCGAAATAAAAAGACCAAAATAAAGACTTATTTACAGGTTTATCTACGGATGTATCAGAAACATTAACAATTCTTAAAGAATCAGCTTGTGAAAAATTTTCAAGTTGCGAAATAAAAGTATTTACAGAAAAAGGTGTGTGTGGTGCCGTAAAATTCCCAAGGAATGATTTAGCAGAATAACCTCCAAGAATGTTGTTATTAAAAGCTACAAGTTCATTTTCTTGTTCAAATTCTGTGACAGTATGCATCATGTGTTTTTCTCGCTCAACCTTGATTTGATTTGGTTTCCCTTTGTAAGGAAGCCACATGTGAGAATAATCGGTGGCAATGTAACCATTAAGTTTTGTAGACCAATCCCTGCTCAATATTAATCCATAAAATTCAGGAATATCTACAATTAGTATATCAATTCTCTGGACTATCCTGGGATCAGAGGCTAACCTAACGGTGACTAAATTAATTTCTCCCACAACTTTCACTTTAGTCTGATCTAATTAGACAATTTGAACTGTAGACTTTTGTGGTTCAATATTCAATTTTGCACAGACTGAAGTAGGCATTATATTAGATGATGCTCCTGAATCTATCAAACAGTTATAAAAATTCTTGTTATAGATTTCATAAGTCAAAAGAAAAGGAGGTGTCTAAGAATTTGATATTTCTCCAATAAGAACAGTGTCAGTAGCATCTACTTTATCTGGTGGCTTCCCTGATCCTTTGGCTGCTTTGGCAACAACACCACTTGGTAGAGGAGTAATAGGTGTTGCATTTAATTCTTTGAATAACAGCTTTTGTTGATGTTTAAGTTTGCTGAGTTCGTGTAGAGAGATATTTTCTCTAGTTTTCTTCATGTCTTCAACAATGTTATAATCCATAGGATATGATACCACCAGAGTTTTGGATGTTGTTGTAGGAATATTAGAAGAAGATGGTTGATTTTGAGTCGGTAAAGTAGAATGTTTCTTTATAGGGGATTTGTCTTTAGTAGTCGAAGTTGAAATTTTCTTCTTGGGAAATTTTTGGACAGGCTCTGCTGTAGATTTACTTCTTGTACTTACTGGCATGGCTTCTTGTTCTTTTTCACTGTCTAAATTAGGAATAATGAAATCCCACATTCCATGTAATTCAGCTATTTCTTCTTCCTCATCTTCTTCTAATAATGGAGGTGTATCATCTTCCTCGTCTTCTTCTATATCTGACTCTGTGTTAGAGATTGAATTGGTTGGTTTTGATTCAGTAGTTTGATTTCTTTTGAAATTTCTGAATGGCCTTTTGGTAGAAGTCTTTGCCACTTGCTTTTTAATCTCAACCATTTCATTAGACAAAGTCTTCAGAATTTTCTGTAAGCCTTCCATATCATATGGATCTCTTGGTGTTTTCTTCTTAGAATCATCCTTAAAGCTGACTTTTTTGGATTTCCTATCTTCAATAGTATTATTATTATCCAAAGCAATAATTCATCTTTCAACTGCAATTGCTTCTTTCATGTTTTCATCCAAAGTAGGTTTAGCAGCTTTATCAACAAAAATTTCTATATTCGAGGGAAAAGTTGTTATATACCATTCACTTATGACTTGATCACTGGGCTTCTATGTTGTAAAGATTTTATTCAAAAGTTTATTGAATCGGGAATTAAAATATTTGATGGGTTCTTTGGGTTCTGCCCTCAAATTGGAGAGATCATTGATTAGGGTTTCTATTGATCTGTCATCTCCTAATTTGGTTAAGAAATGCTCTTGGAAAATATCCCAACTTGTAATAGAACTTGAAGGTAATGAAAAATACCAGGATCCTACTGTCCCTTGCAAAGTATAAGGGAATAACCTAACCACAACATCTTCATGTTCTACTGCATTTAAATTTACATATAACATAAAGTTATTAATGTGTTCTTCTGCTTGTATACCAAGGTCAGGACTAAATTTTGGCAACCATTTTTCAGGATGATCTGGAAAATCATGCAAAGGTGTAGGCATTTCAACAGCCCCTGGATTAGTCCATGGTCTTTGTGCCATTGTTGTGATAACGATTGAAGGACTAGAAGAGACAACTGGTGTTTGAGTAGTAACAGTTGAAGGACTAGAAGAGACAACTGGTACTTGAGTAGATGTTGTTGGAATAACTATACTCTTCTAGGTTTGAGTCTAGGAAGTGGATGAGTGAGTTTGCAATGAAGAAATGATATCACTACTTGATTCCGATGGGGTTTTTCTAGTCTTAACTCGACTTGGTAAAGGAAATTCCTTTGGAGGAATACCAAGTTTTTCACTTTGTTACCTAGTGAGAGATTTGGAAGAAAAAAATTGTGAAGTAACACTACCTTCAGATAATTCAGACTCTTCTAATGATAATGAAAACCCTTGGAGTTTATGAACTAAAGCTTGTATTTCAGGGGACTCAAGAGGTTGATTGTCCGATTGATTTGAGACTTTGGTAGTGGGTGTATTGATGTTATTCCCAATTTCTTCCCTAGTGATTTGAAATGTAGAGGAAATTGAGGAAGGTGATGAGTGTGAATTGCTCTTAGAATGGCCTGTGGATTTGGATTTACTTGCCATTCATAGCTCAAGCCCTCCTTCTAGCACCAAAAATGTTGAAGCCTCGAAAATCGCTTCTTCAAACATCGAGGGAGAACCACCGGGTCGGGACCTTAGGACAGCTCCTTTTCCGTTTGGTGTGGTGGCTCCGACTGGATTTATAGGACCAATTTCCTAATAATGAATGTATTGGTAATGAAGTGTTTCTACAGGTGAATAATGGAACTATCTAACTGATATAATCTATCTAACTTAAACTGTAACTTGCAAATAATTCTAAAACTTACCCGGGAATTAAGTATGAATACAAATTAAAGATGGTTTTAGTTAAACACATAACCATGAAAAAGTATTATTATTCAATAGAAAAATGTAGTATCATATAATGATAACTCTGTTTAAGAAATTAAACAGAGTTAGAAGAACACATCGCATTCATAATTCTCTATATCATTTGCATATACTATGATAGATGAATATTTCTATATCTTCAGAAATGATATGATAAAGAAATATTTGTAAAAAACAAGCATATATATGAATGATAGAAATTTCAAAGAGAATACTTCATAACATAAAGAAAATAATAGTAAATCGATAGAAATACCATATTCATTGAGATATTTTCTTGATGCAACTCAATATCCAGATCATGTGCTTTAACTTAAAACAACCTCCAAGGTACAGAAATGCAATTCTTAAAGATAATTCGCCATAAATCACAGGATGTGATCCCTTATAAAAATAAAATAATCAATGGAGTACATAAATGTATCATCCAAGTCAAAATTATTACAAATTCAGGACCCCTTTCTAAATGCATGAAAGGGGTTTAAATATGAAATTAACAAAATAGATTATCTATAACCTATGCTAGAAAATATCATCGGAGATATTGAAAAATACTTACGATATCCAAATAAAATAGATTCATTGATTTTTTCATGTATTCAGTGTGCTGAGATGGCAAAATTTGAGCATATCCTTGACTTCAGTTGGATGACTCAACCTCGAATGCAACTAACCAGTGTATGTGGCATCAGATAACTCTGGAATGATGCAATTGATGGCGTTTGAAAGGCATTTGATAGTCATTTGTTGACTGTGTGGTTTAATTAAGTATGTCCACATGACATCCCATGTAATATCCTGAATTTTGCTGATTTTCTGATTCTTGTTGATTAATTCTTGCTTCCACCTGCTATCAACTTCTTTTCCCTTTGGTAATTTACCTGGAATACAATCTGAAATTAAATTAATAGCATATAAGCTATCATTAAATAATTGTGTCAGATTGTTAGTCATAGCGCTGACCCTTTATGTAGCTTGTTCTTCTTTAATCAACTATTTTTCCCATTCAGCAAATAAAATTTCTTAATTTCTTGCTTCGATCCTGGGAAGATTTGCATTCTTTTCTTCTTTTGAGTTTTTCCATGAAAGAAAATCTGATATCTTGTCATTTGTATTTTCAAATTCAAGTCTGAGGCTGACCAATCCATCAATAAGCGAAGATGTTATTTCACATAAAGGCTCTGCTTGTGCAATCTTTTGATAGAGATCATCTAACCGCTGAGACAATAGCTTATTTGTTTCCAGAGCTTCAGTTTTAAGTTGGTCAATTTTAGGATAATCCTTAAATTTATCTAATCTTGCTTGAAATATTTTTCCTTGCTCTGCTTTATCATTTTTCTCATTTTGCAGCAGGGTTTGTAACTTGGACACTTCTTGGGACAACTGTTGTTGCTTATTTAAAGATTGTTGATCAAGCTTTTTCTTTTATATTCTCAGTTGTTCTTCCAGCTGTTTGGCTCTGAGTTTTTATTCTGATAACTGCTGCTCCAACTGCATTATCTTTTGTTGATCATTAGATGCCTTTTCTTCTAGCATTTCTATCTGTGAGTCTTTTTGTTTGATCATTTGATTGACTTCAACAACTTTATCTATAGTGGCTACACTGTAAGCACCTGCATGTTGTGATAGTTTGGTAAGATCCTCTGAAAGATCTACCTCAGTATTCTTCCAGACAATATTCATGAATTCAACCTGTGGGGATTAAAGTGATTATTGAACTATTCTCCTTCTTTTCCTTTGTTTCCTGACAACATCCCTATGCTTAGGACTATAAAAGATATCCAGAGGGATTTCTTCAACTTTCAACACAATTTCTTCTGATGGATGTTCATGGATAATCTCCATATCTTGATTATTCAAACTATCAACTTGAGGATTATTTTGTCCTCCAATATGATGTTCAAATTTCTCATATTGTCTTAGAAATTGGGGAGTAACAATAATTTCAGTAGAATTTACCACTCTTTTCGTGGTTGTTTCTCTTTCAAGTTGATTATTGGGTTTATCACCTGTATTTCTTTCCTCAGACTACATATCGATCTTGGTACCTGTATTTTCCTTCTTTGTATAAACATCAAGTTTTCCAACTGTATTTTCCTTCTCAATATGCATATCAGCTTTGCTAGTAGACACTTATTTTTCTATCTTGCTAGCTATGTCTTCATTTTTCTTTTGTTATGTTTCTATACTTTCAGCTTCTTGCAAAGGAATCCTCAGCTGGTCAAGGGGAGCTTCAGCAATCTCTGACTTCTAAACTGAAAAAATTTGTTCATATCCTCCACTTGAAACTTGGATTTAGCCAAGTCATAAACTTGGGAAAATTTCTCAATAGAAACAAATAAATAATCAAATTCATTGGGTTCATGCTCAAACCTAGTAATTTGAACCAAAGTTGTGAAATTGAAAGCAACTTTATTTGTATCATACTGTCTCCTCGGGACAGTTGCAAGCTTAAGATATCTTATTTTAATGACTTCCTTCTCAGCATGTTTGAAATAATTCAGAGTATAATTTCCGCAATGAAAGGGGAAGGTAGGCCACATCAATTTCTTGGCATTCTTTAAACATCTTGACATTCCTCTTTTTGTCAACCGGTAAGAAATTTCTTGGGCTAACAGTTTGTCAGGAACATATAGAGGTAGGATATGGGGTTCTACAATGCTTCCAAAAACTCTGATATAGGTAAATCTTTCTTATCCAAACCAATTTCCAATAAGGGATATATCAGTATTTTCTTTTTTAGAGAGTCGGGGAGGAAACTGGTTAAAAATGGCTTTATAGACAAGCAACAAAAAATCGTGACAAATCCTTTATACATGATTTTTAAAATGGACTTTCCACAAGAGTTTATGGTAAATATGGATCGGAACAGGTTCTTGTGGTGTCCATCTCCAACCTAGAATAGGTAATTCTGAATTGAAACACAGGGCATCTAAGATATAGGCACAGAAATGAAAAGGAGTTGTATTTCTAGTGTCTTTATCCTTTCTATATTCCAGAATTCTATTAGCTATCTTGTCAGAAAGGATAACTGATCAATCCATAATTTTAGAATTTATAGCAGCATGAATAAGAGGTACCATCTGAATTGAAAACCTCGCAGAATTTTCATTCCCAAAGAGTCTACACATCATCGCAGCAGCATAGCAACATGGGGGTGCAAGAGACTCCATGGAGTACATACTTGATGCTTCATTTTTATGTTTCTCTGGAGCTCGTCTCCACTCCTTAATAGGGTCTGATTGAACTTCATTGCTTGTGGCGAAATTTGCTATGAAAGCTTTGTTGTAGACCTTTTGCAGATTTGGGAGATGGTACATTGCTTTGATATCTTCCACTCTAAAGGATCCAAAATTCGTTCCCGTAGCTGAGACAAAATTTTTGTTTGTGATGGTGATATTGTCTATCACCCATCGCACTACATCATAATAGGGGAACATATTCGCCCGAGCCGCTATTCTGTAAAGGAAATAATTTGCAAGTGCTTTGAGAGGAGTCTCAGAATCAGAATATGAGTATTCTTCATCTGGTATTGTTGCTTTTACCTCTGTTACAGTGGGTTTTTTGGCTTCAATCAAATTATATACTTCTTCCCAGGAAAGCTTCCTGAGACCCTGGCATGCCATATCTGTAACCAACTTGATTTTAGCTGGTTTTTCTTTTGGTACTGTGGGAGTGATAACAACCTTTGCAGCGGTAGCAGTTCTTTCTTTCTTAAATTTCCTAGACATTTTCCCATCTGGTATCGTTTCACTGGCTAGGCGAACGAGAGGGTTGGATGGTTTATGGCTCTGCAAATGAGAAAAAACCTTTCAGAACGGGAAGGAAAGAAGTTAGAAGAACAACTGTGTGATAAGATTTTATTAATTACCCCAATTGATTAACTTCTTCTTAAACTTAAATGCCCTCTATAAGAATCACATTCACACATTCATATAGGATCGATCATCATAAATCATTTGATTTTATAATTAATAATGATCGTATAATCCGATATCGGTGATTTGAAATGTTAACGTAAAAATTTCCTTTTGGATTTTCAGATTACGATTGATAAATAATATATGCACGGCGTAGATAGCTATAAACCAAGATTTAACTATCCATCGCATCGGAGATTTCGAAAGGGAATCAATTATTATCTCATATGTTCCACCGATTTTCGATTGCGATGATAGTATATCAAATCGGACATTCCCAAAGGAATTAATTTGTATACGATTTCCGACGATTTGCGATTGCGATGATGGTGGGGTCCATCGCATCAGAGTTTTGCAGAATAAGTAGACATGATGTTGTTCCTGCGAAATGCGATTGCGATGAGTCATATTGCATCAGGAATTTATAAATCAAATAAATGTGATGTTGCTTCTTTGAAGTGCGATTGCGATGAATCACATCGTGTCGGAGTTTTACAATATACCGAAGGAAGGGTATATTCTTCAGAATGCGATTGCGATAGGTTACATCGCATTGGGATTTTGAAAAACAAAAGTGAAACCTTTAAGACCCTACCAATTTGTGATTGCGATTTACTTTATCACATCGGATTTTTTAACATGAATACTTCTATGCTTTGTGCCGATGCAATATAAGACTTGATAGTTTATCGGATCGGAAATGTTTCAATGTCACATTTGTTCACTTGTATCCGATATATGCGATATGTGATATATGATTTTAAACAATGAATCTTTTTATTGTTTTATATAAAATAATCGGATTTCCTCAAAGTCTTTTATTTTATCTAAAAAGAAAGGGGACCTATTTCAAAACAAACTTTATTCTAAAATTTTGAAATGGGGAGGGTTGTTGTACTGTACAATAGATCCCAAATCAATCATGGTTTCCTTAATCTGGAATCCCACCACTTGTGTATTTACTCGGAATTCCTTTCCCATCCTTCGTTTTTTTCTCTTTATTCTCTGAACATATTTCTAGTCTATTTCCGCTGTTTCTTTTTCTCCTGTGTTCTGTTTTAGCACCCCTTCCAGGTTTTGCTTCATCTGTTCTAGCATTGGTGCATTGTTAACAATCTTCAGGAACAGATGGAACAATTCCTAGATTAAGGCTTCAGAAGTATTCTATGTCTCCTTGTCTTCCTGAATTTTTTGTAACTCGATTCCTTTATTTTCCCCCAAGTGGGCAAATGTTTCTGCTGCTTCCTGGACAAATTTTTTCTGTCGTTCAAGTTTGAATAGGAGCTTTGGGGATGCTGGCTGGACTACTTTTATGGGGTCCATAGTGCATGCATCCTCCCCCATTATTTTACCACCTCGTGTCACTATGGCCACGCTTTTCATTGTTTGAGTTCCTGTTAACCTGGGCTCTGAATTTACTAGATTTCCCCCCTCTGTCTAGCTCTTTCCTCCCATCTTTTGATGAGCTCCGGGCAATCCTCTGTTGCGTGTGAGTTAACGTGGCACTGTGAGCACCAGGGTCTCTTAGGGAGTGGACACTCTTTAGCCACATGTCCTTCCTAGTCATAGTTATAGCATCTTACCGGACCTCTACCTCCTGTTCAGCCCCCTCGCATGCCTCCTCCTCTTCCTTGAGGAGCTTCATTTGCTCTGCATGAAGGTCGGTCCAACCGCTCTGCCAAGGCGTCTAGTGCTCGGCATTGCTCTATGCTATTGGTGGTCGAGGCACATAATTCACAATATAAATTATCTGGAACATTGGAATACCTCTGTAGGATCAGACACATGCAAGGTTGATGACCCATGCTTTTGCATACCTCACAATATTCATTGGTGGTTGGAATTTGTTGTGCAGGGAACCCCGTATATTGCTGTTGGGGTGGGTATATCCCTTGGGTGTTGATTTTCATGACCGCTCCTAGTGGTGGGGCCCCCTGTGCTCCTACATCCGACATCCCCACAGTTTGGCCCCGCAACCGGGGGCATTCCGTGGCTACATGTCCCTCCACGAGATAGTGCGTGCACCACATGTTTGGTCTCGGTGGTCGCATGGGTTGCATTTCCTTAATTTTTTTCTGTCAAACTGGCTATTTGATGCTGCAAACCCAATATTGACGGGTCCTATACCATTGCACCCGCTTTGAACTCTTGCGGATAACCCGCCATGGCTTCTATCTTCATTGCCTACTCCAAGGCATCTTGAGATGTGTTGATCCTTTGTTGAGTCAGTGGAGTTCAAGTCAAGGGTAATAAAGCCGTAATGAACCAATCCCTCTGATGGTTTGGATCGATTGGGTAGCTGAGTTTCCCAATGGCATCCTTGAATCTCCGCATCAAATCCCAAGCAGTTTCTCTTTCTCTCTGCTTGATCTGCCACATTTCTGACAGGCCTTGTTGGTTTGTCTAAGGTAGTTTGAATTCCTTAATGAAATCCCTCTTTACATCAGCCATCGCTGGATTCGGGTGAGCCTCCGACCATTTCATAAACCCTCGTAGGGCGCTCTCCCTAAGAGTGGTCTGAAACTCTATCAAATTTCCAACATCTGGTGTCTGTCGTGCCCTCTAGATGGCCTCACAGAGATACCAATGTTGTTCAACGTTGTCATTCCCTTTCCCAGAGAATTCTGGGTACCGTGTAAGTGATCCCACCATGCTTACTTGAATGGGCAGTATTAAAATGAAGTCGTTGGATCTTGGTTGCGAGACGGGGCCACTAGCAATCCCTCTACTAGCTTGTGCTCCAGTTGGAGACTGAATGTGGTGGAATCTACTTAATTCATGTAACTTAACAAAAATTTCACTTATGGGCTTGTAGAGTACCAAGGGAAGGTCGGGATTAGAGCTACTAGAACTATGGGGACTAGGAATACCTTGAGATATGGACACCGACCTTTCTTGAAAGAGTTGCTCCATTGCAACGTGCATCTCCACATCGGACACCTCCTCTGGGCGCGCATCTATACCTCCTTCGTCAGACTTCCTTCCTTGCTCCACCTGGGCTCGACTCCTATACACCTGCCACACTTCTTTCATGACCCATCCTATATCCTCGGGACCCACCTGACCTTCCATTCCTTTCATCATCTGATGCACCTCCTCTTTTTCCTTCCAACTACTTCCTTGTCTCTTCAACTCCTTCATCACCCTCTCTTGCCACCTTTCTGAAATCTACGCCCTCCGATGTGCTCGCCGCTCCCTAAGCCTGTTGGTAGTCTCGACATCCATACTCCTACTCACCCTTCTCATGGTTCTAATAACATCTCTCCCTCGGTCCCTTGCCCTGGCACTGGGGGTTTTACATTTCCATCTTGCTTTCTAGAATCCCATTAGTCCTTCGTCTACCATTAATGCCTTGATCCACAAGGGGATCTCCTTCAGTAGTTTCCCCCTTAACCCAGATCTGAAAGTACTTTTTTCCTTTGAGAAAGACTGGTAGCACTCGGCTGCAAACTCTACTATATATCCTTCCAAAGTAGATTCCACCCAAAAATCTACAGCTCGGGTTAAATCAATTTTTAACCGATGAAGGGTCACTAGATCCTCGTGTGCCCACTTGCGATTGATCTTGCGCAACTTTCCCTTGATGGTCTTGGTCTGAAGCCTCCGCAACCAGTTGTAGAGTTCTTCTGGGAACTTTCCCAAAAATATTTCGTAGGTATCACTAGCAGAGTCATAGAATAGGACCAAATCTTTAATTTTTTTCTTCTTCTGTCGTCTCAGCTCAGCTTGCTGAGCTATGAACTGATCTAGGTGGTTATCCCACCAACTTCGTATTTCTCTTTCGAAGATCCAAGATACCATGGTCTAGCTCCCAAATGTATTTTCAGTTCCCGACAACAGAACCATTTGTTGGCGAGAGAACAAGTCTTGCAGAGAAGATCCGGGTTCAGGGCTGAGGACCAACAAGGTTTTTTGCCGTAGTCTAGATTCATGCCGGCATTTACACTCTGCTCCAAAGGGTAGAGAGTCTCACCCGAGGTGTGTCATGACCCTACTGTTATCGGGAGCAGATCGGTATCATCCCCACAACATCCAAACAAGTGAATAACCAAGGTCCTAGACAGTTAGGACATAACATTCCATACCATGCATTCTTCAGAAAACCCGTTAAACTAATAAGAAATTTTTTTTAAGAGTAGCCTATAATAGCACTCATTCACATTCAGAATCACATATCAAAACAACACTCTTGACTATATTAATCATTAGCTGTCAGAGGCGAACTATTACAAGGCTCAGCAGTATATGAGCATAGAGCAGAGAAAAATACATCAAGTTCCTAGGGACAGAGAGAAACCACAGTAATCCAGAAGAGAGGAGAACAGTGCAACCAAACAGAGCTCTCTTGCGGCTCCCTATTGCCTATTCCCGTCTATGCAAACCCCTTCATCTATTGGCTGGCTGCCTATTTTTTCTCCTTCCCACGCGACTGACAGTTCCTCCTCCTTTCTTGCTCGGCTGTCTTTTGTTTCTTTATGTTCACTGGGATTTCATTGCTTGTTTCCTTCCACACCCTTCCGCTATCTATGCTTGCTCCTGTAACAACCGTGACACCTGTCCTCTGCTCCTCCACAACCTTGACACCTTTCTGCCTACCGAGGTTGTGTTCCACCATGTACTCGTTGCAACTCAAAATCTGTTGATTTCCAAACAAGGGCCCCAACACTGCCACATGTCAAACTTTTATTGGCCCTGACAGAATATTTCGAGGAATATTTTGTGGAATATTCCTAGGAATATTCCAGGAATATTCCCTGGAATATTCATTTTTTATTTTTTCAAATTACAAATTCAATCTTGGTCAAATTCATTTTTTTTGGAGTTTACTAAGCCTTTCAAACCTTCATAACTTCTGCATACGACCTCTGTTTGCGAACCATTTGCGGCACCAGAATCGCAGCTACGAGACCTTTCCAGTCACTCAGGTTGCAAACACTTTTGAGCACTTTCATTTTGAGCATTTTTTGAACTATGGACATGATCTCCTGATCATACTCCCTTCAGTAAGATCCTCCTTGCCTTTGCAACCTTATTTTTCCAAGCATCAGGATTTGAAACATCTGCTACAGCGGGTTTGGGAACATCATTATCAATGAATTATTTCAACCCATTTTCCTCTAGTACTGCCTCCATCCTGTCTTTCCATGCAATATAGTTAGAGCTGTCATCAAGTGCATAGTCCAATCTCAAGCCATTTTGATCCTGATTCACCTGTCACACCAAGAATACTTTTGCAAATTCGAATTCTATTCAGTCACAAACTCAGCTTCTCCTCCACTATAGTGATTTCTTGTGCTCTAATACCATGTATAAATTATACAAACATATGTATATCAATGGATTCAATGTGATCAAGTAATGTACTAAAGCTAGATACCGAATCCTTCTACAAATCAATTGTGGAAATTAAACACAATTTCCAATCACAATAAGAAAATATATAATCAAATCAAACCACAACAACGATAATTTCCTGGGGAAAGCTTGCTGCTCAAAACCCATCTATATTCTATTGTATATTCACCATGGAATCATGAAACAATTACAATGCACTCTTCTCACAAGAGTCTCCTACACTCTCACAACTGGCTCACACTTTCCCAGACAAAATCGACCAACACTTAGTTAATTCTCAGCCTCTAAACAACCTTCCTTGCTTGCGCAATTCATGTGGAATGCAATCCCTATTATTTAGGAATTTTAGCCTTCCAAAACTGCACAAGGATCATGGGCAATCCAATGGATTTCTGGTTGCATGCAGGAAACCTACTAATCACACAAATGATAGCTAATATCCCTTTAACCTTTGTCTCAACTGGGTCTCCACTGGAACTAACATGCATGCAACTATTAATAGTAAATCATCAGTTGCATGGCATATCACTAATAGTGAATCAAATAATATTTAATTCACTTGATCTCTCACTAGTGCAACAAACAATTACAACTAGTTCAACTGACTCTAACTCACCTAACTGATTTAATTGATTACTTATGCATTAAACTAATGCACCAACTGCAATTCGAACTCCATAACTAATACAATTACTCTGCATGCCTCACCAACCACCCTCAACTCGAAATACATGAGCTAACTTAGTTTATCACACTCAGTTAACTATTACAAGTGATCATGAGATAAGATTACATTTTATTGTCGAATTTAATTAATGAAAAATTAAATTAGACACTGCACCAATTTAATTAATTGAATTGGCCTTCACACTAATGTATCGCTAGGACCTGTTGGGGTTCCCATGTTTTGGCCAGGTTGGCAAGACCAAAAGATGAGACAACATCATAACCACTTTCAGACCTTAGGATCTAGCCCTCCTAGGTCCAGAGAGGGATCTCTCTGTGATTGTCAAAGTATATGTCTTTGAGGCTCAAGGTTTAAGATATTAGGCTAGTTATAAGCACAGGGTTTGTTTGTTTGATTTTGAGTTTGGTTGTTGGGAATCAGGAATGAAGGGTTCGATGTAAGACAAGGCTGAGCAAGTAGGAATTTAGGCCAAGGCGAGGTGAATCAGGAAAACATCAAGACCATTCGGCAATGGAGTCAGGAAAGGGTTTACTTGCCATCAACATGCAAGCTTTCAGTTGGGCTAGTCATCTAAAGCTTTGGATCCTAAGATGAGAGGGTGGTATGGAACATTAAGGATTGAGAACGATGTGAAGGGAAAAACCATCCAACTCTATCTATAGATCAGATCAGAGGTCATTTAACTCCAGAACTGCTTGGACATGACCGGAGGCAGCACAAGGGAACTTAAAAAGGCAAGCTGGTCGGATAAGGATCCTAGTGGATAGGGCTAACTCTAATCCCTAGTGTTCCCAAATATTCCAGCCAAAACCTAGCAAGAACATCTAAAAATAGTTTCATTTATTCATACATCAGAGAGCAGGCAATGACATCCACTAAATTGGTTAAATCAACTGAAACTAATTCCTAGATAACACATTAAGCAGAAAACATAGAAGGAAAGGAGAGCAGAAGTATAGGGTACCTAACAAGGGTAAATCCTATACCAGATTTCTGATGCGAGCCAGAAGAAACGAAATGTAATGGAAATAGACACAGAGATAGAAAAACATCACCGCAGCTTTAGATTAGGATCCAAAGAAACGTGCTTGTCATATTAAGAACAACACCAATCAAGTACAAAATAGCCCCAGCTTGACATTCAGCCTTATGAACCTTCCTCGGTCTATCTTACAAATTTACACAGAGAACTCGTCTCAAGGGAAATAGCTTGCTTTCACTGATATCCAATCAACAACCTTTACAATGTTTTCTCATGAGCTTTATAGCTGAGGAGAGCAGAGGAGGTAGGTGAATAACTAAATGCAGCATTAACATAAAGAAAGAAAGAAGAGGACCGAAGCCCATTTGGTTTAAATAATGTGCACTCAATTCATGCATTCCTTGGGTGATAGGATGATCTTCTTTAGATTTCCAATTACTCTGATATGACCCTGGATGTACTCTGACTGTAGTACTGTGCAGTACTTTGGTGTATAAACAAAATGACTGAATGGGTTGCCGTGTTGTGAAACAAATGCTTATGATAGTCTAGGATTGCTGAAAGGGGGGGAAACTTTGCTTGGACACAATATAAACTAGAACAATGATGTGTACTATGTCCTCACTCTGGAAGAACATTCTGCTGATTTGAACCCTAATTTCATTGTTTTCTGCGTGCTAGATCTTCTATGTGATCTTCGAGATCCTCAATCTGGTACTTTGTCTCTAAACTGTTGCATTAATGCCCCAAACCTTCAATACTGAGCGTTGAAATCCATGATCATAAGCTGGTTTTTTCCACTGCTCCATAAATGTCTCGATTCTGCAAGATCTGGGTTTTAATGGCACCGAATAGGTTTTGCAAATTTTCAAACTCTGTCCTTTTATGGAATTTATACTGCCGCCACCTTTCTTGACACTTCCCTGTAGTACCAGCTCCCATATTTAATTCTATCTGCTCAATCCCACCATTAAAGTGGTACATGTGAACCATGGAAAATTTCTGCCTCTTTGAAACCCTGCAAAACACAAGAAATAGTTACGAAAAAAAATGGATGGGGGCGGATGGTGTGGATGATAGTGGGACTGCGGAGGAATGGTAGAAAATGTTGTGGAATGGTGGAGAACAGAGATGGCGCAGGTTGGCGGAATGCGGAACAATTATATGTGAAAACCTTAATAAACCTAACCTTTGAATGAATCTTATACAACGGGATGGCGGAGGTATGGTGGGTACACGTGGAGGTGATGTGGTAGAACCGGGCAATGACGGAAGAGTCAACAGCGGGAAGACCAAAGTGGACCGTCGGATCTCAGAGGAGATCGACGGTCAAACACACAGCAGGGGGCGATGAACGGTGGGCCAGGAGTACAAAGACCAAGGATTAAACCCCACTCAGCTTCATCGAGCGATGACCGTTGGATGAGCAGGGGCAGATCTGACGGCTGACGAGAATATCATTGCGTATCCTATACCGAACATTAACGCGTGATGGGAGGGTGGTTTCTCTGTCGTACAGGGGACAGGTGTCGGACACTGTATGGAATCACTGGCTGATGAGGAAATACCGCCGACCACCTGAAGGCAGTGTGATAGAAACCGCCAGGTTTTTGAAACAGTGCGCTGTGGGGACCATTGGCGAGTAAAATCTGAACTGTTAGATCTGCGGGAAATGAACGGTTAAGATGAAATGGTTGGCGATGAATGGGTTCAAAGGTATTTGCTGCGGGGGCGGCGATCGCCGTCCATTTTGTTTAGATCAACGCCTGAGACTGCGCCCGATAAAACTTTGCGATAGGCGCCTTTGGAGCTAGTGGGTGGTTCCAGCGCAGGGTTATGTGGAGGAAAAGGGTGCGGGGGCTATGGCCGAAGGGGGCTAGGGCCCAAATATGAAAAACATGGTTTTGGTTCATTTTTAATGCATTTTTAAGCCGGCCAAGGGTAACAATAGGGGAATGAGGGGTACTTAGGCATGATTTGAGGGAGTAGGGATGTTTTAGAGGGGATTTATGGGACGGAAAGGGGAAATTAGGGGAAGAAAGGGGACTTTGAGGAGAGGAATGAAGGGGTGAAAATGAAACCTTTTGCAAGGGTATAAAGAGCAGAATAAAGCCTTTAGGAGCATGATTCTTTATGAGCAAGGCTTAGTTACTCAATCAACAAAGGGAAACAGTCACAAGGTAGGGATCATGTAAAGGCTGCAAGGATGATGCGTTTACAAGGGAAATGCATTCCTTGCAGGCTTATAAAACAAATTATTCCCTTGCTTGCTTTTTCAAGGAAATCATAAGGGGCTAACAGTGGCTCCACATGGGGATGGCTTCTTCTTGAAGGAGTCAAGAATTCAGAGAATAGATCTTTGGAGTAGGGCAGTTGCCTATTGCTTGGCACATCCCTTGCTTTCTTTAGATCAGCTGCCACAATAGGAAGACATTACATCAGCAGAAACAATTTTCTCGACAAAATACCTACCCTTCCTACAATCCTAGCATTTTTTCTTCTTTTTAGGGTGCATTTGAGCTAGCAGACCCTTTACATCATTTTATTTTTGAAATAGAAAACAAACCTATTCTAAATCTACCCTTATTGCTCCATGAGACCAGATTAGACTGTTGGTCTCATATGTTTCTCTACCTAATCTAATATCTGCTGGGATTAAACTGTCCAGCAGATTTCTTCCCTACATTCTAAGACAGAAATTGAAAAATAGTCAAACTAGGATTAAACAGTCTAATTTGCTGGAATTTGCAGAAATTAAAACAACTAACTACATGCTCACAGACTGAGATTTATTTCAGACTTCCTACCTACCCTACTCTACTTGGAAATCTCTGATGTACTAGGTGATACAATAATGCCAATGCAACCAATCAAGCAATAGCAAAAAGGATATGAGCATTGGCTGCCTGTGAGAGATAAGCATAGGGTGCTCTACATGTGGTTCTTCAAAACTGTGGTCTCCATCAGTAGTGACCATTCTTGATGAATTTGGCATTGGTGAAGGATCAATGCTGAAGAAATTGAGCAAATCAGGGCCTCCATGTACTCCGCCACAGGATCAAAAAACACGTGAGGTACACATTCTTCTCTTACACCTGCCATGACTGGTAGGCCGTCTTCGTCCTGGGCAGCTTTGATTTCTGCGTTTTCCACTGCGTCTTTAGAGCAGCTCTTGAGAACTGGATCATCTTCTTCTTTCACATCGAATAGCAGTGGAATTACTTCATTTTTAGGGGGTGGGAGACTTTCCAAAAAGGCTCGTAGGTCTCTAAAATCGTATAATCTTTCCTGTGAGTTCAAAATCTTGATCTCAGCCTCATACCTCTCCACCATCAATTCTAAGAAAATTTTCTTGAGCACGCGTATGAATTTTGAACTAAGAAGAATAGCCCCGGGAAGGTCTTCCACCTTCAATTCTACCAAGTCACTCGAAATTGTAGCGTGAAACTCTCCCACAAAACTTGGATGCAATTCTGAAAAATGGTTAGAGTCTTCCATAAGTGAAGTGACTCAGTCTTCAGCATGGATGATGTTGTACTGCGACATGGTCTCCCAGTGGAGTCTTATGTGAAACCGCAGATAATCAATGGCCTACTGATCACCAGTGGAGTATTTTTATCATTCAAGAATTGTGGAGTCACCAGGTGGATGATTTACAACTTACTATCCACCACAGTGGTTTACCAAATCAAGGCTGATTGGTCTATTACCCAGTGGAGTCGCCATTATGTTAAATTCCATGGACTCTGTGTCATTATTCATATCCCTGTTTTCTGATTTTGTCTCTCCTAAGGATTGGTCATTGTAAAGGATGAAAGAATCCAGATCTGTATGCACAGAGTATAGTGGTGAATTTTCAGGTTTATCGGGGCTACTGACCAGGAATTTCATTTGGGCCTCTCTATACAGTCTTCTAAGTTGGCCAAAAAGAGGGATAGTGGAATATGAGCCATCCATCTGCATTGTTCCTTGCAGCTTGGCTCCCCATGATCTTGACAGTAACATGCCATACTTGGGTGGCACATCTGCCACCACCACATCCATGACCATACATTTAGCAGGAATCTGAGTGAGGTTCACACACAAGTCTTTGATCAGGCCCAGACATTTTACTCTGCTAGATTCAAATGAATATAGGTCTTTGTAAGGTCGGGTTATCTCTAGGCCTAATTTTTCCATCACTACCTTAGGCATTAAATTGTGTGATGCTCCAGAATCATGCATGGCATTATGAAGGATATTGTCCTGAATGTTGAGACTAATATAAAAATGTGGGACTACCCCTTCCTGAAACTTTCCCTCAATCTTTGGACAAAACAGGAGGGCAGGTTGATCATCACTCAAATTTACAGTATCGTTGTTTTCCCCTAGATTCAATGCTTTCAAAACTTGGCCTTTATATACATCCTGAGTGGCAAACTCAGACAATGGTACAGAGATTTTGATTTTTGCAATCTCACTTTCCAGATTGAAAGTGGACTGGGTCTTTGTAATGCTCAATTCTGTTTTTCTTGCTACTTCCTTGGTAGCAGAATCAGCTTGTGATTTCTCACTATGTATAGGGTTAGGGACTGTTTTATCAAGAGCGCTAACTACAGTGCTAGCACTACTAGTGGGTTGGCTTTGTTTTTCATTGTTTTGGTTGTCCTTTTATTTGTTTCTCCCAGAACTCTCAGCTGTTGGTTTGTTACTTTCTGCAGTTACTTTAGAATTATTTTCAGGCCTTTTCTTGATGGTAACCTCAGAAGTCTCGGGTTTGGGATTCTCTTGACTCTTCTTACTTCTGAGTTCATATTGTTCTCTGACCTGCATGATAACATTTTCAAATCCAAGTCTATAATCCTCATATCCTAATCTTTCCTCATCCCAGTACGAGGACAAGGGGTGATTTTCCTCTGAGTCACAGTTATGGATTGAATTTTCTGTTTCAAACATTTTTATTTCATTCCCTTCAGACTCTTCTATGATTCCCTCATCTTCATCTAGAAAGTTTTGGAATGGGGGAATGACTTGTTGATCTGATTCTTTTTGTCTGTTGGGAGTGTTGTTGTTTCTTCTAAATTTTTTGTTCTGGTTTTGGTTTCTATTTTGATTCCCTACTGTGACAACCATATTTTCCATCATTTGCTGTAGTCTTTCCACGTTTTTCGATAATCTATCATAATTTGTATCAAGAGTGGAAGCTACATTGTCCTCTCTATATGTCACCCTTTTCTCAGCTCTCAATCTTGCCCTTTTCTCAATCAGATTGGCTTCTATATTCACTGCTCCTTTCTGCATGTCCTCCAAGGTAGTGTACTCTTTATCCCTAAGCTGATAGGCCATGTCAGTGTCAAAAACTTCAAGATATTTTGCTAGGGCCATACCTTGGGGAGGTTTCATCTGTGGAGGGAGAGCATTGTAAATGCTATTAAATCTTGTGGTGTAATCATGGACACTCTCTCCTACATTTATTTTAAGGTCCATATATTCTACTAGGAGTTAACGAGGATTAGCCCTAACTTCCCATTTGTTGATGAAGGTCTGATATAGAGCGGGAAGGTCTTGGATGATACCAGGAGGCAGGCCTTTAAACCATTTCTTTACATCACCTCCTAGACTTTAGGCAAAGATTCTCATTTTGACTGTATCATCATCTATTTCCATGTAGTCAAAAGAATCTTCCATCTTATCTACATGTTGCTGGGCTGTGATGGACTCTTTGGCAGTGAAGTGTGGGATCTTTGACTGATAATCATTTGGTAAGGGTACTAGAGGCTGAGGTAGAACTAGAGGTGCATACCAGGCTGCCATTATGATATTCTGCTAAGGCAAAGGGTTGACTTGCGCAGATGGTATATGGATGAAAGGAATATTAGTACCAGCAGAGGTTTGTTGAGCAGATCTAGGGTGAGAAGGCCCCAAGTTCTAAATGAAGTGAATATCAAGAGGTGTAGATGGGGGGCTCTCTCCGTCCCTAGTGTGCTGACTTCTTTGTGATGGTGGACCGGGGACCTCAGGGTCTGGCTGGTCTAGGACACTGAATGACCTAGTTCTTGGTAGTCTGTGTGTTGGGTCTAGGTCAAGATGAAGGTGCGATAGAGCTGTAAGGTCTTCTGGTGCAGAGTTAGCTCTATAGATGCAGCTAGAAATAGTTGACCTTTTAGGTGTAGGAGATCTCTTGAGGATGCTCTCAGGGTTGTCAACTATTTCAGGTGGGTTTGGGTCAGGATAAGCTCTTGTGTGAATCGTCCTGAAAGCCAGAATGTTGTTTCCAACCAAAGGAGCTTAACCCTACTTGTTACTTCTATTATGGTTGATGTTGTTTGGGGGCTGGTCTCCCAGTGGAGTCTTATGTGAAATCGAGATAATCAGCAGGCCTACTGATCACTAGTGGAGTCTTTTAATCGTTTAGGAACTACGGAGTCGCCAGGTGGAAGGTTTAGGGTATGTCTAAGGGGTACACACTGTCCACCACAGTGCTCAGGCACTGTCACCTTTCAAGAATAACCTCGAAACACAGAAAAATCTAACCAGAGATTGACTGGGAGGGCATTTACCAGATATGTCACCTCCGAAGAGTGTGAGATTCGGAGGCTACCTGGCCCTTTCCAGACTCTGTCTAAGAGTATGAGAGACACGTGACAAATGGAGGTTGATTCGACAAAAGGGGTGACTGACTGCCAACCTAACCAGAGATTGTAGGGTTTCTAAGGTTCTTGTGATGCAGAGTGGAAAATGCTAAGAATCTCCCCAGTGGAGTCGCCATTATGTTGGGGTTCCCATGTTTTGGCCAGGTTGGCAAGACCAAAAGATGAGACAACATCAAAACCACTTTCAGACCTTAGGATCTAGCCCTCCTAGGTCCAGAGAGGGATCTCTCTGTGATTGTCAAAGTATATGTCTCTGAGGCTCGAGGTTTAAGATATTAGGCTAGTTATAAGCACAGGGTTTGTTTGTTTGATTTTGAGTTTGGTTGTTGGGAATCAGGAAGGAAGGGTTCGATGTAAGACAAGGCTGAGCAAGTAGGAATTTAGGCCAAGGCGAGGTGAATCAAGAAAACATCAAGACCATTCGGCAATGGAGTCAGGAAAGGGTTTACTTGCCATCAACATGCAAGCTTTCAGTTGGGCTAGTCATCTAAAGCTTTGGATCCTAAGATGAGAGGGTGGTATGGAACATTAAGGATTGAGAACGATGTGAAGGTAAAAACCATCTAGCTCTGTCTATAGATCAGATCAGAGGTCATTTAACTCCAGACCTACTTGGACATGACCGGAGGCAGCACAAGGAAACTTAGAAAGGCAAGCTGGTCGGATAAGGATCCTAGTGGACAGGGCTAACTTAATCCCCAGTGTTCCCAAATATTCCAGCCAAAACCTAGCAAGAACATCTAAAAAAAGTTTCATTTAATTCATACATTAGAGAGCAGGCAATGACATCCACTACACTGGTTAAATCAACTGAAACTAATTCCTAGATAGCACATTAAGTAGAAAACATAGAAGGCAAGGAGAGCAGAAGTATAGGGTACCTAACAAGGGTAAATCATATTCCAGATTTTTGATGCGAGTCAGAAGAAACAAAATGTAATGGAAATAGACACAGAGATAGAAAAACATCACCGCAGCTTTAGATCAAGATCCAAAGAAACGTGCTTATCATATTAAGAACAACACCAATCAAGTACAAAATAGCCCACATCTTGACATTCAGCCTGATGAACCTTCCTCAATATATCTTACAAATTTACACAGAGAACGCGTCTCAAGGGAAATAGCTTGCTTTCACTGATATCCAATCAACAACCTTTACAATGTTTTCTCATGAGCTTTATAGCTGAGGAGAGTAGAGGAGGTAGGTGAAGAACTAAATGAAACATTAACATTCAGAAAGAAAGAAGAGGACCGAAGCCCATTTGGTTTAAATACTGTGCATTCAATTCTAGCATTCCTTGGGTGATAGGATGATCTTCTTTAGATTTCCAATTACTCTGATATGACCCTGGATGTAATCTGACTGCAGTACTGTGCAGTACTTTGGTGTATAAACAAAATGATTGAATGGCTGCCATGTTGTGAAACAAATGCTTATGATAGTCTAGGATTGCTGAAAGGGGGGAAAACTTTTCTTGGACACAATATAAACTGGAACAATGATGTGTACTGTGTCCTCGCTCTGGAAGAACATTCTGCTGATTTGAACCCTGATTTCATTGTTTTATACGTGCTGGATCTTCTGTGTGATCTTCGGGATCCTCAATCTGGTACTTTGTCTCTAAACTGCTGCATTAAGGCCCCAAACCTTCAATACTGAGCGCTGAAATCCATGATCATAAGCTAGTTTTTTCCACTGCTCCATAAATGTCTTGATTCTGCAAGATCTGGGTTTTAATGGCGCCGGATAGGGTTTGCAAATTTTCAAACTCTGTCCTTTTATGGAATTTATACTGTTGCCACCTTTCTTGACACTTCCCTGTAGTACCAGCTCCCAGATTTAATTATGTCTGCTTAATCCCACCATTAAAGTGGTACATGTGAACCATGGCAGATTTCCGCCTCTTTGAAACCCTGCAAAACACAAGAAATAGTTACAAAAAACAATGGATGGGGGCGGATGGTGTGGATGATAGTGGGAATGTAGAGGAATGGCAGAAAATGTCATGGAATGGTGGAGAACAGAGATGGCACAGGTTGGCGGAATGTGGAACAATTCTACGTGAAAACCTTAATAAACCCGACCTTTGAATGAATCTATACAACGGGATGGCGGAGGTACGGTGGGTACATGTGGAGGTGACATGGCGGAACCGGGCAATGACAGAAGAGTCAACAGCGGGAAGACCAAAGTGGACCGTCGGATCTCAAAGGAGATCGACGGTCGAACACATAGCGGGGGGCGATGAACGGTGGGCTAGGAGTACGGAGACCAAGGATTAAACCCCACGCGGCTTCGTCGAGCGACGACTATTGGATGAGCAGGGGCAGATTTGACGGTGGACGAGAATATCGCTGCGCGTCCTATACCGAACATTAACGCGCGACGGGAGGGTGATTTTGCTGTCGTACAGGGGACAGGTGTCGAACGCTATATGGAATCACTAGCTGATGAGGAAATACCATTGGCGGGTAAACTCCGAACCGTTAGATCCGCGGGAAATGAACGGTTAAGATGAAATGGTTGGCGATGAATGGGTTCAACGGTATTTGCTGCGGGGGCAGCGATCACTGTCCATTTTGTTTAGATCAACGCCTGAGACTGCGCTCGATAAACCTTTGCGATAGGTGCCTTTGGAGCTGGCGGGTGGTTCCAGCGCAGGGTTATGTGGAGGAAAAGGGTGCGGGGGCTATGGCCGAAGGGGCTAGGGCCCAAATATGAAAAGCATGGTTTTGGTTCATTTTTAATGCATTTTTAAGCCGGCCAAGGGTAACGATAGGGGAATGAGGGGGACTTAGGCATGATCTGAGGGAGTAGGGATGTTTTAGAGGGGATTTCTGGGATGGAAAGGGGAAATTAGGGGAAGAAAGGGGACTTTGAGGAGAGGAACGAAGGGGTGAAAAGGAAACCTTTTGCAAGGGTATAAAGAGCAGAATAAAGCCTTTAGGAGCATGATTCTTTGTGAGCAAGGCTTAGTTACTCAATCAAAAGAGGGAAACAGTCACAAGGCAGGGATCATGTAAAGGCTGCAAGGATGATGTGTTTACAAGGGAAATGCATTCCTTGCAGGCTTATAAAACAAATTAGCCCCTTACTTGCTTTGTCAAGGAAATCATAAGGGGCTAACAGGACCTATTGGTCCCACACTAGTGTGTGTGCTGCAATTTATTGTTGGACTTAAACATTAAATTCTTAAACACATAAAACATGAAATTAACTCTGAAATAGCAGACAAGTACACAAGAAAATTAACCACAATACAATAAGTGATGAAGGAGTTCATCCCTCCTGGGCTATGTCTCCTTGGTCCAGCTTCCAAGGGCCTGGCCCTATATCATTATGCTTAAAATGGTGATTAAATACAGTTAGAATGCTCAAATGGCTTCAAAACCCATTCCATTAGCTTCAGACATATCAAAAATTCTTGTCTAGCCTCTTTTTACTCCCAAATTGGTCAAAAACTAAAGAAGTTATGAGCCTCCCTAGCTTTGTTTCTAGTCGCTCTCCAAATTCCCCAAAATCTGGAACCGTCCTACAAATTCACCCTAATTTCAACTAACCGAGCAACAAATTTGTAGAATTTCAGGCAAAATTGTGAGACAGTTAAAATTCCCAATAATGCCATAAGTCCGATTTTTTAACCATAATGCACGTGGTTGAATTAAAAAAAATTAATTAAAAAAATTTGGGGCCATGCCTTTGTGCCCTTGGTTTCGACCACTGGTTGTATGGTATACGTATATGGGGGGGTTGGGGCTAAGCCCTGGCCCCTTACCCCAAACCTCTGCAGTCATTAAAACTTTAAATAAAGTTTCCAGACTATGGTTTAACAAGAGATATAATGGCCTGACGGTTAGAGCGTTGCGCTGTTTGCAAGGAGGTCTGGTGTTTGAATCCACCGGAGGTTAATCCGGATGTTAAACAAATTTTTGGTGGCCCCCGTGCTGCCATGTGGCAGCCTTCGATTGGGCCACATGGTAGCATGTGGTTGGCCACCAACCAACAAACCAAAAAACAACAAACCTGGTAGGCCCAAAAAAAATATTTGATTTTCGACCAATCAGAAGGGGCTATGTGGAAACCTGCCATTGGCCCAAATTTTCGCCCAGTCAGCTGTCATTTTTGAAAATTTTCCATGTTTGGGAAAACGAACATAAATCATTTTCGGGAGCATGCGGTGTTAGTTTTCTATGAAACGAGTTACACCGGATTCATAACGACAATATCTACGTGTTCATTTAGGTTCCACACCATTCCAAAAAATTTAATTTTTGAGCATATTTTTTAACACTTGATCATCCGTTGTTCCTGAAAATGGAACAGAAAGCCTAGTGGTCTCTGGAGAAAAGACCATGCTATGGCATCAAATTCTTGGATATATTGGAGAGAAGGGCCTTCAAATATTGCGTGGTAATGGTATGGTAGAAGGTATGTCTAATTTCTCTCTGGATTTCGATTTCTATGAACATTTTGTATATAGGAAGCAAAATCAGGTGAGTTTCCGTGTTGGTGCTAAGAGGGCGAAAAAGATATTAGAGCTTATGCACAATGACGTGTTTGGACCTGTGTCGGTTCCATCACTGGGTAAGTCTTTGTACTATGTATCATATGATAGATGAATTCTCAAGGAATAAATGGATATATTTCCTAAGGGATAAATCTGAGGTCTTTGACAGATTTAAAGAATTTAAGTCTCTAGTAGAAAACCAGACAGAGAAGAAGATAAAGGTGTTGAGGACAGATAATGGTGGAGAGTTCGGCAAGAATGAATTTGAATAGTTCTGTAATAAGTGTGGTATAGCACGACATAAGTCTACTCCATACACACCTCAACAAAACTGAGCTGCAGAAAGAATGAATAGGACGTTGATGGGAAAGGCAAGAAGCATGCTCAGTTGTACTTGGTTACGACAAGAATTATGGGTAGAGGCAGTGGAGACTGCATGCTACCTGGTTAACATATCACCTTCCTGAGTGTTGGAGGATAAGACTCCACATGAAGTATGGACTGGTACGAAACCCTCTCTTTTACATTTGAGGGTATTTGTTTGTGATGCATATGTACATGTTCCAAAGGAGAAAATAACCAAGTTGGGCAGTAAATCTGAAAGGTGCATCTTTATTGGGTATAAGGATGGTCTAAAAGGCTATAAGATTTAGAACCCAAAAAAAGGGAAGGTTGTGTACAACAAAGATGTGGTGTTTAGAGAGGTCAAAGGTGTTTTTAAACATGAAGTCCTACCAAAGGAACCTTAGAATATAGATTTTGAGCTAAAGGGGGAAGAATCAGGCTCCACTGTAGAACAAGATTCAAAAGAGGAAGAGCCACAAACTCTAACTGTGAGAATATCCATTCAAGAAATAAGGAAACCCTAAAGGTATAGTCCATCATACTTTTTGTTCAAATTTTTCTTTATTTATTACTAATGATGATCTCAGAATTGCTAGGGAGGCAGTGGATTCAAATGATGGAAAAATCTAGAAGGAGGCCATGGTTGACGAAATGGAATCCTTGCATAAAAATGAGGCATGGGATCTGGTGGAGTTTCCGGCTAGAAGAAAACACACTGGAAGCAAATGGGTGTTTAAGAAGAAGATGAATGCAGAAGACAAGGTGGAGAAATACAAATCTCAGTTGGTAGCAAAAGGTTATTCCCATGTGTCGGGAATTGATTTTAGTGATATTGTATCTCCTGTTGGTAAGGTAACATCTATTAGATTACTTTTATCTATTGGTGTTGCATTGATAACATAGTTATCGATCAAACAAAAACTATTACCTCAAAATAAGAACTCCAACAAAAAAAACATCAAAAAACCATGAAAAAAAAAACCTGAAAACGAAAAGTTTTATTCTGGAAAAACCTTTTTTTTTTTTGGGGTAAATTTTCAACATTTTTTAAAAATAGAAGTAAAAGCCAATTTTTTTGTGCAAAAAACACCCTGAAAAGGAAAAGTTGTATTCTGGAATAACCTCTCTTTTTTTTAGGGTAAATTTTCGACATTTTTTAAAAATAGAAGTAAAAGCCAAATTTTTTGTGCAAAAGACACCCCGAAAATGGAAACTGTTGAAACAAAAACTATAGAATAATAAAAATTTATATATTAAAAATTAAAAAAAAAATGAAAAAAACATTTTAAAACAATTGAAAAAAAACTAAATTCATTATATTTTTAAATTAAAATAATTTTAAAGTTAAAAAATAAAAAAATAATAATAATATTTAAGAAAATAATAATAATAATAAATCATTTTAAAAATTAAAATTTAAAAATAAAAATAAAAATAACATTATTTAAATAAAAATTAAAATTAAAAATGAAAAAATAAAATAAAAATATTAAATAAAAAATTTGTTATAAAAACAAATAAATTTTTAAAAATAAATTAAATTTAAATTTTATATATATATATATATATATATATATATATATATATATATATATATATATATATATATATATATATATATATTAATAATAAATAAATAAATAAGACGATGATGCAATGGGTTCGTGCTACAGATTATGTGCAGGATCTTCTGCAAAAACTCGAAATCCGGCTGGGGATCCCCTCCTCCTACTAGAGATTGATATATAAAGGTAAACAATTAATGGATCCCCTGCCCCTCTCCTCTTACTGTATTCAAAAGGATGCTTCCATTGTGGTTACCTTTCGTTTAAGAGGTGGTTCCTCTGGGCAGCCCTCCTCTACTCCTCCTTTCTCTTATAAAGATGCAGTCCACAAAAACGCTGCCCACACTCAATCCTCGGCGAAAGCAGCTCCACCAACTATGGCCCACAAGCCATTTTTGGTGGATAAATCTGAGGAAATTCCTTCTATTGCATTCTCTCATCCTGCAATTGACGACCGCTACCAGGAATTTGCAGAATCTGCAATCATATGCAGATTTAATGGGCTATGGCCACGCACAACAGATTTATATCAATGGATCCATTCCAACTGGACTAAAAGATGCAAGATCTGCTTATGCTCTAAAGGATTCTTTATTGTGGTTTTCGACTTAATTGAAGACTACCAGAAATACTTAACGGGAGGCCCTTGGTTCTGGGGTTCGGCTGGGCTTTTCCTCACCCCTTGGTTTCCAGACTTAGACCCTTCCACAGCTGTCATCACCAAACTCCCCATTTGGGTCAGGCTCCCGAATCTTCCAGCGCATCTATGGCATGTCTCTGTCTTCATTGCCATTGGAGACACTTTAGGGCGCTTTCTCGCTACTGATTCTTCAAGAAGGGAGAATGGACTCTTCACCTACGGCAGAATATGTGCGGAAATAGATATCAGCAAAGGACTGCCGGAACAGATCAACCTCAAGATTGGAGATTTCCATTGGACACAAACCTTAGATTATGAAAATACAGCCTTCCGTTGCCGCCATTGTCACCAAACGGGGCACCTCCAGAATGCATGTTCTCAGTTCCTCGACAAAAAGAAGAATCCGAATCGCAAACCCAAATCCAAGAGCTGGAAGCCCTGTTCTCCTCCTCCCCCTATGGATGATTCAGACTCCTCCAGCTCGGATGAGGAGGAAATTGAAGCAGATGGGCAGAATGATGAGATTCCGTTGGAAGCTCCCTCAGCCAGTCCGACAGTCCCCTCTGCCTCGCCGATTACTCAGAAACGTTCTCATGTCTCTTCGTCCTCTGACTCTGACAAGGACACTCCGCCCCCAGAGCAGAATAGTCTTCATCTTGTTTTGGCTCATCCAAACTCCACTGGCTGGGTCAAAGTAAGCAAGAAAAAAGGGAAAATATGTCGTTTGTCAGTGTCTGCCCACTCTGGGTAGACACCTCAGTTTAGATCCAGCTTTTCTGCATCTCTATGTTCTCCTTTTCTCATTCCTTGTTTATCTTTCGAAAGCGAGGTTGATAGTCTATCACCTACAGCTCCCTTGCTTTTCAGCTACGCTTGCACGCAAGCTTGATTGTACTATATGTTTCTTATTTTAATAGATTTAGTCTTATTCAGAAAAAATAATAATAATAATAATAATAAATAAATAAATAAATAATAAGATAACAAATTAAATTAAAAATAATAATAATAAATAAATGACTTTTTTAAAATGAAAACTTAAAAATCAATTAAAAATGGATAAAATAAAAATAAAAATAAAAATATTAAATTAAAAAACAAATCACTTTAAAAAAAATAATTTAAAATATTAAAGTTTAATTTAAATAGAAAATATTAAATTTTATGTAATTCCTTTTATTCTTTGGTTGTTATTCTATTATTTTATTTTATTCTAGTATTTATTTATTTATTAAAATAAAATACAAATTATTTATTTTTATTTTTATTATTTTAATTTTAATTCATTCATATATTATTTTATTTTATTTTTAAATTTTATTTTATTATTTTTATTTATTTATAAATTATTTATTTTTAGTTCATGACTTTGACTTGAATTCTTTGGTTTTATTTTACTTTTTACTTGGTCATTTTATTCTTTGGTTGTTATTCTATTATTTTATTTTATTTTAGTATTTAATTATTTATTTATTAGAATAAAATACAAATTTATTTTTATTTCATTTTTATTTTATTTTATTTTTATTCTTTTTTTTCTCATGTATTAATTTATTTTATTTTATTATTTTTATTTATTTATAAATGATTTATTTTTAGTTTATGAATTTGACTTGAATTCTTTGGTTTTTATTTTATTTTTTACTGGCTCATTTTATTCTTTGGTTTTATTTTTATTTTTATGATTTTGTTTTTTTATTGTTATTTTGTTATTTTATTTTAGTATTTTATTTATTGGTGTATGTATGTTAATTTATTTATTTATTAGAATAAAATACAAATAATTTATTTTTACTTTTTGTTGTATTTTAATTCTTGTGTCTAATTTTATTCATTCATTTATTTATTAATTTATTTTATTGATTTTATTTTATTAGTCTTATTTATAAATTATGACTATGACTTGAATTTTTTTTCTTAATAACCTATTTATTTTGTTTCTGTTGGGGGAGGTAATTTAGTTTTTAGGGTTGATTTCATATGAAGGGGTAATTATGTCTTTTTATATTTATATTTTTAATTTTATTTTTTACTATTATTCAAATAATTTTTTAGGATAGTTAGTTATATTTTTGGATTATTTTATAATTTTTCTTATTTTTGACCTTTTTTAACTCTTTGGGGTGTGACCATTGCTTCTCTCCTCCTGGTATAAATGTGTATGTCAGATCAGCTAATCCTCATTATCCTGATGATGAACTACAGTTGGTAGTTGAAACGCGTCGGTTCCAAAAATTCCTTATGTGATTTCTTGGAAGATTTATAATTAAAAAATTATTTTAAAAAAAAAACAAAATTTAAATATATAAATATTAAATTTAAATAAATTAAAAAAGGGTCAAAAAATTTATTAAATTTCATTAAATTAATTTTAAAAAATAGTATTAAATTTAATAATAAAAAAATAATAAAAACAAAAAATAAAATAAAATTTAATTAAAAAAAATCAAATTAAAAAAAAAAATAATTTGAAAAAAAAAAATCTAATTTGCGTTGCCCAGGTAGTGGTGGGGGTCGGATGCTTTGCAACCTATCCACCCACCCAACGGTCAACCCCCACGGCCAACTAGGCGACGCAACTCCTTTTTTTTTCGAATTAAGTTAAAGAAAAATTAATTCGATTATTTTTTAATTAAATTTTAATAATTTATTTTTGTTTTTAATATTTTATTTTAATTTTATTATTATTATTTATTAAATTTTGTATTTGTTTTTTATTTAATTTAATATTTAATTTTGATATTTTATTTTGTTTTTTATTATTAAATTAATATTTGTCTTTTTAAATTAACTATATTTTTTTTAATTTAATAATTTTTTTTTTTTAATTTTTTTTGTTTTTTCTTTTTTAATTTAATACTTTTATGTTTTTTTTTTAACTTCTAATTTTATATTTATTTATTAATTTTTTTTAATTTTAATTTTAAAAATCTTTTTTGTTTTTTTGTTTTTAACTTTTATTTTATTTTATTTTCATTTTTAATTTTTTTAAATGGTTTAATTTATAAAAAAATAGATTTTTTTTTAATTATTTGAAAATGTTTTATTTATTTATTTATTTATTTTGGACTCTATATTAGGTGGGCGGACCTACTTATGGTTTTGTGCATGGGTTTAGCACATGGTTTTGGGCATGATGGTTTTATGTCCATGGTATTTTGTAGATCCAGTCAAGGGAACTATGATCATGTTTTAATCTAGGTTTAATGGATTGTAGTTTATGAATGCTTCGACACGTATATATATGTTTTGTAACATTGAAAGGAACATAATGAAAAATCAAGCTAGTAGTCTGGGTTTTGGGATCTAGGAGAAAATCTTTGTGTATATCTGTTTTATGTTTTATTCTCTCGCTATTATTTATTTTATGTTTTAAGAATTTGTCTGCAAATAATTTCTGTGAAGGATTGAACCTACAATTCAATCTCTAATGGATCGGGTGGAGTCGGCTAAACAGATTCGAATGGAGGAGCATGTTTATTTGTGGCCACCCTAGACAGGATGCATTATTTTCAGTGCCGGTCAGAGAACAAGTGGTGGTGGTCTGGTGAGGCCAAAATGACCTTGCAAAAAAAGTGGAAAAGCTGGAGACTTGGCTGGCACACTTTGAAGGGCATGTCCAGTGCAACTTTCATCCTCCAGCTCCTCCAAGAACGACCCCGAATAACCCAACTTCCATCACTTCGGATGACTAGTATGTTATCATGTGTTTTTTATGCATTGTCTATCTTTTGTTGTCTTTGGCCCTCTCATTTATGGACATTTTCCCTAGCCTCCTTTTTGTATTTTTGTCACTTGCTGCAAACATTGGTCAACAAACCCGATCAGGGTGAGACCACGTACTCTTTGTTCTATTGGATGGACATCTTTTTTACCCTATGAATAGAATTTTGACTTACAAAAAAAAAAGTAAAAATAAGTTGAAAAAACAAATTTAAATTAAAAAAATTATTTTAATCTTTAAATTTATTTGTGATTTATTATTTTTGAATATATATATATATATATATATGTGCTAATTTTTTATTCATACTATATACATTTGAATTATATAAATATATATATTTATAAATAATTATAATAGAAGTGCAATATTTCAATAAAATATAAAAGTTAAATATATTAAAAAAACATATTAAATTAAAATATGTATTTTACTCTTTAAATTATGTTGTATATATTTGTGTTATACACATTTGAATTATATAAATTTATATATTTATAAACAGTTATAATAGAAATGTAATATTTTAATAAAATATAGAAGTGAAATATATATAAGAATTATATATATATCTATATATATATATATATATATATATATATATATATATATATATATATATATATAAACACTTATAATAAAAGTGTAGTATTTCAATAAAATACAAATTAAACAAATATTTTAATTTTTAAGTTTTGTTGTCATTTAATATATATATGTGTGTGTATGAAAAATATATTTTTGATATTTTATAGGAAATAAAAAAAATATAATATCTTGGTTGCATAAAAACACAGTTGATAACTTTAAAAAATAGGCTAAAAATAAAATCCTAGATATATATCTTAGACCTTAAACTTATTTTGAAATTTAACTCAATCCTATTTAAATAGAATTAAACAAATTGAAGGACAAAAAGGACAATAGAATACCATATGTGTGTTCACAAATTTTTATCTATACCATACACACTTCAATTATATATATTTATATATTTTTAAACAATTATAGTAGAAGTATAGTATTTCAATAAAATATAAAAATTAAATATATAAAACACACACACACACACACACACACACACATATATATGTCATTGTTAAGAAAATTAAAAATTAAATTAAATTAAAAATGTAAATTGTTTTTTGCACTCTACAACCCAATATATGGTAGGCATAAGGTAGATGTGTAGACATTAGATTTTAGATGTTAGATATAACTATTTTTTAAATTCAATGTTTTTATATTGTAATTTTGATTTTATTAATAAAATTAAGAACAATATTTTTAGATAAAATAAAATATTAATATACATATCACACTAAAATATATAACATATAAATAGTTGTTATGAGTTAACATCCATTTTACCATATAAATTTAAAATAATGATTCTATAACCATAATTAAATTTAATTAATAAGCATATACAAATTTAATATTCACAATATAACAAGATTCTTAACCTTGAATACCATGGCTTATCCATACCACATACCCAAATGCTAAATTGTATCAAGAAAAGCCTTCATTTGACTTGTGCTTTAGTCAAATGAAGAAATTCGAATTTCCACTTCAGCAAGATGAGTTGTCAGATAGTTAGTAGGAATGACATGGGAAAATCACTCAGTTAAGTCAGTTAATTTGAGTTTCTGGGCCAGAAGTAGAGTTGTGTGCAAGTTGGTGGCTAAGATATATATATATATATATAGGTGTTATATTTATTAAAACTCGGTTATTTGAGCTCTAGTCCAGAATAGAGTTAGTATGGGTTTAGTTGAGTAGTTTTAATTGTTGTAAACCCAACCAACTCTCAGTTAACTAGTGTATTTACTAAATATAGCCCTATGCATGCAATTCAAATTGCCTACTGAAGTTTGAGAGAAAAGGCATAATGTAATCATTATTGTATACTAGTGAGTGTACAATGTTTACATGCAATAGGTGAGCTAATTTCTTCAAGAATTGTGTAAGGAAATAAGAGGAAGAAGAAGGCTTATTTTGACTAACTAATGGTCAGAGCAAAGATAGGAGGAGATGAGAATTGCAGTGCAGATTGAGTTCCAAGCATTGAAGTAGTCATTGTAATAGATCATTGTTCTCATATGATATAATACAAACATAAGAGGGGTTTTTCCTAGATGAGTTCCCCATAAAAAATATTTAAAAAAATCATTTTGATTGAATGATTTCACGCATTTCTATTTTAAGTTTTCCTTCTGCAAAATTTAGTAGAAGAAATTTGTGGCTATTGATTTCAATTGGATTTCATTAGCAACTGTAAATTTCAAGTTATTTCTACATGGTATTAGAGCTATTTAAAACTACATAGAAACCATGTTCTCAAACATATATCAAAGAAATTTCGAATAACATATTTGTGGTGCAAGTATTTCTTTAGTGCAAGAACAATGTCTCTCAATGGATTAAGACTTGGGTATGCATTAGAGGGAACTTTGAATTTCTATGCTTGGAAAGACAAAATGGAATTTGTGTTGGATGAAAATGGAGTATTAAAGTACACACAAACTAATATTCCAAAAATAGTAGCATCATATGCACAACTTCTGGCTCAATCGAAGAAAGATATAGCTAAATCCAGGAGGATTATCCTAGGGGGAGTCAGAGACCACTTGGTTTCGAACTTTCATGGAAAGGAGACTGCTTATGCAATGTGGAAAACCCTCACAAAGTTATTTTAAGACAACAATGATTCCGAGAAGTTGGCATTGAAAGATAAGCTCAGGAAAATTAAAATTAATAAAATTGAAACTATTGTTCAATACCTATCCATATTCACTCAGGTGAGAAATGGACTTGGAGGAGTTGTAGATACTGTGCCACCATATGAACTTGTGAGCTTATAAATCTTTCGTCTTCTAAAGTCTTGGCATAACTCAAATTTGGAGATACTTTGGTTTGTCTTGGTGCAAGATGAGATTAGAAGAAACACTAGAGATGGAGTCACATCCATAACTGCTGAGGAAGAAAACATTGATTTAGCTAGAAAAGGAAAGAAAGCCAAAGGATAGAAGACCCAAGGCAAGGCCTAATCCATATAGAACCATGGCAAGAATAAATACCTTAGTAAAATAAAAATATTTCACTACCATGAGTATGAACACTATGCAACCAAGTGTCCACATAAGAAATCCAATAAGAATCCTACAACAGGAGGAGAAGGAGATGCTCTCACATCACAATTTGAGTTGGATTTAACCCTCATTGCTTAGATGAGAAGTATTTTATGAGGTAGTGTATGGTACTTAGATTTTGGTGCTTTATTTCACATGAAAAGAAATAAGGAGTTCTTGAGTAGCTTAGAGGAGAAGGACCTACAATTACACATAGAGTTTGGAGATGATGGAAGGTATAGTACCAAAGGGATTGACACTCTCACCTTTAAGAGGGAGTTAGGCTCCCATATTCACCTAAAGAATGTAATGTATGTGCCTAGTCTGAAGAAAAATATAGTTTATGTACTTGTACTTGAAGACAGATAATATGATGTGCTATTAAATAAAGGGAAGGATTATCTCAATCATATTTTTATTAGAAAAGTAAAACAAATTGGTGATAAAAAAACCTCTACAAGCTAGATGGGGATGCATGTGCTGCATTGAGTAGCAAGGTAGAGAATTTTCAGGGTCGATATGTTGGAGAGCACTGGAATAGTTGCATGGGACACCTACATCATGGAGCTTTGAAAATAAATTAGCATACCACCACTAGAATTCAAAAATGCACTTAAACCTTATTAGCATGATGTTTTCAAGGGATTCACTCTTGGAAAATATGTTAAATCCTCCTTCCAGGGTTGAGATAGAAGAGCTGGATCCATCTTCGAGTGAGTTCACTTAGATGTGTCTAGACAATTTTTCGCATATTCTCAACTAAAAATCACAGGTATTATATGATCTTCATAGATTATTTTTCCATAAAATGTTGGATATATTTCCTGAATAATAAAGATGAAGTTTATTCAAATTTTGTTGAATTTAAAGCCTTATTTGAAATGAGACTGGAAAAAAATTAAATCCCTAAGAAGTGATAATGGTAGAGAGAATGTGTCTAATGGAAAGTTCAAAGAATTATGTGCCAAGGAGAATATTGGAATGGATTTGATTGCACCCTACAACCCATATAAAAGTGGGGTTGTAGAGAGGAAAAATATAAGTATTGTAGGATTTGTTAGAGAAATGTTGCATGACCAAGGATTTCCACTATCCCTGTGCGCATAAGCTTGAAATACAATTGCTTACTTGCTGAACATGAGCTCTCACAAAATTCTTAGAATGGTTACACCTAAAGAGGCTTTCACTAGGAGGAGGCCAGATGTATCCCACTTTCGCATTTTTGGATCCATAGCCTATTTTCATGTCTCCAAAGGTACCAAGAAAAATTTGGATCCCACTACAAAGAGGGGGATATTTGTGGGATATTATGAGACACCTCATATTTACCAAGTGTACATACACTCACTTGGGATGATTATTATGAGGAGGGATGTGAGATTTGATGAGGAGAAATCCATGAGGATATCTCTAAAGTGAGAGATGAGCATACCACCAGACGATGACCTTCTAGCACCAAAGGAGGAGCCTTAGTCATATCCACAGAGTCAGATCTTGGTCAAAGGAAATAAGACATTCCAAGAGGATGATTTGGAGCAGTCGCATGTGGAGGAGAGGAGAACAGGCTGAGTGGAGGCACCCACTCACATAGATCCTTCTATAGAAGGGAGGAAGAGGACTGAGATGGTTGACAGGTTGGTGCAAGAAGCTTAGGATCAGGTTGGAGCTCCTAGATCCTTGCACAAACATAGGATATCAGCAAACAAATATACATGATACATGTAACTCATGACAGATTTTATATATTGTAAGACATCTTTTTTTTAATAGTTTTTTTCCCAGCAGGTGTGGGTAGATTCCATCATGGAGGAGTATAACTCCATCATAAAGAAAAATGTTTGGGAGCTAGTTCCCATACCTAAGAACAAGTCATTTATTGTTTATAGGTGGTTGTATAAGGTGAAACATGCAGTTGATGGTAGTGTTGATAAGTATAAGGAAAAATTTGTGGCCAAAGGATTCTCATGGGTGGAGGGGATTTCTTATGAGGATTTATTTTACCTCGTTGCAAGATACTCATCTATCAGGACTATACTTGAATTTCCAACACAGTTGGGGTGGAGGATCCACCAAATATATTTTAAAACTTCCTTCCTCAATGGAGTGGTTTAGGAATATATTTACATTGAGTTGTCTAAGTGTTTTAGAAATTTAGCAGGTAGACACATGTTTGTAGGCTTAAGAGATCCCTCTATAATATCAAGCAGGCACCTCGTGCTTGGTACACTGGCATAGATTCTTATCTTAGTGGATTTGGCTTCAAAAAGAGTGATGTAGACTCCAATCTCTACTACATTATGGTATATGGAAGTTTGTTCGTCTTAGTTCTCTATGTGGATGATTTGATACTCACAGAAGATGACAAGTTCATCCATTCTTGCAAGGAGGACCTTGTAGGAGAGTTTGAGATGAAGGATATGGGTTTGTTGCACTACTTCCTTTGCTTGGAGCTGTGGCAGGGAGATGGAGATATATTTGTTGGACATGGGAAGTACACGTCTGACATCCTTCATAGATTCCACATGCAGGATTGCAAAACCATGGATACTACTCTAGGTACTAACTAGAGGAAAGAGGATGCTTCTAGAGGGGAGGTAGTAGGTGGAAATATTTACAGACAGTTGGTGGGGTCCTTAATGTACTTGGTGAATAAAAGGGTCAAAATTTGTTTTGCAGTGAACCAATTTAGTTAGTTCATGGTGAAGCCTTCCAAGCTTCACTATAAAGCAGCAAAACATATTCTAAGATACCTCAGAAGCACAACAAACTTCGTTTTACGTTACAGGTATACTAACGGAGTTAAGCTCCAAGCATTCAAAAATGCAGATTGGGCAAGGATTCCCTCAGGTAGGAAGAGCACATCAAGAGAAATCTTCAGTGTTGAGTTAGCAACAATTTCTTGGTACAACTGGAAACACAAATATATCACACTTAGCTAAGATAAGGCTGAGTATATGGTTTCTAGTCAAGCAACATGCGATGATATTTGGATGAGGAAGATCTTGGTTGGTCTCTTAAATCGAGGGATGGATCCTACAATGATCCACTGCGACAATTAGAGTTTTCAGGAATTTAGCAGGAGTGATATGGAAAAATCACTCGGTTAATTTATTCAATTCGAGCTTTTGGGCTAGAAGTAGAGTTGTGTGCAAGTTGGTGGCTAAGATCTAGCTATCTAGAGGTGTTATTTTTAGTGAAATTCAACTATCTGAGCTCTAGTCTAGAATAAAGTCAATATGAGTTCAATTGAGTAGTTTTAAATGTTGTAAACTCAACTAACTCTCAGCTAACTATTAAATTAACTAAATATATCACTAGCCATGCATGCAATTTGAATTTCCTAGTGAAGTTGGACAGATGAGGCATAATGTAATCATTATTGTATACTAGTTAGTGTGCAGTGTTTGCATGTCGTAGGTGAGCTAATTTCATCAAGAGTTGTGCAAGAAAATAGGAGCTTACCTAATCTTTAGGAGCAGGAACTGCACAAGGAAATGGGAGGAAGTAGGAGGTATTTTTTTGCTAAGTATTGGCTAGAGCACAATCAAGAGGAGATCATATTTGTAGTTCATATTCAGCTTCAAGCATTGAATCAGTCATTTTAATTCATCATTGTGCTCATTTGATATAATACAAACAAAGGAAGATTTTTTCCCAGTTGGGTTCCCCAGAAAAAATCGTATTCATTGTGATTGAATGATTGCATATGTTTCTATTGTTAATGTTCCTTCCATAGAATTTAGTAGAAGAAATTGGTGTCTATTAATTTCGGTTTGATTTCTTTAGTAGCTACAATTTCGAGTTATTTCTACACCAAAATCCATAACTCATTTCCAAATAATTTTTTTTTATAAATATTTTATTTCAATTTTATTTTATAACATTTTTTAAAGTAAAATGTAATACTTACAATAAAAATGCAATAACAAGGTTCCTAACCACTGATATTCACCCCATTTTACCATGGATATTATTAACTTTTAAATAGCCTTTGTTACTATACCATGAGGCAATATCATGGTTTATCAATACCACTTTCCCAAAAACCATAACCCATTTCAAAATCAAAATATTTTGTTTAATTTTTATTTATAACATATTTTTGTGTCGAGAGGTGCTCTCGAGTATGGTAGAGATGTTGTAATGTCCTAATTGTGTCAAATTACATAATAGTATATTTCTTTTTAACTCCGGATCTCCGGATCTTAAGATATTTCCATCTCAAGATATTTGATCCCTCTCGACGCTTGGTAGATCCAGAGTTAAGATGTATCTAGGCTAGTCTAATTCACGCCTGTAAATAGGATATATTCCACATGAATAACATGGGTTCTCATCAACCTGGAGCTCAAAAACCATCCGTAACTTGGCCAAGTCAAGTTTACTTTAACTATTCTACAAAAATTAATAAAAAAGTATAACATAGAATTTTTATTTTAACATAGGGTTATTTTTATTTTATTTTGATGAAGTGAAAATGTTTACAATACATTACATTGATCTTTTTATTTAGTTTAATTTTTTTTTTTTATGTATTTTGACCAAGTCAAAATGTATACAGGACAGGACAAGACATGACATTACAATATCTCTTGCATATTGGGCTGGAGAGTGCCTCTCGATGTAAAAATAATAATAATAAAATTAAAAAAATAAATAAAATAAAACAATAATTAAAATATTGAGGTAAAATAGTGAATTTACTTTTGGTGGTTTCTTGGCACAACCCATGGTTTTGCCCATGGTATAGACACACACACACACACATATATACCAACCCAAATCCATTTTAACTATGGATCTATTAAGCGTAAAGTGGGATTAAATCTATTGAGGTGCAATCTTCTTTTACAGTGAAAGGAGAGTTGATCCCTCTCAACGCTTGGTAGATCCAGAGTTAAGATGGATCTAGGCTAGTTTATAATTCGTTCATGACTATTTTTATGAGGTTTTATATTGAATTGTGAGATATAAAAATTATATTAAAAATATTAAAATAAAATAAATAAAATAAAAATTTATTCACCAAATGTCATAATAATTTAGGATTTGTTATAATACCATCAGTCAATACCATGGCTTATCAATTTACCACATTCCCAAAAACCATACACCATTTAAAAATCAAAATATTTGATAAATATTTTATTTTCATTTAATTTTATAACATTTTTTTAACTTGTTCTACTCTTTCTAAATTTACCTTAGCGTGGTGAGTTGATCCAAGGGATACGAAAAATGTTCAAAAATAAAAGTGCTTGAAATCTCCAAAAACAAGTGTCAAGTCATAGATCTCGTCATTCTGATTCCATTGATTCTTGAATCACCTCAATCTGACATCATATGAGGAAGTTATGATGTTATGAAGTTTTGACCAAACAGTGAAAAAGTCAACTTCCAGGGTTGATTATGTAGGGCACAATTGTTGACGTGGTATTTTGTACACTGACATGGAAGGGATAACTGGGTGTAAATATAGGCAAGTGGATGAATCTTAAGAGGGCATGTGGTAGTCATTGGTTGGATGTATGGTTTTTGAGGTGGTCCAATCATATGCCACCACATGGGCTAATCAAAGGGAACCACGTGGCCCTATGAGAGGCTGCCATGTGGCCTTGAATCTCCTGCAAAAATTTATTAGGACTGAACAAGAATTTGGCAGATTCAAATAGTCGAACTCCAACCAACGAAACAAATGCTTTATCGTTACACCAAAGGTGTGACTTATTAATACACTATCGGTGTGTTTTATTTAATAAGTACGAGTCTGATGGTTGGGGAAATGATTGAGCCGGTGGGTGCTCCCGACCGGACCAACCATTGATTATTTGTGTTACATGTGACTAGGTGTATAGGGCTAGGGTTGGGCATGTGGCACCACAACCCATGCCCATGGCCCATGGCCATATGAACTCACAGAACTGCCAATGGAGGAGTAGCAAGGGTCGGGCGCATGGCGTTATTGCTTTCACCCCTAGCCATATGGTTATTAAATGTGATCATGACGAATACGATGGGCAGGCCAGTGACCCATTTATTTAAAACTATATTATATTTAAAACAAAGAATGCAACGAATGGAAGGAAGGGAGGATCGAACCCCTGACTTGAAAAATACCAACCTAAGTGGCCGAAAAATTGGTCTGGAGAAATTTTGTTGAAGAATTTGTAGGGCAGGGATCTTTTGTTCAATAGTTTGCTGATAATGGAAAAAGGGGAATATTTTCAATTTCTAACCTTTTTGAGAGCAACAAGAGCCTATATAGGGGTTTTTGAGCATTTTGGACAACATGGGAGTGATATGTTTGCAAGTTGAGGCTTCTATTTTGAAGTAATGATAATTTTACGATCTTAATAAAGTGGTCACCATTAGAAGTTGGACACAGAGACATATCCCAAGATGGTTGAAATCCGTTATCAACTTGTGTTTCTCTTATGCTATGCTTTTATCCTCTTTACTCTATAATTTTCTGCACATTAACTTAAGTTTGTGTTTTTTCACAATCTCTATCCATTGCACAAATATACATAAAACAGCTTCAAAATTTCTCAATAAAACCTTCACTTTTGTTTTTGGATCAAATTTCGTATCAGAGTTAGGTTTTTGGGAAGGTTTGAAAATAATTTAATGGGAAAGCCTGAAGCTGAAAACCCCAACTATCTGTATATAATATATGTCATAGAGATCATGTAAAAATACTCATACAAAGTTGAACATATCAAGCTCTCAGTAAAATACAATCGCTACACACTAATCAGGCTTGATCTTGCAAATCCATGCACCGACCTTTGCCACCTACTAGCCTGCCTCTACTGCGCAATCCCTGCTGAAGAATGGCTCTGAATGAACTTGAATGCACCTGGCTTGCACCGTGAGATCCTCATTGGCATCTCCACTGAGTGCTGGATGCAATCAATGCATCACTATAGTCACAACTGATAGTCACACTTGCTCTTTCACCTACCTCTCCATTGGTCTCCACTGAAACTGCCATGCACTGTAGTTAACTGATGTATTCTTCAGTTGATTAATGAGTTATTATTTAGTGAATTAATTAACTACTTAATTCACACCACTCTCACTAGTGTATTTATCAGTTAGACTAGATACAACTAGCTCAACTAAGTCTAACTGAGTTAAACTGAATACAACTCCACCAACTACTTCTATAACTCCACTAAACTCTGTCACATGAGTTCTAACTGAATTCCTCATGCATTAGCTCCAATAAACCATCAGGAATAATCTAATTCCTTCTGTAAATTGTTGTGCCACATCTGTGCACTTAATTGAAGTGCTCCAAGAGAATAAGATAATGTTTAGAGTCCAAATATTATTAAGAGCTAATAATATTCGACATATATATTTTTAGACTGGCAATCTAAAAATAGATTCTGCCCAATATGTCTAAAAATGGAAGTCCATCTATTTTTTCAAATTGACCAACCATCCACAAATAGAATCCTGCAACTCATAGAATATGATTGACATGTCTAAAAATAGACATAGTCTAAAAATAGACTTTGCGCCAAAAATAGCCTGCGGGCCCACTTAGTGAAGGCAAATCTTTTCACTAAGCTCATCATCTTGTTGAATCTCAACACTCCCTCTCAACAAGATAGGGATTATCTGCCACCCCGATCCTGTCTCTATGGTATTCGAATTTGCTCTTGGTGAGCGCCTTCGTCAGAGTATCTGCATTCTGATCCTCCGTAGGAATGTAAGATAGTAACATGATCTTCCGCTGCACACAATCTCTGATATGATAGTACCGGATGTCAATATGTTTAGATCTATCATGAAATACTGGATTAACCGAGAGTTTAATGCAACTCTGATTATCACAATATATCACAGTAGGATCTAAGTGTGAACTGAACAACCCGACCAAGATCTTCCTCATCCATATAGCCTCGCATGCAGCCAAAATTGTTGCCATGTACTCGGCCTCCGCTGAATTAAGTGCCACGGATCTCTGTTTCCTACTGTACCAAGAAACTACTGTAGAACCAATACTTAATATCCCTCCAGATGTGCTCTTTCTGTCCGTTGGGCTCCCTGCCCAATCTGCATTCATGAAGCCATGTAGCTTCAACTCATTCGATTGTCTGTACCACAATCCATATCCTGATGTTCCCTTGGGATATCTTAGGACATCCTTGCCTGCCTTCCAAAAGAGCTTGGCAGGCTTAATCATAGCTTCTAAAAGCTGGTTAACAGCATAGCATATGTTCGGTCGTGTATTGACCAAATACATGAGCGAACCAGCCAACTGTCGATAAACAGTGGCACCCACTACCTCTGCCGATGTAGCATCCTCTTTCCTCCAACCACCAGGAAGAGGAGTGTCGATAGGCTTGCAGCCTTGCATGTTGAACTTCTCCAGTATCTCCCGGGCATACTTTCCTTGAGACACAAAGAGTCCACCCTTCCACTGCCAAATTTCCAAACCCAGGAAATAATGAAGGAGGCCTAAGTCCTTCATCTCAAACTCCTTTGCAAGATCTGCCTTGCATGAGTGTATCAACAATTCATCACCCGTTAGTATCAAATCATCTACATAAAGTACAATGATCAGCAACTTACCCTCCACCACAATCTGGTATAGGTTTGGATCTGCCTCACTCTTGGTGAATCCAAGACAGGTGAAATAACTATCTATCTGTGTGTACCAAGCACGAGGTACTTGTTTCAGCCCATACAACGCTCTTTTGAGCCTGCACACATGCGACTCACTGCTGAATATTTTGAATCCTTTAGGATACTCTATGTACACCTCCTCCTCAATGTCTCCGTTGAGGAATGTAGTCTTCACATCCATCTGATGAATGTGCCAACCCATCTGCGCTGAGAGAGCAAGGATGGTCCGTATGGAAGAATACCTTGTGACAGGTGCAAAGGTTTCTTCATAGTCTATCCCCTCGATCTGTGAGAAGACCTGGGCAAAAAATATTGCCTTGTACTTCTCGACGCTCCCGTTAGTAGCTTGCTTCACTTTGTAGATCCATCTCGAACCTACCACTGAATTCCCTTCTAGCCTTGGGACAATCACCCATGCACTTTTTCTGACGATCGAATCATACTCTTCCACCATGGCATCTACCCATGCGAGATCCTCCATAGCTTCCTCGAAAGAGGATGGATCCGTCATGATAAACTTGCTCATCAGAGCCATGTATCCAGTAAATCGGTCAGGTGACTGTCTTTGTCTGCGCTATGATGTAGGTGCTCCTACATTTTGCGCTGCATCAAGATTCAGTGGCTCAGCTTCTGTAGTGTGCTTTTGCCCTCTGATGTTTGGCACTGCATGAGTGGTTTCTTCCACTCCATGAACCACCTCTTGTGGCTAATCCACATCTTGAGGCTCTTCTTTAGGAACAAGTAGCTCCTCATCTACATGCAAGTGTAGCTCCCTCTCAAGCGACAAATTCATGGCTTTCTCCTCATGAAATTTGATATCCCGTCACACAACAGTCTTCTGACTGTTTGGAAAATACACACGATAGTTGTGGGGTGTTTCTGTGTACCCCAAAAATATCCCAACCTCTGTGGTCGGCTCCAGCTTCTTCCTGGCATCCCTCGTCACATGAATGTAAATAGGTGAGACAAAAATCTTCAAATGAGAAATATCAGGCTTCTTACCAGAAAATGCCTCTTCAGGTGTACGCATGCCAAGTACTCTATGAGGACAACAGTTTTGCACATAAACCGCAATGTTGCATGCTTTAGCCCACAAGTGTATGGGAAGGACCTGATCATGCAACATCACTCGTGCAGCACCCACGATCATTTTGTTCTTTATCTTTGTGACCCCATTCTGCTGTGGGTTATGAGGTGCTATGAGTTCTCTTCAAATTCCTGCTGTGCTGCAAAAGCCTTTGAATTCGGAAGAGATGAATTCACCACCATTATCACTCCTTAGAGCTTTCGCCTGCTTCCCCGACTCTTTCTCAACCAGCGCCTTGAACTCACAAAAATTTCAGTATTTCTTGCTCTTCTTCTACATGAAGAAGATCCAACACTTATGAGAAAAGTCATCAACAAATATCACATAATACATGTGCTTTGCTATTGAAGCTACTGAGAAAGGTCCACACACGTTTGTGTGAATTTTCTCAAGGATCGTTGTGGCATGACTATCCTTCTCATGAAAAGTGGTCTTCACAAATTTTCCCAAAGTACATCCCTTGCACTGATCTGACTACGCAAGTGTACCCTTGGGAAGCCCGGTAGAAATCTGCTGCAAAATTTTCAAAGTGCCATGGTGAAGATGGCCCAATCTCCTGTGCCACAATTCGCCCTCATCCCAACTCACCACTGATTCTGCTTTGTTTGCCATTTTTGTGCAACCATCTACCTGCAATTGATAAAGGTTCTTAACTTGAACCCCTATCCTCCTAGTTTCACCAGTTGTCTTACTACGCAGGAAAGCCTTTCCCTCGCTAAAAACAACATCATATCCCTTGTCTTCCAACATCACCACAGAGATAAAATTCTTCTTCAATCTTGGAACATGCATGACATCCTTCAATATTAAAGGTTTACCAGACTCCCTCTCAAAGGAAATGGTCCCGATACCAGTCGCACTGTATCTACCATCATCGCCCATCTCGATGTGCACTCCAAGATCCTTCTCATACAGATCACTGAACAAATATTTGTCTCCGGTCATATGGAAAGACGCACCACTGTCAAGAAACCACATTGATCCCATCACACTTGAAACCAAGCATGCGATCAGCGAAAAATCCAGCTCAAACTATTAGGCTAAGGCCTCTCTAGCTTCAGATCCAACAACTTGCTTATTTTTCTTCTTCTGTGGACAATTAGTGGCGTAATGTTCGTGTTGGTGACAGTGAAAGCACTTCACCTTGGACAAGTCCTGCTTCTTGCCTTTTGCACTGGATTGAGAAGGATTTTTCTTTCCCTTCCATTTCCTTGCTTTGGCAGCCAAAGCATAATTTTATTCATCTTCATTCTTCGATGAAGATCCATCCCTAGTACCCCACCTTATCTCCTCCTGCACAAGATTCGACCAAAGTCGCTCCCATCCTCGCAGTTTCTCTCGACCATTGACAAAGTCCTCGTAGCTATTCCAACTCTTAGGAAGCCCAAGGAGAGCCAAGCTCACCAATTTCTCTTCATCTATAGTAACCCCCACACTTCCCAACTCATCCCTGCACTGGAAAAACTTCGTGAGGTACTTGGGTATACTTTCGCCTTTCTCCATTTTTATTTTTCTAAGCTTTTCTTTAAGCGCCAACTTCCTTTGGTCGCTTCTGCTATGGAAAAAGTCTGTCAAAGCTTTCCACATCAAGAATGGACTAGATTTACCATGAAGGCTGGACACTATGTGATCCTTCACACCTTCCAACAGAATCCTTCGACACTTTGCTATCTTCTTTTTCCATGTGTCAAGTGCGGCTGCATCGCTAGAACCAGGCTTTGGAATTTCTGCATCTATGAACTCCTTCAACCCATTATCATCCAACACTGCCTCCATCTTGTCCTTCCATGCAATATAATTCGAGCTTCCCTCAAGGGCATACTTCAATTGCAATCCGTTGAAAGACATTTGATTGAATGCTCAACTTCGACACCAAGAAAACACTACAACAAATTCGAATTCCACTAGCACAAAACTCAACCGCTTCAGTAATTGCAATCTGATCCAATGATCAACTGCTCTGATACCATGTAAAAATTATATAACTTATGTGTTATATGTCTAATATTTTCCTAATCACACACTATTTTAACTTCATGCACAATACATAATCTATTCCACCATTGATCATCACGTGCGGAAATTAAGTCAATTGCAATGCACACATGAAACCATAAAAATTTACACACATTAACGCAGTGATTTAACAGGAAATCCTGAAGCTAAAATCCCAAACTCTCTGTATATAATATATGTCATAAATATCATGTAAAAATCCTCATACAAAGCTGAACATGTCAAGCTCTCAGTACAATACAATCGCTACACACTAATTAGGCCTGGTCTTGCAAATCCATGCACTGACCTTCGCCACCTTCTAGCCTGCCTCTACTGTGCAATCCTTGCTGAAGAATGGATCTAAATGAACTCGAATGCACCTAGCTTGCACTGCACAATCCTCATTGGCATCTCCACTAAGTTTTGGATGCAATCAATGCATCATTATAGTCACAACTGATAGTCACACTTGCACTTTCACCTACCTCTCCACTAGTCTCCACTAAAACTGCCATGCACTGTAGTTAACTGATGTATTCTTCAGTTGATTAATGAGTTATTATTTAGTGAATTAATTAACTAATTAATTCACACCACTCTCACTAGTGTATCAATCAGTTACACTATATACAACTAGCTCAACTAAGTCTAACTGAGTTAAACTGAATACAACTCCACCAACTACTTCTATAACTCTACCAAACTCTGTCACATGAGTTCTAACTGAATTCCTCATGCATTAGCTCCAGTAAACCCTCAGGAATAGCATAATTTCTTCTGTCAGCTGTTGTGCCACATCTATGCACTTAACCGAAGTGCTCCAAGAGAATAAGATAATGTGTAGAGTCCAAATATTATTAAGAGCTAATAATATTCGACATATCTATTTTTAGACTGGCAATCTAAAAATAGATTCCGCTCAATATATCTAAAAATATAATTCCATCTATTTTTCCAACTTGACCAACCATCCACAAATAACATCCTGTAACTCATAGAATATGATCAACATGTCTAAAAATAGACTTTGTGCCAAAAATAGCCTGTGAGCCCACTTAGTGGAGGTGACTCTTTTCACTAAGCTCATCATCTTGTTGAATCTCAAAATATTGAAGGATCTAAAAGATTGATGATGATGTCACAAAGATCCAACTTTCTTCTCTTCGATTGGGAGGCTCAACTCTTATCTGGTGGGAGGCTAGAACTCAAGAATATTTGAAGAAAATTTGTAAAATTATCTCTTCTTGGAATGATTTTATAAATGCATTAAGGAATAAATTTTATCCATTAGCTTACATTCAAAAAGAAATAATGGATTGGAAAAATTTTAGACAAGATAAAGGTCAAATTGTTTAGAGTTATAGTGAGGAGTTTATAAAGAGAGATTTAATCTTGGGTGTTGATTTGACTTCACAATATATTCTTCTTAAATATATAGGTGGATTGCATAGTTATTTGAGACATACTATATTTATGTTTAATCCTACCAATCTAGATGAAGTATGTGTTCATGCTACTCATTTAAAATCAAGAGGAAGGAATGTTCCTCAAGAGTCGAGCAAGAAACCCTTTAAATATAGAGACAAAGGAAAGGGGAAAGTTAAAGGAAAAGGAAAGAAGAGTGCTATAATCAAGAAAAAGGGAGAGAAAATAAATTGAAAACATTGTTCAAAACATGTCCATGATGAATACCATTTTTGGAAATTACATCCAAAATTGAGACCAAAGAAGTTCAATAACAAGGGGAAACAAAAGTTTGCTGTAACAACTCAACAAGATCTAGGATATTATTTAGGTGATGAAACCAAGATCAAAACCATGGGAATGAAAGGTATAGATTCTAACGTAAGTACTATTTCTTCTAGAAATTTTGTTGAAACTAAAAATGATAAAGAAATAAGTGAGATTTTCCATATCAGGGTCATAACAAAGCATACAAAGGTTGAGACACTTTTCGATATTGGATCCCAAGTTAATCTTATTTCTGAAGCAATTGTCAAGAAACTAAATTTATAGACAACACCTCATGTAAAACCTTACCATTTGGGTTGGGCATGTGATGATGCAAAATTGCAAGTGACAAGAAGATATAAGTTAAAATTTTCCACCACTGCTAATTATATATATAGGTTGAGCTTGATGTTGTACCACTTAACGTTTGTGGGATTGTCTTAGAGAGTCCATATTTATATGACCAAGAAGCCATATTCTATCTTCATGAGAAAAAGTAGCATCTTTTCAAACATGGAATTGAATATATTGTTAAAGAACATTGCAAAAAGATGAACTTATCTCTTGTTAGTGCATGACAAATTAAAAGCTTGTGAATGCTAGTAAGAATTTTATATTGTTGATGATAAAAGATAAATATGTTGTTGAATATCAAGATTTCTCAGGATATGGTTATGAAATCAAGCATGAATTGGTTGAAGCTGTTAATACTTATGATAATATGTTTCATGAACCTGAGGGGTTACCTCCAAAAGAGGAATCCAACATGAGATACAATTACAGCAGGATGCACCACTTCAAAATATTAGCATGTACAGAATTCTAGTCTTGGAGAATGCAGAGATCAAGGAACAAATCCAAGAGCTACTTGACAAAGGGGTCTCAGACCTAGTACATCTCCTTGTGGGTATCCTATTGTTTTTGTTCCAAATAAATATGGTACATGGCGCATGTGTATCGATTTTTGAGCTTTGAACAAGATCATGATAAAGAATCATTATCCTCTTCCTCGTATTAATGATTTGTTAGATCAATTAAAGGATGTTATTTTTTTTACTAAGATATACTTGAGAAGAGGTAATCACTAGATAAGGATTGTGGAAGGTGATATTTGGAAGTTTGATTTTAAGACAAAACAAGGTTTGTCTTAATGGTTAGTTTTGTAGTTTGGACTTTGCAATGCACTCTTTACTTTCATGAGGGCAATGAATGATGTATTGTGTCCATTTGTTGATGATTTTTTCATAGTTTACTTATATGATATCCCAATTTTTAGTAAGACTTGTGAAGAGAATGTCCACCATGTTAAGAAATTTTTAGATGTTTTGAAGAAAGAAAATTTGTATTTAAAGATGCCAAAATGTGAATTTGGAAAAACATATTTTTTATACTTAGGTCATATTGTAGGGGGTGGTGAATTGAGAATAGACCCATCCAAAGTTGAAATCATTATGAATTGGATTAAACCCAACAATGTAATAGAAGTTAGGAGGTTTTTGGGAGCAACCCAATATTGGAGAATGTTTATTGCTAACTTATCATCTATTGCAACACCATTAAATGCTTTGACAAGTATGAAACGAGTCTTTCAGTGGGGAGGAAAATGACAGAAAGCCTTCAACACTTTGAAAGAAAAAATCAATACAACACTAGTTTCAGAGCTTCCAGATCTCAAGCAACCATTTGAAATTCAAACCGATGCAAGTGAATATGCTATTGGGGTAGTGCTGATGCAACATGGTAAGCCAATATGTTATCATTCTGAGACCTTTTTCAATGCCGCAATTAAATATCCAAGTTATCATGATGAGGATTTCTATGATCTAGTTCAAATCCAGAAGAAACAGAGGCATTATTTGATGGGTCATAAGAAAAGATTATTCATATTGACCATCAAAATTTGAAATATATTCAATCACAAAACAAGCTACAAAAAGCTAGAAATTTTAGATGGATGGGATTTCTACAAAAATTTCATTTGGTTATCAGGTATAAGAAAGGTATTTACAACAAAGCTGCATATATTTTTTCAAGGCTTATAGTCAATGTTGTTGGCTCACTAATATGTCTATTTAAAAACAATCCTAATGCCTACATTAATCCTCAACCTAGGGTAAATCTTTTTATTTCAAGAGTGTTCAACACAGTTATGCAAGTGAAACTAGAGGTTATCAAATCAAAATTGTTTCAAAAGGTAAAATCTAATTCTTGAAGTTCAATCAAAACAAATCTGAAAGCAATCACTTAAAAAACACAACAGATTAAATCAAATTAACTCTGATCTATTCTATGAAAGCAGATGGAAATGAAACACTTAAATTAATTCACAATGAACCAGAATTACAGACTAAAATCTACATCAATCTATTAACATCTACAGCAATCTATTAGTCAAACATGGAATACTGCAGTAACTAAACAACAAGTAACACGGTAACATTATGCAACTGAAATTATCAATGGCTGATCAACCAACAAGCTGACTCAAAATGAAAAGCAATCAAATTATTCAAATACTATTTAGTAAATGTGAGAAATAACATTCATGAAGAAAAAAAAATTAAGCCTTTAAATCAATAATATGCAAACCACTCGATGCCGATGAAATTTGAATCAATTATAAATTCTATAAAACACAGAAATGATTAATTGAAAAATATGGAAATGAGAATATAACACAAGACAGCAGTAGAAATCCCAGTGATTGGGACCAAAGTCTCTAGAAGTATCTGCCAGATGATCTTCAGAATAGGATTATGGAGAAACCAATATTTCTTTCATTAAATTTAATAGTCGGGGTACAACATCGCTGAGCACGAAAGCTTTTGTTCTGAGGAAATGTAAATAAAATATAATTACAACATACAGATTATCAACCCTCGTTCTATTCCATATATTGATCTTTTATAAATTTACAGAAAAACAGAACGGATAATGGCGAATCCTCAGGATCAGGAGATCCTGAGGATTTCGCATTTGTCTAACAATTTGTGTTATAGAATAAGCAAGGTCCTCCTCGATTGTCGTTGGTTTGTATAAACAGAAATGAGATCGTTTTCCTTTTCTTGGCTGGTATTGTTCAATCGTTTGAACATCGGTTAATCAGTTTGGATTCCCTGCACCTAAAAAAATGGAAGTCATCCCTTTTTCCTCATAATTACATAATTTATTGATAATTAGTTTTACCCTTTGCTTATAATTAAATCTTCCATATTTACTCCCAAAATTAAGGTAAACACATGAAATTTAATAATAAATCAAGTTAATCATGAGGGTAAAACATACATTTTTCGTGACCCAAAATACTCCCCAACTTACCTTATTGCATGTATTCATGTAGTGAGATGATTGAGGTGTAACAATGTCAAAGAATAGGCAAGGTAAACTTCCTCCTTATACAGTTTGAAACCATGTTTTTGTTTAACTCTTACAAAATCATGATTTTCATGACCCTCTTGAAGATCATAATTATAGTGATAGCCTTTAGGAGGGTACCATATGATAGGACACCTGTAGCGACACCATATCCTTGTAGGAACCATGCATAAAATGATGTTACTGTATGTGAAAAAACAAACAACAACTGCTTTAATGTTTCTATATTTAAAAGGCTCCCAATTCTTAACATTGTTGGTAGATGCCTGCCATCTTTGCTTAGCTGCTAACAAGGCATCTTATCTAATCTCCTAAAAGTATTCTCTCCCAGATTGTACAATATCCTTGTGGAGTGGTCCAAATTTGGCTATAACCCCTTCCTGTTTCATGAATCTTTTGTGTTGAGTGAAGAGATGTAGAGGTTTAGTGGGTCCCCTTCTGACCTAGAGATATAGATCATGTTCTATTTTCTGAAAAAAGTTATAAGCTTTAGCCCACTTGATTTGATTATCAAAAAAAGAGATGAATGCTTGAAACTAGATGTCTCCTATAAAGGGACTTGGGTTACTGTCTCTTTCATCCTCTGACGCAACAAAGTTGCTTCTTTCACCTCTAATGATGCCAGATTTCCAACATCAACTTATACTGTTTCAACCAATTTCAAATTTAAATGTTTTAAAAAGAAATCGATCAAAAGAGAGGCAACATTAAATTAATATCTTTTATCGTCGCTTCTTTTAAAATAACCAATTTCCAGTTACGACTTTGGGATTTCCAGTGCTAAACAAGTCGAGCCATCAAGATTTTCAAAAACGATTTTTTTTTATAGAGCTAACTGCTCTATCAGCTCTTTATAAAAATTGAAGATATTTCCACTGTTGACATTGCCGTTGATTCAAAAGGAAGAACATGTGAAGGCCGCAGAGGAAACTGTGAAAGTTACCGAAATCAAACCCACGACCGAAAAGGCCTTGGAAAAAGAAGCTCCTGCCTCTGATCTCCACCGTCCATCTAAATATTTTTTAGATCTGACAGTTATCACATATCCAGTAGCACAATAATTAACTCTTTGAAAACTTGTGATAAAACTGGTTTTCTAGCTTGTACTTATGCTACGTGTAGCCTTCTGGAGTTAATCGCACAATTTTAGAAATTACCTTAAACCACCATGGATCTATGCGATATACCACTTACCACTTTTGAAAACCATTCCATCATTCCATTCGCTATTCATCGAGTCATGGTTCTTCCTTCATCCAACACATAGTCTTCTCTTTTTTTATTGTGAGCATTGGGATTTGAAGATGTTAACCTTTCAATTTCTTCGAGAAGTAGACCTCTTCATTAACTTGAGGCAACTAGTAACATGTATTTCCAAATCAATCACGTATATGGAAAAAATGATCTGGATCGATCTTTTCCTTAGTAAGGACAACTCCTTTCTTCAACCAGGGTTATATAAACCACTCACTTTCTTTCTAAAACAAGAATTAATGGCCAATATACCTTTTCTTCTTCAGTGACTTGAAAATGCACAACACACGAATTGTAGCTTATAACAGAAAAATGCATGGGTGATTCCTCTGCTAAAACATTTTCCTCCACACTTTATCACTTAACTCGAAATAAAAATACATAAATACATACATAGGTTTCCTTTACAAATTCTACCAATTTCATTTATAATCAATCAATAATTTACACAATTCACAGGCCTGATATGCAATCAAATGGCCTTCATCATATCCGTCTAACACACTCCTATACCCTCTAACCTCTGGCTCTCTCTCCAATTATTCAAAAGGTCACAATTTATACAATTATGGATTCATGAACCAAATCAGTTTAAATCCAGTAATTTCTCACTCTTTCCTAAAGTATATCTTTAGCTCCACTCTTTTCTCAAACAAAATCCCAATTTAAACTTTCAAATCCCTCAAATCCTCACTTTTCATAACATTACTCAACTGTTACTAAGATCCCTTCATTCATGACATATTCTCCATAAATTGAATTTACAATTTAGAATTTCCTCAAACTCAACTAAACTTAGGAAAATAAATAAAAATGATTAAGGGAACCCACTCCATTTAGTAAATGTGAAATAAGACTCATGGGTCTTATAAGTTTTGATTAATGCTCCTGCATCAGACTCCCTGAGTTGAAAGTTTCATGACCTCCTGGTCATGTGTTCTTCTGTCAAATCATCCAGAATCCCAAACCTTACTTTGTAACTTGTCATCTCTTCCATCATGCTGCTGCTTCATTTCTTTTATCATTGTTGCTTTAATCCTTCCAGGTTTCCAAGTATTATGCTGCTACTGCCCTCTTTCTTTACTGATGCAGATTTATTTTGTTAATTTCTCTTCTTTGCTGGTTCTCTTCTTGACTGACTTCTTCATCCACAATTTCTCAATTTCCTCTTTACAGTTTTCCCTTAATTGAACTCGATTGACAACTAACTATTTTATATTCTCTTTTGCCATAGAAATTATGAAATTTCTATCTAAATTTACCTTACCTCTCTCATTTATAACCTGTTAGTTGTACTTTACAACTTCCCCTTCATTGCTATGAAAGTCAATATTTTCCTCTATATCATCAGGTTCACTTAATAACGTTTCCAGCAAATTAAATCTTCCCTCATCTTCAATAAGAATTTCATTTACATATGGCTTCTCTTCCCTGTACAAAAAAAAAATTTCATCGCAATTGTCAGATTTAAAATTACTTTTCTTTTCTTTTATTTGCTACAAATAATTCTACCATCCAGTCTTTTTGTTGATTCTCCAAAAAATTCATGAAACTGTCAACAAATTTCATTTCAGCACTTTCCTCTACAATATACAGTGTTCCTTGTTCTAACACAAGGCTATCATTCAACAATTCAATAGCTAGTATCTCTTGGAGCATATCATCATGAAATATCCTTTCATCTTCTGTATTGATAACATTGCAACAAAATGATGTTGTTTCATCTTCATATATAACAGGAAAAAAAAAAAAAAAAAAAAAAAAAAATCTGTTTTTCTAAAGCTTCTTCATGGTTTACAGATTCATAAAAATAATCAATTTTAAAATCACAGAATTCTTGAACTTTTGTATCTGTCAACATCATCATACATTCCTGCACATTTTCCATAATACTTCTATCTTGATTTTCCACTGAAGATGCTTCATTCTATTTGAAACCTCTCATTTGTTTGTCTACAGCTTCTTGAATTATGATAATTTCCTTGCCAATGCCATTATTCTCAAAGTTATGAAATACATAAAATATTTTTCTAATCTGGCCATTTCTCCCAGTGATCTCACTTCTTCATCAACATGCATAAGCACATTGTCCCATTGTTGTTCATTACTTGTCAAACCTGAAAACATACACAACATATCAGTTTTAAAAATACAAGGCTCTTCATTTGAAGCCTTAGTGATCAAATCTTTATGCTTCTTTGAACTATTTGGATAGTTCATTAAGTTATTTAGAAATTCTTCCTCAACATCTCTGATTTCTTTTTCATCAAAGAATACTTCTTGGACTACAGCTTCTTGACTATGTTTGGCAGCTTTATCATAGGTTTGTAGAATACCTTCCTGTTCTACACAATTCTCTCCATAACTTAGTTTATCCAAGTAAGAAAATAATGTCTTTCTCTCTTCAATGAAAAGACTTTGATCCTTCAAAATCTTCCTTGACTCAACTTCTTGAGCTGAGTTCTCTATGTCATCTTCTCTTCTCTCCACTTCACAAATCTGCAATGCATTTATTTCCTTTTCTCTGTCCACTTTCCATTGGTTTTCTACCCATGTTAAAATTCCTTCAAACATGATCCAATAAGTTTTTAATAAGAGAAGACACAACCATTCACTCATACCTTTTAATTTTCTCCACCAATTGAAGTCTTGAACTTCTTTATGAATCTCCTTTTGTGGTTTTCTTGCCTTTGCCTCTTCCACTTTTTCATGCAAAATCTCAAATTTATTAGGTTTCATACCTGCAAATGTACATTCACATAAATAATTAAATCCAAAAATATGAGACTCTTTTGTCTGTGTAGATGCTACTAGCACCTTTCTCTCATGTTGATATGTATAGATCATCTTTTCATCATTATCATCATTGTCTCTTTCCCCAAGGATAGTTCTGTTATCTGGTTTAGAAATGGATTCTCTTCTTTCATTCTCAACTACTCGGAGTATTAATTTCTCAGCAAATAATTCCCTGACAGACCACTTAACTCTTTCCCCACATAAACTCCTTGTTTCAATTCCTCTTTGATTCCTTTCTGTATTAGCTTCTTCAATTGACCGATTTTTGTCTTTATCTTAGCCACCTCTATTTTCTTCCTTACTCATTATTTTGAGTCCAATTGCTTTGACACTTTTCCCTCTATCTGTGAGTTTCGTCTGTTCCCCTATTATGACTAACAATTGTCAAACTCATATCTTCCTTTGGTGAACTTTCATTTTTCACTAGTGAGCTGCAACCAATTCTTCTTTATTTTGTAACAAGTCTGTTACTTGTCACCCATACTAAATCATCCTTTTGGTATCTTTTATTTTCCATCTCTATGGGCTCCTCACTCACTATGAGTTGTAATAAGCTTCTACAACATAAATTCCTCCATGTTTTCACTTACCTCACCAATCCCCTCTCTGGACTTGGTCTTTTGGAAAGCACTAGTTCTCTATTCTCTGGAACCTCTTGAGTATTCCTCTCTACTCCTTCTAGGCTTCAACTCATCTACACCTTTTAAGAACACAACTTTCCTTTTTATCCAACCTCTATTGGAATTCTTCAAGGTTCTTCCACATTCTTCTTTCACTTAAAAATCACTTACCAGCTTCCTTGACCTCTTTTTCCTGAGATACTTCCTCCTTGTCTGCATATTAATATCTGCAAACATAATCTTCAAACCAGAGTTAAAATAACACTTACCATCTCACCTTCAATATCTCTATGTGATCTTGTTTCACCATTCATATGCACTATATCTCTATGTGCTGCAATCTATCAAATTCAAAATTTGATCTTCTCTCTCATATCACCATTTTACCAGTATAATATTACCTTAAGATACATCAAAGTTTTCTCTCAAACCTGCCAAATTTCTTCAAATATGTCTTAAAACTAACTCCCATTCCATCAATTAAATCTTTGCCAAATGATTCATGTGTCCACTATTTCATTCTTCATTCAAAAGACTTCCTATTGTCAACAATTATTTCTTATCTTACTCTTCATAAAGAACACTTAATATTTTAAGATCAGTTAATATTCAATCTGATATTTCAACACTATTTACAAAATTCATAATAGACACTACAAATTTCTTCTGGAAATATTTTTGTAAGCAATCTTGTCTTGCTTCTGCAAATTTCAAATTTCAATTCTTGTAGTAGCTCTTCTTTCAGATCTAGTGAATCCAGTCTCCAGTCTAATTTTTCCTTCAACCATCAATATCATTGTCTTCAAAAATACTTAAGAAATCCTCAATCATTCTTCAGTTTTTCACAAAACTCTTCAAATCATTCAAATGACTCTAGTGTCATAGCAAACAACTCTTCTATTTCACTTTAAATTCAAAACCTTTCTCAATTTACTTTTTGAATCAAACCAATCATTCAATCAACTTACATTTAAATATTACTAAGCACTGACTTCAAACATGGGAATTTCAGCTGCCTGTAAAGAAAATATATTCTTCTCTGAAATTTCACTTCCTTGTTGTTCTTTAGACATTCAAAACAACTTCAAAATAAATCTTCTTACCCGACCTGGAACACCTTATAGTAATTCATAGAATTCAATATTATTCTTCCCCATTCTGATCTCAGTATCTTCTATGCTCTTATTTTTCTTTGATTGTTCCTACTCCAGCATGCAAGTTTCCCTATCGTTCTGATCATTCCAAAGACCTTTTCCTTTCAAAAAAATACTCCTCTTTGTCAGATGAAATTTATATACATGCTGCAATAAAATTCAATCTCTAAACCAAATTCCACAGAGTATTAAATTCTGCTCTGATACCACAAATGATGCAGCAGAGTTGCGTCTCTCACCTCTAATGATGCCAGATTTCCAACAGCAACTTATAATGTTTGCACCCACAAAAAATTTCAAATTTAAATGTTTAAAAAAAAAATCAATCAAAAGAGAGGCAACATTAAATTATTATTTTTTATCGTTGCTTCTTTTAAACTAACCGATTTCCAGTTACAAATTTGGGATTTCCAGTGCTAAACAAGCCAAGCCATCAAGATTTTCAAATTTGATTTATTTTACAGAGCTAACTACTCTATCATCTCTTTATAAAAATCGAAGATATGGCCATTGTTGAGGTTTCTGCTGATTCAAAAGGAAAAACAAGTGAAGGTCACAGAGGAAACTACGAAAGTTACTAAAATCGAACCCATGACCGAAAAGGCCTTGGAAAAAGAATCTCCTGCCTTTGATCTCCACTGTCCATCTAAATATTTTTTAGATTTAATGGTTATCGCATATCCAGTAGCACAATAATTAACTCTTTGAAAAATGGTGATAAAATTGGTTTTCTAGCTCATAATTATGCTATGTGTAGCCTTCTGGAGTTAATCACACATTTTTAGCAATTACCTTAAACCACCATGGATCTATGCGATATGCCACTTACCACTTTTGAAAACCATTCCATCATTCCTTCGCTATTCATCAAGTCACGGTTCTGCCTTCATCCAACACATAGTCTTCTCTTTTTTTATTGTGAGCATTGGGATTTGAATATGTTAACCTTTCAATTTCTCCGAGAAGCAAATATCTTCATTAACTTGAGGCAATTGGTAACATGTATTTCCAAATCGATCACGTATATGGAAAAAATGATCAAGATCGATCTTTTCCTTAGTAAGGACAACTCCTTTCTTCAACCAGGGTTATATCAACCACTCGCTTTCTTTCTAAAACAAGAATTAATGGCCAATATACCTTTTCTTCTTCATCGACTTGAAAATGCAAAACACATAGATTGTCGCTTATAACAGAAAAATGCAATCAAATTGCCTTCATCATTTCTGTCTAACACACTCCTCTACCCTCTAACCTCTAGCTCTCTCTCCAATTATTCAAAAGGTCACAATTTATACAATTATGGATTCATGAACCAAATAAGTTTAAATCCAATAATTTCTCACTCTTTCCTAAAGTATCTCTTCAAATCCACTCTTTTCTCAAACAAAATCCCAATTTAAACTTTCAAATCCCTCAAATCCTCAATTTTCCTAATATTACTCAATTGTTACTAAGATCCCTTCATTCACGACATATTCTCCACAAATTGAATTTAAAATTTAGAATTTCCTCAAACTTAACTAAACTTAGGAAAATAAATAAAATGATTAAGTGAACCCACTCCCTTTAGTAAATGTGAAATAAGACTCATGGGTCTTATAAGCTTTGACTAATGCTCCTACATCATCCTCCAAAAAGAAGTTGCGCAGATATCGTTCACACAAGAGGTGTTGAACTTTGTCATTATGTTCTACACAACACTGGACAAATTCTGCAGTAGTCTTAAACTCGGTGGGTTTCCCTGCTCTAATTGCCTTTACTTTAAATAAAAGATATCTTTTTAATAAGAACATAGCATAATTAGTAGCAGGTGATCTACAAGACAGGACATCTAAGTAAATTGAGAAAATAGTGTTTTTTTTCTTTGTGGCTTCTTCAAGCTGAGCTTATGCTTTCTTTACCTTCTCCTGTTCACTTCTAAAGTTGGCAAAAGTCTCATCTTCAAATTGCAGTAATTTTCTTGAGTTTTTCCAGCATCTCCTGATGTACCTGTAGTGGTACCTCTTCCTTCTTATAGTTAGCCAATTCCTACTGGGTTTGTGTCAATGTGACTTGAAGTCTTGAAATAACGACTTCTTTTACCAGAGGAGTATAAAAAGGTGTTTCATTTGTCTCAGTTTCCTCTGTCTGTGTCTCCAATTCTGTCTGAGTTCCTATTGTCTGTATTTCTAATTCTGTTTGGGTATCAGCAGTATGTGTCTCTACTTCTGTCTGAGTTTCTGCAATGTTTGTTTCTTTCTTAGGCTTCCAAGCCTTATCTGCCTCCTTTAACCATTCACTTATTTTCTTGACTGTTCTTTTCAACATTTTGTACTTCTTGCTCAATTTCCTCAACTTGGACCTTTATGTCTTACTTTTATTTTTAGGGCTTCTAGTAGAAGAGGGCATAGTACCCTTTTTAGGCACAGGGGGAGTTGTTCCAATTTATAGGCCATAATCTGGTAAAACAGTATTTTCTTTAGGCACTGAAGTAGTTGTGCCTACATCAGTATTTTGATCCAATGGGATGAAATTTTGTTCAGGCACCATGTGAATTGTGCCTAAATCGGTACTCTGGTCAAATAGGATGGTGTTTTCTTTAGTCACCATGGGAATTGTGCCTATATCAATACTATGTTCTAATGGGACAGTATCACCTGACTGGTTTTCAGACTCAGGAGTTATTTCTACAAAGTTTTCTTCCTCCAAATATTCACCACCACAAGGCGCTACATCCCCTGAATTTTTAATTTCCTCCTTAGATGGTAAAATATCAGTATGACTAGAACTTCCATCAGAAGCAGTTTGGTCTAGAGGACAACTCTGTCCCTCAGAATTTCCCGAGGGTTTTCTTTCTTTGTGAAATGCACTCATACTTTCCAGCACTCTAGCTATTTCCTCCTCATATCCCTATAGAATTCCATCTTCTGTGTTCAAAGGAGGTGTATGAGATGGTCCTGCCTCGTCGGCCAAGGTTGAAGTGTTTTTTCGTGAACTTAATTGCTCAGAGCGTCTTCGTTTCACCAAACCTGAGGTCAAGGGATGTTTCATTTTTCCTTTGGCTTTCCTTGGAATTAATATTTCCCTTCTTGGCTGGTCAATTTCTCCATTTTCTGGGTTTTCTCCTAATGGGGTTAGGACATGGTTTACAAAGCTATCCCAATTTAACTGGTCCTCATTTAATTCATTAGTGACAATTAGCTTTATCAGACCATGATGGTTGATAACTGTGTGCGGATTATTAGCTCTTCTAACCCAACTAAATATGTCACGCAACAAAGAATTCAACAAAAATGGCAAATTAACTGAAATTTTCTTCTTGAGAATAGCTAGAAGTTTGAGTTGTGCGGGTTTTACCACGTCTTGGTGACCATCACATGTAATATACTTTTGAACGATGATTTCCAGTTCCTGCCATGGTTCCTTCAGAGTCGTAAGGTGAATCCCTTTTCCTTTGCGTACCAAATTATTGTCTGGATCTTAGAACACTGAAAATGATTCATGTAGCAGAATGTGCTTGTCATTCCACTTTTTTCCTTCTGCCAGAACTCCAAAAAACTCAACTATTGTAGTTTCTGATACTGTTATGTCTCTGCCTTTCACATTTGTGTGTCCATTCTGCAGGAATTCTAATGCTATCTCAATGTGGAATCCCTACAATTTTTCCAAATATGAGAGCCAACCAACACTTTGCAGTATAGCACAAGCTTGTTCTGTAATATTGAGTATTGTGGGCTTGTTGCAGACAGATCTTCCACCCATGACTGTTCTGTCTCAGAGTCTGGATTCTACTTTTGCGTGCACTAATCACGAATTCATAAAGTTAGAACGACACAAAAACTGCATGCAAATACTTTGAAACTGTTAAAAAGGGTATAAATGAAATTATATTTGTTTGTCAAATCGGTAGGTTCCAACAAATTTTGATCATTAGTTTGCATGCTTGCTCATCATGTATACCTATGTACACCTTTTCCCCCTCCAATTAGATAAGGGCGTCCATGCCCTTAGAGCGCAGAAAAAGAGAGAGATGTTGAGGATCATTTAATGCATTAGAGTAACAATCAAGGTGACGTACAATGCGGTAGAAATAAATCAAATTAGCTCAAATCATGAGGATGGTGGGGGAATGATTAAAAAAAGGAAAAAAAAGAGAAACAATTATTATGAAAAGGAGTTTTTCTTTGATGGGAAATTGTGACAGAACATGATATGTAAAGAGTGGTAACACCTGCTGGAATTAAGTGATTAGACATAATTAAGTTAATTCATATGTATTTTTACCATTCATACTGGTTTTTATAAAATTAACACTATTCAAATGATAAATTCTCCTTTGGGAATGGTTTAGTAAAAATAATTGAATATAAAATGATTGGTTGTTTAACATGACACTCCAATGCCACAAGCAGAGCCACTGTTGCAAGTAGGCGTCCATAGCCTCAACAAGGTTGCTTTTTAACCCAAAAATGAGTCAGAATACTCTATTTATTATTTAGATAATTTAATTATTCTCATAGAGAGACCACTATGCTAGCATGGTAACCAGATAATCATAGTGCCATTCACTTTTTTTTAACAAAGTAATCAGGCTAACTCCTGATGAGACCTCCTGTCCTTCAGGAATGTTTCTGGCTAGAAGGTCATTACCCTGGTGTGGTGGCCATAATGGGAATGTTACTTGTTATCTCCTTATGATCATGGTAGGTTGGTTCATGATGACACCCCATATCCTCTCTAGACGATTTGCACATTATTTTCATAGTTGTATATTTTTTAATCATAAATAGGGGGAGGATCATTAACTCAAGAGTTAGGGATGGTGTAAGGAGTGAAAATAAATGCCAATGAAAGTTATACACTTATTCCTAAGTCACCCTACCGTAGAAGATCAGCCATTGATAGTGTAAAAAGATAAACCAACATGGTATTAAGATGATGAATTTTTTATAATATCTCCGAAGAAAAGATATCCATCAAGAAATTACATAGTTTGGATCATATCAATGTCTGTAAATAAAGATACCCATCAAAGGTATAAAAAAATCATAATTTTTATTAATATCATTTTTTTCTCCTTATTAAATGCATATTCCTTATCCACAAGATGATTCCCATGACAAAATGTATGAGAAAAAGGAAAAAATTCATTCAGAAAACTACTTATTACAAAAGCACAGCTGTTCATTTGACTGAATAGTAGTTGTTCAGTCGATTGAACAACAACTTCTCAATCAATTGAACAGCAAAAACACTAAAAAAAAAACCGATGTTCATTTGACCGAACAACGGTTGTTCAGTCGATTGAAAAACAACTATTCAATCGTTTGAACAACAAAAACACGCAAAATAAAATCTGTTGTTCTTTTGACCAAACAATAGTTGTTCAATCAATTTAACAAAATTTGTTCAATAATTTGAACAACAAAAACAAATGAAAAACCAACGGTTTTTCAATCAATTGAACAACAACTATTCAATCATTTGAACAGAAAAAACACTCAAAATAAAATCTGTTGTTGTTTTGACCGAATAGTGGTTGTTCAGTCGATTGAACAACAACTGTTCAATCATTTGAACAACAAAAAAACACAAAAATAAAATCGTTTGTTCAATCAACTGAATAGCAGTCGTTCATTCAATTGAACAAAGAACCATAATTTTTCATATTTGTACAGTGATGGAATCAAAATCAAATGCAAGACAATATATACATTATTTACAAAAATGGTAAAAAAAAAAAAAGATTTTTACAAAAGTAAAGTTGTCGAGTCATTACTCCCTGCAGCTAAAATTTGCATGGCAAGGTCATCACGTACCTGCTGGAAGAAAGACTCTTTTGTGAGCGGTTTATGATAAAGATGTACTTGATGTTCCTTTACTTGGAAGGAAGAGCTAGACCCATCTATGGTGGTCAAAGTGAGAGTGCCATTGTTATGCACTTCTTGGAATTCATATGGGCCGAGCCACCTTGTCTGCAGTTTACCTGGGAAGTCTTGAAATCTGGAGTCGTAGAGGAGTGTCCAATCTCCTTCTTGAAATGTCTTCTTCTTGATAAGGTTGTCATGCCACTTAGCTTGTTGCTGCTGAATTATTGCAGTGCATTGTAAAGAAATCAACCATGCTTCACCTAATTAATTTATCTGTGGAAGTCTTTTAATTTGAGCCTTTTTCAAGTTCAGTCACACTTCTTGCACTATTCTAAGAGTCTTTATTTCAAATTCGATGGGAAAAATTGGATATTTGCCGAATACTAGTTGATAAGGAGAATATCTAGTAGTATTACGCCAAGTTGTGCAGTAAGCCCACAAGGCCTCTGGCAGTCTGGTAGCCCAGTCCCGTTGATGTGTTGAGACCGTTGGTGAGCCTTGGCATTGCACCAAGGGTGGTGAAACTCCCATACGCTGCCCTAATTTACTTTATCAACCCGAGTTTTTGTACAAACTTGGAGGTGAGAATGCTATATACACAACAAATGCATTCTACTCATGTCGTCCTCTTCCGCTCCATGAAAGGGTGTTACTTCTAGGGGTTCTCAGTGAAGTCTACCACACTTCAATGAAAATAAAATAAATTGCAGAAAGGAAACTAAAATAAATTTCTGAAAAGAAATGACAGGAAAGGAAACTAATTTAACTTGCTGAAAAGAATGGAAGAAAATAAACTAATTTAAATCACACTTAACTTGGCCAATCAGCTGAACACACCCTACTTATATTATTCTCTATATACCATGCTTCTACCCATGCAAATAATTTCTACATGACTTAATTCTAATTGAAAAATTGTTGATTGCAGTCCAGAGGGAAAGGTATAAAGATGCTAATCAAAGGCTTAACACACAAAACAAGGCTCAAAGGACTGAAAAATGTGTTTGGACTTTATTAAAGCACATGATATCGCAAATGAAAAGTGTGATGGAGGAATTGCAAGGAAGGGACGGAAGTGCAATATGCAATATCGTTTTGGGAGGCGTATGCGATAAAAATATCGCAATTGGCATCAAGAGTGGGAATTATTAACGGGAACCACATGAAAATGAGATTTCCGATTGCGGTAAGTCTTAAAAGGAAAAAGGGAAAAGGTTGTGAAATGCGATGGGTGACATGGCAAAGGATGGCTGGTGGTAGAGTATGACATCAATATTGCAATCGGCGTTGGGAGCGGAACGTGTTACGAGAACCAAATGAAAAATGCAATTTTCAATTTGCAATGTGGCGGAGTACGAAGAATTACCGCAATTGATGTTTGGAGCAATATGTGTTAACGGGAACCAAATGAAAAATGTGATTTACGATTGTGGTAAGTCTTAAAGGAAAGAGTATTGGGGTCTAATGTTTTATGAGGTTTTTTATAATAAGCAGCAAAGGTAAGGTGCGAAAGGATATCACAATCAAGGTTTGGAAGTAGAAAGTATCAATGGAAACGAATAGAAAATGTGATTTGCGATTTGCGACAAGTCTTTAAAGGAAAAGGGAAAATGTTGCAAAATGTGATGGGTGATGTGGCAAAGAAGTACGGTAATATTGCAATCAGTTTTTGGAGTGGGGAAACGTTAATGGAGAGTGGATGGAGATTGCGAAAAGGAATTATGAAATGCGAAATGCGATGGGATAGAAATTGTGAAAAGCGAAAGGTAATGGGATAGAAATTGTGAAATGTGAAATGTGATGGGATAGAAATTGCGAAATGCGAAATGTGATAGGGATGACATGGCGTAGTGCTACAGTAATTTTGCAATCAGTGGTTGGAGTGGGAAGTGTTAATGAAGTGGATGGAGATTTCGAAATGCGATTGCGAAAAGGAATTGCGGTAAGTATTAAAGGGAAAAGGGTAAGGTTTATTTCTGAAGGATTTTCAACTGTTTTTGTTAATAATTGGCAAAGGTAAGGTAAAAAGGAAAACCAAAAAAGAGCTGCAGAATGGAAAAGAAAGGGGAGAAGAGATCCTACGAGACACGAAGTGCAATAAGTGGGAGTTTCGAGGAGAAAGGCGGAGATCAAAATTTTAATGGTTTTTGTGAATGAAAAGGGTGTGAAATTTGTTAAGGAGAGAAGAAGGAGGGAATAGAAGGCGCCACAACAGTGTTTAGGTGTGAAAAAATCATTGGAAAATGAAGCAGGAAAACTTGACAAAATTTTCTGGCACTGTTGATACTTATTCCTGCAATCAAACCTGCTGATTCATGCACGAAAACAGACAAAATGCGTGATAAAAACAGTTAAAACAAAGCTATTTTTTTGGACTGTGGGGAGGTCAACCCTGCTCGAACTCTATTGACATAGATGAGAGAGGAATGCTTGACCACAAATTTTTTATTTTTCCTCTACTCTATTACTCTCATAAGAAAATGAAGAACTACAACAACAAAGTGAAAGAAAAAACTAAACAACACTGAAACTATCAAAAGAAGAACTAACTAAATAACAGAAACAAAACTAGCTAAATGATAGAAAGGAAAGAATGAAACATCAGAGAAGTTGAGGCACATAGATTGGGCCCTAACCCACGAGCCTCGCTCCCTGAAACTAGATCAGTAAAACAACATCTGACTACTCATTGCATTACAAAAATATAGTCTTATTACATCCCGAAGGTCTTAAACAACAAAATCCTAATAGAATGGAAAATAATGGCATGGGTTGGAATGGAATGGAAAAGGATGGAATGGGATGGAATGGAATGCAAATGGAATCGAAATGGAATCGACTAGGATTGAATGGATTGGAAAATCGCCCAAAATCCCCCTAATTAGTTCTTGATCAGCTTTATTTATCCTGAAGGGTAGCTACCAACATCTCCCTAGAAAATAGTGATTGAGTCCACTTTGAATCCAAGTAAACCATAGATTGAGTGCACATTGTCTTCAGTTTGCTTGGCTTCCTTTGATAGTTAAGGAGGGTGGACAAACCCCTTGAATCTCTCCAATATTTCTCAAATATTTCCTAATATTATGCTCATTTATTCTTCAATATTTATCTTCTAGTGGCAAGGAGCAAGTCCCTAAATTATCTGCTTCTCCAAATCTGCATAATCTGCCAAATATTCTCACAATATTCTACAAGAATAACCAATATTAGGCACAAATATGAAATTACCTTTAAAACTTCCTAAGAAAATATTAAAGCATAAGAAAACATTATTAAGTGTATAAGGAGAGATTTAATATATCTTTTATGTGCATAACTCTGGAGATAACTGGGGAAATATTCGTAAAGGATCGATCCAGTGATCAGGATTCAAAGGATCTTGGCAATGAATAAGACTTATGGTACTTCAAGTTATTCTTCTAAAAAAAAAAAAAGAAGGTTAGATGGGCCTAATAAAGGTTAGATGGGCCCAAGAAAGGTTAGATGGGCCCAAGAAAGGTTAGATGAGCCTTATTTTATGTCTAATTTAGAGGCCCATCATCACCCCCCTACTAAAACTGTTGCTCATCCTCTGAGAAACCTATCCATCTTCCTTGCCTTCTGGTTCTTCCTGCATGTTGGCTTATTTCATTTTCTGTTTATTGTCCCATTCGCTGCTCCTCATGCTAATCTTGTTGCTATCCTTCTTGCATTTCTTCTTGTGGGTGTTACATGGAGGTCCTCAGATGCCTTAAGAAAATTTTTATTTTGCATGCCAAGAGGTGGTGGGTCCACCTTTTATTTTATTTTTTATTTTCTTTATTTATTTATTTCTTTTTTTTTAATTATTTTTTTTAATTTCATGCAGAATAAACTCACAGTTCTTTTTCTGTGAACTAAGTTCACCCTTGTTTACCCCTTTGGCACTCCTTATCTTCCATTACATGAACTGCTTACTACCCACTTTATCAAGTCCCTTTTACTTTTGTCTTGTTCCTCTTCTTGGTGGAAAAAGTGAGGCTAATTCTTAGATAAGGCTGAGGTTGCCCGACTATTGATTTTGGCTATAAAAAAAATTTCCTTCTCGCATTTTTTATGGTTTATTAAGCTAAAATAGATTCGAAGAAAGGTTTATATGATTTCATACCTAAGCCTTACCATTGATTTGTTTTTATAGGTGATATTGAATTTGTTTATATGGATGTTGAAGCTATCTTCGGTGGTTCTGAAGCTGCTCTGAAGATGCATGTGATAATCTTCTTAAGGTCCTTTTGGAGCTTCCGAGCACAGGAGGAGGAAGTCCAAGTTTGACTACCTTTAACCAGGGTGCTGACCGAATTTTATTTTTGTGCCAACTTGCTGTTTTTCTACTTGCAAAGGTTGGAGAGCACCTGCATTCATTAGAGACAAATACATGGAGAAATGCTTTTTTTTTTAAGACCTACTAGCTACCTCATTTTCTCATTTTGCATTTGTAACATTTCTACTTGTTCACTTATATTTCTAAGAATTTATGTTTTAAATTTGTCAAGCAAATTTCCAAGTTCATCTTGCCTTACCAATGTTGAGGAAATTTTACTTACTCTTTCCATTCCTCTTGATATGCGCTTGCATGTTTCACAAATTTCTTCAAATGACAATTGGTATACATCTCCTCCACTCATGAGATTAAGGAGATCAATGCACTCATCCCTAATTGTTCTAAGTAAGAGGGTTTTTAGTGTGTCAAATCCTAAATGATACAATTTTTCCCTCTTAAAATTAAACATGAACCTATATATGAGATCCTCAAGGCTCTCATCCTCTTTTTTATTCATTCTAAAATTTCTTATTTAAGATCATGGTTTTTACATTTTCCTAGGAATATATTTTGCATATCATTCCATGATCTTATTGAAATAGTACCCAGACTCATGAACCATTTAAGAGATTTATCCTTCAATGTTGCAGGAAACAATCTCAATTTTTGAGTGTGTGATAAGTAGCCATAAGATCTAGAAAGTATCTCAAATTCAAAGAGAAATGTTTCGGGATCCTCTGTCCTCATACCATGGAAGTTGGGAAGGAAATATGGAGGGATGTTCTTCATATGTACACTAATGTCCATATCTTGAATGGGAGACCCATTAAGATCTTCTTCATTGTCATCATATCCATCCAGCTCTTCTACCTTCAAAAGTGTATGGTGATGTGGTTCTTACTGCACCACGTGGTCAGTGGGGGGGTTGGTATTGGAGAAGTTTTTTTTTTAAGATCTGAGTATCCCTACTCCAATGAGGCATGAAAATCAGTTTTTTTTGTATTTTTCAATATTTCATAAACAACATGAAAAATGAAAGCAGAAAAGGATGCTAAAATAGAATCAAAGCATCTACTAGACACCTCCCCGACAAACTTGGAGGTGAAAATGCTATATACGCAATAGATGCATTCTACTCATGTCATCCTTTTTCGCTCTACGAAAGGGTGCTACTTCTAGGGGTTCTCAGTGAAGTCTCTCACACTTCAATGAAACTAAAATATGTGGAAATTATATGCACTAAGCATGCATCTGTCGAAGATCCACCTGATCTCACACTATTTAACTTTATGCAAGATATTGAATCTACTCCACTTGTTAACCTTTTGTGGAAAAATTAATTGCACACACATGTGAAGTATAAACAAAAATATTCAATCGCACATAACAAATTTTTTAACCGAGAAAGCCTGAAGCTGAAAGCCCCAACTATATATTATGTAACATGGAGATCATATGACAATCTCATACAAACATACAAAGCTTATCACAAGCTCTCAGTACAGTACAATCGTCATACACTAATCAGGCCCAATCTTGCAAATCCATGCACCGATCTATGCCACCTACTAGCCTGCCTCCACTGCGCAATCTCTGATGAAGAATAGCTCTGAATGAATTCGAATTACCTCCATCCTTGACCGCTCAACTTTCATTGGCATCTCCATCGTGTGTGTGATGCAATCAATGCATCACTATACTACAATATAGTCTATTCAGTTCTTCACCAATCTTCCACCCGGTCTCCACCGAAATCGCCACAATCGTAGTTAATTCAATGTATTACAGCCATTGATTATTATTATTTTCTATAAATTAATTAAATAATTAATTCACCCACTCTCACTATATCAATTAGTTAGATGACACAACTAGCTCAACTGATTCTAACTGAGTTAAACTAAATACAACTCCATAACTACTTCTTCCAACTGTGTCATAACTCTGCCACTTGAGTTCTAACTGAGTCCTCCATGCATTAGCTCCGGTAAACCCTTAGGAATAGCGTAATTCCTTCTGTCAGCTGATGTGCCACATCTGTGCACTAAACTGAAGTGCTCCAAGTTAATAAGTTAATGTTTAGAATCTGATCATTATTAAGAGCTAATAATAATCGACATGCATCTATTTTTAGATTGATGATCTATAAATAGACTTTTCCCAATATTCTAAAAATAGAATTGCATCTATTTTTCCAACTTGATCAACCATCCACAGATAGCATCTTGCAACTTCTAAAATATCATCATCATGTCTAAAAATAGACATAGTCTAAAAATAGACTTGCACCAAAAATAGCCTGCGGACCCACTTAGTGAAGGCGATTCTTTTCACTAAGCTCATCATCTTGTTGAATCTCAACACTCCCTCTCAACAAGATAGGGATTATCCTTCACCCTGATCCTGCCTCTATGGTATTCGAATTTGCTCCTGGTGAGCGCCTTCGTCGGAATATCTACATCCTGATCCTCCATAGGAATGTACTGAAGCAACATGATCTTCCACTACACACAATCTCTGATATGATGATACCAGATATCAATATGTTTAGATATATCATGAAACACAGGATTAACTAAGATTTTAATGCAACTCTGATTATCACAATGAATCACCATGGGATCTAAATGCGAACCAAACAAACCAACCAGAATCTTCCTCATCCAGATAGCCTCACATGTAGCTAAACTTGCTGCCATGTATTCTACTTCCACTAAAATGAGTGCCACAGATCTTTGTTTCCTGCTATACCAAGAAACTTCCGTAGATTCGATACTGAAAATCCCTCTCGATGTGCTCTTTCTTTCTATTAGGCTTCCTGCCCAATCTACATCCATGAAGCCATGCAACTTCACCTCATCCGTCTATCTATACCATAAACCATACTCAGATGTGCCCCTGAGATATCTCAGGACATGCTTGCCTAACTTCCAAAAGAGCTTGGTAGGCTTAACCATTGCTTGTGAAAGTTGGTTCACCACATAGCATATGTCTAGTCTTGTATTGACTAAATACATGAGCGAACCCACCAACTGTTGATAAACAGTGGCATCCACTACCTCTGCTGATGTAGCATCCTCTTTCTTCCAATTTCCTGGAAGAGGAGTGTCAATAGGCTTGCATCCTTACATGTGAAACTTCTCCAGTATCTCCTGAGCATACTTGCCTTGAGACACAAACAATTCACCTTCCCAGTGCCATATTTCCAATCCAAGAAAATAATGAAGGAGGCCCAAATCCTTCATCTCAAACTCCTTTGCAATATCTACCTTGCATGAGTGTATCAAATGCTCATCTCCTGTTAGTATTAAATCATCTAAAAGCTTACCCTCCACCACAATCTAGTACAAGTTTGCATCTGCCTCACTCTTGGTGAAGCCAAGTCTAGTGAAATAGCTGTCGATCCGAGTATACCAAGCACGAGGTGCTTGTTTCAACCCATACAATGCTCTTTTGAGCCTGTACACATGCAACTTGCTGCTAAAGATTTCAAATCCTTTAGGCTGCTCAATCTACACCTCTTCCTCAATGATCCCATTAAGGAATGCAGTATTCACATCTATCTGATGAATGTGTCAACCCATCTGTGCTGAGAGAGCAAGGATGGTCTGTATGGAAGAATACCCATGTGACAGGTGAAAATATTTCTTCATAATCAATCCCCTCAATCTGTGAGAAGCCCCAGGCAACAAATCTTGCCTTATACTTCTTGACGCTCCCATCAGCAACTTGCTTTACCTTGTAGATCCATCTTGATCCTACAACAGATTTTCCCACTAGCCTTGGAACAATCTCCCAAGCACTATTTCTGACAATGGATTCATACTCCTCCACCATGACATCTATCCATATGGGCTCCTACACTGCTTCTTCGAAATAATATGGCTCTGTCATGATACACTTGCTCATAAGAGCCATGTATCCAGTATATCGGTCATGTGACTGTCTCTGTCTGCGCTGTGATGTAGGAGCTCCTACATTCTATGCTGCATCGAGCTTCAGTCTCTCAGCTTCTATGGTATGCTTTCTTCCTTGTCTGATGTTTGGTTCTGCATGAGTGGACTCCTCCACTCCATGAATATCCTCCTGTGGCTGATCCACATCCAGGGGCTCATCTTTGGGAACAAGAAGTTCCTCCTCCAAATGCAAGTATAGCTCCCTCTCAAGTGACAACTTCATGGCTTTCACCTCATTGAATTTTATATCCCGTTGCATAACAGTCATCCGAATGTTTGGAAAATACACACGATAGTTATGGGGTGTTTTTGTGTACCCCAAAAATATCCCAACTTCTGCAGTCGGCTCCAGCTTCTTCCTGGCATCCTTCGTCACATGAATGTAAACAGGTGAGCCAAAAATCTTCAAATGAGAAATATCAAGCTTCTTACCAGTAAAAGATTCCTTGGGTGTACTCATGCCAAGTACTCTATGAGGAAAATGGTTTTGCACATAAACCATAGTGTTGCATGCTTCCACCCATAAGTGCATTGATAGGCCCTGGTCATGCAGCATCGCTCGTGCAGCACCCACGATATTTCTATTCTTTCTCTCCATGACCCCATTCTGCTGTGGTTTATGAGGCACTATGAGTTCTCTTCAAATTCCTTCTTTTCTACAGAAGTCTTTGAATTCACCCAAGATGTATTCACCACCATTATCGCTCCGTAGAGCTTTCACCTGCTTCCCCGACTCCTTCTCCATCAATGCCTTGAGCTCACAAAACTTTGAGAACGTTTCACTCTTCTTTTGCATGAAGAAGATCCAACATCTACAAGAAAATTCATCAAAAAATATCACATAATACCTATGTTTTGTTGTTGAAGCAACCGAGAATGGTCCACACACGTCTGTGTGAATTCTCTCCAGGATCACCGAAGCACGATTCTCCTTCTCATGAAAGGTGGTCTTCACAAACTTACCCATTGTACATCCTTTGCACTGATCTGACTGTGCAAGAGTACCCTTGGGAATTCTAGTAGAAATTTGTTGCAAAATATTCAAAGCGCCATGGTGAAGATGGCCCAATCTCCTGTGCCATAATCTGCCCTCATCCCGGCTCACCACTTATTTTTCTTTGCCCACCATTTCAGCACAGCCATCTACCTCCAGATTGTAGAGATTCTTAATTTTAACCCCTATCTTCTTGGTTTGACCCATTGTTTTATGTCGAAGGAAGGCTTTTCCCTCACTGAAAACAACATCATAACCTCTGTCTTCCAGCATTGCGACTGAGACCAAGTTCTTCTTCAAACCTGGAACATGCATGACATTCTTCAACAAGAATGGATTACCTGACTCTCTCTCAAAGGTAATGGTCCCAATGCCAGTCGCACTGTACTGACCATCATTTCCCATCTCTATATGCATCTTGAGGTCCTTCTCCTCCAAGTCACTAAACAACTCTTTTATCTCCTGTCATATGGAAAGATGCACTATTGTCAAGATACCACACCGATCCCATGCAACTTGAAGCCAAGAATGCGATAAAAAAAAAATCCAGCTCAAATTAAGAGGCTAAAGCCTCTCTAGCTACAGATCTAGTAGCCTTTTTATTATTCTTCTTCTGTGGATAGTTAGTGGAAAAATTTCCATGCTCGTGACAGTGAAAAAACTTCACTTTGGACAAGTCCTACTTCTTAAATTTAGCACCAGATTTTGAAGGATTTTTCTTCCCCTTCCCTTTCCTTGCTTTGGCAGCCAAAGGGCAGTTCTCTTCATCTTCATTCTTCGATGAAGATCCATCCCTGGTACCCATCCTTATCTCCTCCTGCACAAGATCCGACCAAAGTTGCTCCCATCCTGACAGTTTCTCCCGTCCATTGACAGAGTCTTTGTAGCTATGCCAACTCTTCGGAAGCCCAAGGACAGCCAAGCTCACCAAGTCTTCTTCATCAATAGTAACCCCCACACTTCCCAGTTCATCCTTGCAGTGGATAAACTTCGTGAAGTATTTTGGAATACTGTCGCCTTTCTCCATTTTTATTTTTCTGAGCTTGTCTTTAAGCACCAACTTCCTTTGGTCACTTCATCTTTGGAACAAGTCTATCAAAGCCTTCCACATTAAGAATGGAGTGGATTTCCCATGAATTCTGGACACAATATGGTCCTTCACACCTTCCAATAGAATCCTCCTCATCTTTTTTGTCTTCTTTTTCCATGCATCAAGTAATGCAGCATTGCAAGATCCCAGCTTAGGAACATCGCTATCGATGAACTCCTTCAGCCCATTATCCTCAAAAACCACCTCCATCATGTCCTTCCAGGCTATGTAATTTGAGCTACCATCAAGGGCATACTCCAATCTCAACCCGTTGAAAGACGTTTCAATGTATACTTGATTTCTGCACCAAGAATCTTCTGTAGCAAATTCGAATTGTCCACCAGCACAAACTCACTTCATAATTGCAATCCTCAATAAAAAATGCTCTGATACCATGTATAAATTATATGCACTAATCATGCATATGTCCAAGATCCACCTGATCTCACAGTATTTAACTTTATGAAAGATACTGAATCTATTCCACTTGTTAATCTTTTGCGGAAAAATTAATTGCACACACATGTGAAGTATAAACAAAAATATTCAATCGCACATAATACAGTTTTTAACCGGGAAAGCCTAAAGATGAAAACCCCAACTATATATTATGTAACATGGAGATCATATGACAATCTCATAGAAACATACAAAGCTTATCACAATCTCTCAGTACAGTACAATCGTCATACACTATCAGGCCCAATCTTGCAAATCCATGCACCAATCTATGCCACCTACTAGCCTGCCTCCACTATGAAATCTCTACTGAATAATAGCTCTAAATGAATTCAAATTACTCCATCCTTGACTTATCAATCCTCATTGGCATCTCCATTGTGTGTGTGATGCAATCAATGCATCACAATAGTCACAATAGATAGTCTATATTGCCCTTTCACCTATCTCTCCACTGGTCTCCACTGAAACTGCCATGCACTGTAGTTAACTGCTGTATTGTTCAGTTGATTAATGAGTTATTATTTATGAATTAATTCACTCCACTCTCACTAGTGTATCAATCAGTTAGACTAGATACAACTAGCTCAACTGAGTCTAACTGAGTTAAACTGAATACAACTCCATAACTACTTCTTCCAATTGTGTCATAACCCCACAACTTAAGCTCCAACTCGAGTCTCTATGCATTAGCTTCCGGTAAACCCTTAGAACAGCGGGAATTCCTTCCGTCAGCCGATGTGCCACATTTGTACCGAATCGAAGTGCTCCAAGAGAACAAATGATGCTGTTGTTTAGAGTCCAAATATTATTAAGAGCTAATAACATTTGACATATCTATTTTTAGACTGCCAGTCTAAAAATAGACTTCGCCCAAAATGTCTAAAAATAGAAGTCCATCTATTTTTCCAACTTGACCAACCATCCACAAATAGCATCCTGCAACTCATAGAATATGATCGACATGTCTAAAAATAGACTTTGCGCCAAAAATAGCTTGCGGGGCCCACTTAGTGAAGGCGACTCTTTTCACTAAGCTCATCATCTTATTGAATCTCAACAAAATAAATTGCAGAAAGGAAATGACATAAAGGAAACTAAACTAAATAGCTGAAAAGAAATGACAGGACAGGAAACTAATTTAACTTGTTGAAAATAAATGGCAGAAAATAAATTAATTTAAATCACACTTAACTTGGCCAATCATACTTAACTTTAAACTCATGAACCATTTAAGATATTTATCCTTCAATGTTGTAGGAAACAATCTCAATTTTTGAGTGTGATAAGTAGCCATAAGATCTACAAAGTATCTAAAATTCAAAGAGAAATGTTTTCGGATCCTCTGTCCTCATACCATGGAAGTTGGGAAGGAAAGATGGAGGGATGTTCTTCATACGTACATTGATGTGCATATCTTAAATGTGAAACCCAATAAGATCTTCTTCATTGTCATCATATCCATCCATCTCTTCTACCTTCAAAAGTGTATGGTGATGTGGTTCTTACTGCACCACGTGGTCAAGTGGTGGGGGGGGGGTTGGTATTGGATAAGTATTTATAAAAAAATTATGAGTATCCCTACTCATATGAGGCATGAAAAACATATTTTTTTGTATTTTTAAATATTTCAGAAACAACATGAAAAAGGAAAGCAGAAAAGAATGCTAAAACATAATCACATCTACTAGACACCTCCCCACAACTTGGAGGAAAATGCTATGTACACAGTAGATGCATTCTACTCGGTCATCCCTCTTCTGTGAAAGGGTGCTACTTTCTAGGTTTTCCAATAGTTTCTCACACTTCAATGAAGCTAAAATAAAATTGTAGAAAGGAAATGATAAAGGAAACTAAACTAAAATTGCTGAAAAGAAATGACAAGAAAGGAAACTAATTTAACTTCGTGAAAAATAAACAAGAAGAGAAACTAACTTTAAATCAATAACTTAACTGGCCAATCACACTAAACTTTAGACCTATGAACCATTTAAGAGCTCTATCCTTCAATGTTGTAGGAAACAATCTCAGTTTTTTTGTGTGTGATTAGCATCCATAAGACCTACAAATTATCTCAAATTCAAAGAGAAGTGTTTTTGGATCCTCTGTCCTCATACCATGGAATTTGGGAAGGAAAGATGAAGGGATGTTCTTCATATGTACACTGATGTCCATATCTTGAATGGGAAACCCAATAAGATCTTCTTCATTGTCATCATATCCATCCATCTCTTCTACCTTCAAAAGTGTATGGTGATGTGGTTCTTACTACACCACGTGTTCAAGTGGGGGGGTTGGTATTGGAGAAGTGTTTTTTTTTTTTTTTAAATATGAGTATCTCTACTCTTATGAGGCATGAAAATCAGTTTTTTTTGTATTTTTCAATATTTCGGAAACAACATGAAAAATGAAAGCAGAAAAGGATGCTAAAAAATAATCAAAGCATCTACTAGACACCTCCCCTACAAACTTGGAGGTGACAAAGCTATATACACAATATATGCATTCTACTCATGTCATCCTCTTCCGGTCTACGAAAGGGTGCTACTTCTAGGGGTTCTCAGTGAAGTTTCTCAAACTTCAATGAAGCTAAAATAAATTGCAGAAAGGAAATGATAGAAAGGAAACTAAATAAATTGCTGAAAAGAAATGACAGGAAAGGAAAATAATTTAACTTATTGAAAAGAAATGGCAGAAAAGAAACTAATTTGAATCACACTTAACTTGGCCAATCAGCTAAACACACCCCACTTATCTTATGCTCTATCTACCATGCTTCTATCCATGCAGCTAAGTTATCCATGACTTAATTCTAATTGAAAAAGTGTTAATTGCAGTCCGGAGGGAGAGGGATAAACATGCTAATGGAAGGCTTTAGACATGAAACAAGGCTCAAAGGAGTGAGAAAGGTGTTTGGACTTTATTAAAGCACATAATATCGCAAATGAAAAGTGTGATGGAAAAATTGCAATGGAAGGAAGGAAGTGCAATATGAAATATGCGATATTGGTTCAGGAGGCAGATGCGATAATAATATCGCAATCGACGTCGGGAGTGAGAAGTATTAACGGGAACCACATGAAAATGTGATTTGCAATTGCGATAAGTCTTAAAAGGAAAAACGGAAAAGGTTGTGAAATGCGATGGGTGATGTGTAAAAGGAGGGTTGATGGCAGAGTATGACAGCTATATCGTTGTCAGCATTGGGAGAGGAATGTGTTACGAGAACCAAATGAAAAATGCGATTTTTGATTTACGATGTGGCGGAGTACGGATAATTATCGCAATCAGTGTTTGGAGAGGTAAGTGTTAACGGGAACCAAATGAAAAATGTGATTTATGATCGCGGTAAGTCTTAAAGGAAAGAGGATCGGGGTCTAATATTTTATGAGGTTTTTGATAATAAGAAACAAAGGTAAGGTGTGAAAGGATATCACAATCAAGTTTGGAAAAAATGTATTAACGGAAACCAATAGAAAATGCGAATTGCGATTTGCGAAAATTCTTTAAGGAAAAAGGGAAAAGGTTTCGAAATGCAATGGGTGACGTGGCAAAGGAGTATGGTGATATCAAAATCAGGGTTTGGAGTGGGCAACATTAATGGAGAATGGATGGATATTTTGAAATGTGATTATGAAAAGGAATTGCGAAATGTGAAATGTGATGGGATAGAAATTGTGAAATGTGAAATGCGTATGGATAGAAATGCTAATGTAAAAATGCAATAGGGATGATGTGGAAGAGTGCTAAATTAATGTCAAGAATCAAAGGCTGTTGAGAGTGGTAAGTGTTATCAAGCTGATAGATTAGGTAAAATGCGATTAGAAATGGAATAAGTATAAGGTATTAAAGGAAAAAGGGTAAGGTTGATTTCTCAAGGATTTTCAATTGTTTTTGTTAATAATCAACAAAGGTAAGGTAAAAAAGAAAATTGAAAAAGAGTTGCAGAATGGAAAAGAAAGGGGAGAAGAGATCCTGCGAGATGCAAAGTGTGATAAGTGGGAGTTTCAAGGAGAAAGGCTGAGGTCAAACTTTTAATGGTTTTTGTGAATAAAAAGGGTGCTGGCTGTATATATGAGAGGAAGAGGAATAGATGGCACAACAAGAATGTTCGTAGCGTGAAAAAGAGCCTGAAAGTGAAGCGGACGACTTCGATGAACTTTTTCTAGGATCATGGATACTTATCCCGCAATCAAACTCCATTGACACGCATGAAAACGACAAAATGCGTGATAAAAAATGTACATAAAGTAGTTTTTTTATGTGTCAACCATACCTTCGAACTCTATCGACAGATGACATGGGAATGTTTAACACAAATTTTGATTTTTTTCCTACTCATTACTCACGTAAGCAAATGAAAAACTACAACAAAAAAATTAAAAAGCAAAAAACCAAACAATAAATGAAACCACGTGCGTAACTTAACTAAATAAAAACAAAACTAGCTAAATGATAGAAAGGAAAGAATGAAACATCGAAAGTGCCGAGGCACATGGATTGTCCCTAACCCACGAGCCTCACTCGAAACTAGATTATTTAAACAACATCTGACTACTCATTGCATTACAAAAATACAGTCTTATTACATCCCGAAGGTATTAAACATCAAAAGCCTAATAGAATGGAAAAGAATGGCATGGGATGGAATGGAATGCAAATGGAATTGAATAGCATAAAATGGATTGGAAAATCGACTGAAATCCCCCCTAATTAGCTCTTGATCAGCTTTATTTATCCTCAAGGGCAGTTACTAACATCTCCCTATAAAATAGTGATCGAGTCCACTTTGAATCCAAGTAAACCATAGATTGAGTGCACATCATCTTCAGTTTCCTTGGCTGCCTTTGATAGTTAAGGAGGGTGGACAAACCCCTTTAATCTCTCCAAGATTTATCAATAATTTCCTAATATTGTGCTCATTTATTCTTCAATATTGATCTTCCAAGTAAGGTGTAGCAAGTCCCTAAATTATCTCCTTCTCCAAATTTGCATAATCTGCCAAATATTCTCACAATATTCTACAAAAATAACCAATATTAGGCACAAATATGCAATTACCTTTAAACCTTCCTAAGAAAATATTAAAGCATAAGAAAACATTATTAAGTGTATAAGGAGAGATTTGATATATATTTTATGTGAACAAGGTAGGTTAGATGGGCCTAAGAAAGGTTATATGGGCCTTATTTTATGTCTAGTTTAGAGGCCCATCAACCGTTTTAGTTAGAATTGCTTCAAGCAAATGAATTTATTGGTACTTTCACTCTACCTGCCGCCCGTGGGTGATATGGAGAAGTATTCTATGTGTGATGTGTTGGTTCCATAGAGTGGCTTCGTAATCTTATGTCCTACGAATTGTGTCCCTCCTTATGTTATCACTTCCCCGGGTAAACCATATCACACAAATATCTCGAAAATAAAATTAATAAATGCTTCCTCTCGTAGCTCTGCAATGCTACTGCTTCAACTCCATTTTGTTACATAATCATGGCAACTAGTATGTAAGATTTTTGATTTGAGGGTGTATTGAACGGACCAAAATCTAGTGCCCATATTTCAAAAGGTTCTATCACCACCGTGGTTGTAGGGGAATTACCGTATTCACCGAGCGGCTATTCTTTGTACGTTAATTCGCACATATTTCTTAGCATCCTTAAAAATAGTGGGCCAATAATAGCCCATTTGTAATACTTTGTCCCTAGTTCTACATTATACGAAGTGTCCACTGCAAGGTTCATCATGGCATTCCCTTAGGATGTCAAAAATTTCATCTTCCTAGATGCATCTGCATATATGCATATCAACTCCTGTGTGGAAGAGATACCCACCAGTCCACAAAAAGCAAGCGATGTTTTGGATGATCAATTTCCTTTATTTTGTTGTTAAATGTTTGGGAAGTTTTCCTACAAAATAAATAATTTACCACATCCGCATACCATGACGCCTTCACTACCAATGTTAAATAGGTGCTCATCGCAGAAATCATCTTCCATCGCTAGCGAACGTTTATATTTAGGACCCGAGACAAAAAACCTACGACCGGGTTTCTCCTTCCCTGACGGTCTTTAATAGTGATATCGAATTCTTGCAAAAAGTAACAACGACTGAGTCACTCTCCATTTGTAATTGGTTTATTAGCTAAGTACCTAATGGAAAAATGATCAATATACATAAATACTCTGATAGCCGCTATGTAATGTCTAAATTTATTTATGGCATATATGATCGTTAGGAATTCCTTTTCAGCATCGTATAATTTAATTCACAGGGGTGAGATTTTGCTGATTGAATAAAAAATGTAGGGCTCTTTTATCTTCTTCTCGACCAAGAACATCTCCTATCGCTAATATGATATCCGATGGAGATATGAAATGGTTTTTCCTGCTTGGGTCCACGCAATATTGGTAGCAAATAAAACTAATTTATTTAATTATGTAAAAGCAAGAAGTCACACTTATCGACCATTTAAATTCAATGTTTCCAAGCAAAGCACACAAAGGCAATGTAAATTTGTGAAAAAATATTTATGAACCTATGATAATATCCCGCATATCCGAGGAAACTACGTACCTCCGTCCGAGTACTGTGGTGTGGATAGTAAGAGAATTACCTTTATCTTTGCCGGATCTAATCAGAGTCTCTATTCGCGGGAGATATAGTGTCCTAGGATTACGCCTTCCGTCATCATCATGTGACACTTTTTATTACTCAAACATAACCTAGTGGCCAGTACATCGCTCCAACACTTTTTCCAATGTCCGGGCAAATAAGTTGTCTTTCAAAATCATCTCCATATGGGGTGAATCAGATTCATGAGAACCAAGTCCTTCATCGATTAGATCGGAGAAAATAAGCCGAGTATGGCCCCCCAAAATGTAGTCAGATTTCTACATAGGCCGAATGGTAACACTCTATAAGAAAACGTACCCTATGGGCAGTGAACTTGGTTTTTATCTTCTGGGGAAATTTGAATATGATTATAGCCACGAAGCCATCAAGGAAAGAAAAAGAATCATTTTCCCCGCCAATGTATCAAGGACTTGATCGATAAATGGAAGAGGAAGTGGTCCTTATGCGTGGCTTTATTCAATTCTCTATAACTACTGCATCCACCACTTGCCACTTTCTTAGGGACAACTACTGAAGAAGAGACCCATTTACTATCTCAAAAGGATAAATAAATTTTACATCTAGCAACTTTTGTAATTCCTCCTTCATGATATCTTTAAGGTATGGGTTTAATCTACATTGAGGTTGCCTGATGGGACGAGCATATTTTTCAAATATAAATGCATAGGTACAGAGATGAGGATCTATAATTCTTCATGTCCTGAATAATCCCAAGCAAAATCTCCTTGTATTTTTTGTAGAACTTAATGAGCTTCATCGTTGGTCATTGTTCGCATTGTCATCGGAGTGTTCAAAATTTTTCCTAATTCCATTTCGAATTAATAGGTATGCTATTAGGAATGGGAGTTGTGGGTATTTTTGGTCATCGTTATCCCTTAAAGGGTCTTCAGTGTACCATTATCAAGAATTTCTTTAACATTTGGCACTTCACATTTTTCCGTAGCTAGTTGATTAATAAAATTATTAATTATGTCATCTTTAGTTTGATTTCTCTGAATTCATGTTTCTACTAATGTGAGTGGTGAACGACGTTTTCTTCCGTGTATGGAGGTGGGTGTTTTTAAATTTTTACAATGGGAATACTTGGTTTGGCAGTGGGGGTATACAACAAGATTTTTTACAACATCTCCCTTAGCAATGGTCATACTACCCGTATTATAGCCTATGTAAGCATGGGTCGTGGCCAACCAAGGTCGACCCAAAATCAAAGGATGTCCATCTAGTCGACTTTTGGATTAATGACTAGGAAATCCACCGAGGTACTCCCATGAGTCACCGTAAAACCATGATGTCTTGTAAATTTCCTTCCGGGTTCACAACCGATCGATCAACGAGTTCAGAAAAGTGGGAAGGACTCTAAATGGTAATACCAAGAGTTTCACAAAGTCATAGCCAAAAATATTAATGGCCGCACCTAAATCGACAAGCATGTTTGGGAGAGAGCGACCATATATTCGGATCGTAACTATAGGGCTCCCCGGATCTTCTTAATTTATAAGTGTCTTCCAAATTTCAATAAAATCAAAATAAATGTTCCTACGACATGTACACAAATATGAGTCCCTCACGTGTTTTTTTGTACATAGTTCTTTAATTGTCTTAGCATAGATAGGGATGTCTTGAATGGCCTGTAGAAGAGAAATTTAATAAAAATATTTTTGAGTTCCCCCAAAGATCAAAATCTAGATAAAACAATTGGTTTAGGTATCACTATATTTCGGGAAGGGGGAAAGGACCACTAACAAGTTTCCCGTAATCTTCTTTGTTCACTTGTGCTTTCTTCCTCGTCTTATTTATGTATTGATTATCGTTGATGGATTAATTTCTACTGGGGGATCTAATTCATCTTGTTATTGATCCGTGACTTCCCCCTACTTCAATAATGCGCCCGTATCTTAGCCTAAGTTCACTACATTCTTTTTTCTCGATTTCAAGGTCCGATTTCAACAATTTGGATCAACCGCACCGGGTCTATCGTTGGGATTAAAGTACGATTTAGATGGCATTTGTGGGCGTATCGAGGCTAAGAATTCAAATGTAGTGGATATGGAGCCGGTAATGTGGGCCGAGGCTGGAGACCCATTCCCATAGTTGAATTGGTTATTCCCGTGGGTCGTTGCCGCTTGAGACCAGCTGGAATTTTGTGAGGTAGAGGCGGTGCCACTAGGATGAATGGCGGATTGGTCTTCCAAAATTAAGGAGAGAAAGAATAATTTTGCCAACCACTTCCCCGGAAAGGATTGTGCCGGGACTAAGTAGGGCATGGAGAATGGTTGGGATGGCTGCAGAAAAAGGTGATTGATTTTTCCATGTTTTCCTAGGGTTTTTGTTGATTAAATTGTAAAGGAAAAAAGAACTCAGAGGGTCTTGTTCGGGCTTGCCACTATCGACATTGATTCATTAAATATACTAGTTCAACTTCCTCCTCTCCGCTTCTTTGAATATTTATTTCAACCCTAAGAGAGGTGATGGGAATTGTTCAATGGCGTGGCCTTATGGCCAGATGGCGCATGTTTGTACCATGCCCAATGGGAATTATTGTCGGTTGTGCTTTTCGACAAAGATGGGAAAAATACAACCAAGCTTTATCTTCCAATGCTTGTTTCGATTGGCCCGCAAGAGAAGCACTGTGTTGTAAGGGTACCCAAGATGCTTCCTCAAATATTCCAAGAGATTGCCGAATTTTTTTCGCATTGCCATACTGGGCAGTAGTACCTCGAAATTTTGTTTATTTCTAACAAATTGGTCTGCCCCATTAGTCTTCATGCTATTACCTCTGTAGTACCCGACACACAATGAAATAATATCATCATAACTTTCCATTCATCTTTCATTCCTTTTACCATTGTTACTTTTAGGAAATATTTAGACAATGCAAAGATATAAAGACCTTGCAATTGGTATTTAAATTGCTCAACATATTCTTCTAATGTATCGCTATATTTTACAAGCCATGTTGAAGATTTCATCTTTTAATTCTATACCAACAATAATCTTGGTATTTAAGAAGAAAATATTTTTTCATTTGATCCCAATTATTAATGGTTCCTCCACCAAGCCCCATAAACCAAAGGTGTAAATCTACCCCTTTAAAATGTAGAGGGGAATAGTTTCAATTTTGAGGGTCAAGGGTGGTAACTTGGACCCTACACAAAACATCAAATTAAAAATAAGAACGCATCCGGATCTTCCAAAGTCAATCCATGAAAGTGGGATGGCTTGGGGAATCCTGGATAGGTTTCATAGGGGCATCAAACCCAGCCACAATAGCCACATTCCACTGTTGATGTTTGTCCCCGGGATTGATTGTGCACCATCTAATCAAAGATGTGCCAATACCTTCAACGATTTCCTAGTCCGGGAGATTAATTCAGGCGGACTAGAAGTCAGCTTTTGGAAAAAGGTCTCACATTACTACCACGAACTATCTGGGTGTTTCTTCTTCAAACCAAGATTTAGAGATCAAGGGCTCTAGGGATTTTTAGATTTTTTCTACAACACCACTAGTTTCCCTCTTCCTTATTGCAAGTTGCAATACTTCTGCAAAGGGCCGTGACTTAGATGTTCTTGTTATTTGAAAACTTTGTTCGACTTTGTTTCTCTATGGATCTTGGTATGTTTGTGATGTAGAGCCTGCTACTCCGAGCTGACATTATAGTAGACTTTTCTCGTGAAATGATTTGGTCACATAGATGCATAAGATCTAACTGTAATGCCTATAAATTTTATTTTCCAAGGGTCACTGGTCGCTTGGTTTTATGGGATTTGATGTGGAGGTCCGTATTTATTTCTATCCTTTTCATTCCTAGCCATTCATATCTACTTCTATTCAACCTCTATATATTTTTTGAGCGGACAATGGGCAAGAATTTTTCTGCTTGTACGTTGTGTTCTTACCTTTCGTTTTTAATACCTAATTCTTCTTAGCAAAAGAAAAATAAAAACATCACTTCTAAACACTCTCCTTCTAAGCAGAATGCCAAATGTTGGTTTTTTACCAAGATTTCTATTTAAAAACAATCCTAATGCCTACATTAATCATCAACCTGTGGTAAGTACTTTATTTCAAGAGTGTTCAATACATGTAGCCATGTAAGAAACTAGAGGTTATCGAATCAAAATCATTAAAAGGTAAAATCTAATTCTTGAAGTCTGAATCAAAACAACTCTAAAAGCAATCACTTAAACAACTCAATGGATTAAAAAAATTAACTTAAGTGTTCTATGAAATCAAATGGGAATGCAAAACTTAAAGGGAATTCGCAATGAACCGTAATCACAGACTAACATCTACATCAATCTATTAACATCTATAGCAATATATTAATCGATAGGGAATACAACAATAATCAGAACAACAAGTAACACAATACACATTCTACAATTAAAAATTCTCAATGGCTGATCAACCAACAAGCTCACCCAAAATGAATAGAAATCTAATTAGTCAAATAATATTTATTAAATGTGAGAATAACATTCATGAATAAAAAGCTATTTAAGAATTAAATCAATAAGATGCAAACTTCACTCGATGCCGACGCAATTAATCAATTATAAATTTATAAAACATTTAAAATGGTTAATTGCAAAATAGGAAATGAGAATATAACACAAGACAGCATAGAACTGGAGGACCTGCCTCCAAGTCTGCAGCCTCGCATGATCTTCTGTATCATATCATGTCTCAATATTTTCTTTCATTAAATTTAACAATGAGTGTGAAGCATCATTACGCGAAACTGTCGAAATGTAAAATACAATTACAACATATGGATTATAAACCTCCATTCTATTCCATCAATTGATATTTTATATATTTACAGAAAAATAGAATGGATAATGGTGACTCCTGAGGATTTCACATTTTTCTAACAGTTTGTGTTATAGAATAAGTGAGGTCCTCCTCGATTTTCGTTGGCATTTATAAATAGAAACGAGATCATTTTCCTTTTAATTTTCCAACATTTAATCAGCTTTGGATTCCCGTACCTAAAAACAACGGAAGTTAGCCCTTTTCCTCATAATTACATAATTGATTGATAATTAGTTTTAATTCTTTGTTTATAATTAATTCTTCAAGATTTACTCCCAAAATGAAGGTAAACACAGTAGTTGACAATAAACAAGTTAATCATGAGACAAACGTGATTTTTTTCGTGACCCAACAAATGCATCTACCATTCTTAAGCATAACCCAAACATGCATGAAAATTATATCGAACAATATTCTCAAGATGAATATTTTAAATTTTTTTATGCAACTTTGAGTCAAGGAAATCATGTTGAATAATTGGATTATCATTCTCATAACAAGTTCTTGTATCATCTTGGAAACTTGTGTATTCCACACGGTGAAAGATTTAATGTCATAAGGGAATCCCATACTTCTCTTATTGTTGGTCACTTTGGTGTAGGAAAAGTAGTTTCTCAATTGAAGAGGTATTGTTATTGGCCTCATATGAATGAAATTGTCTCAAAATATGTAAGAGGATGTTTTATGTGTGCTACTAGTAATCCAAGTAATACGAAATTAGCTTTGTACACTCCACTTCCTATCCCTTCTCATCCTTGGGAAAGTGTTTTTATGGATTTTATAGGGGGAATCCCTATGTCTATAAAATTTCATGATTATTTATATGTTGTGGTGGATCGTTCAACAAAATGCATGTGTCGATGCCTCGTATGAAACAAGTAACAACAGAAACAATTGTACATATATTCTTCCGTAATGTTGGCCTACTTAGTTTACTCCAATTTAATATATATGATCAAGATTCTCGATTGATCTAGTGGATCAAGAAATATAAAAAATAAAGTGTCTTAAAATGAATTAAAAAATGGTTCCAAAACAAAGATTCATTTCAATCCAACGTGCTGAAGAAGTGAATAAAACCGATATCATATGCTACCGATATCGCGTTTTGACCATTTTTTCAAACAATAAAAATTTTAAAAATTTAAGTTGTAGGTAGCCCGTGGATAAGTAGTTTCACATTGACTAGGAATTTGACTTGGTATTTCGACTATATTTTATTGTCCAAACAGTGGTATACAAGTGTCCCCAAGTATTTGCCTCCAGAATGGTGCAATTTCAATGGTTGAAGGGTTTGAGGGTTGAATCGTAAGAGGCCATGTGGGCCAATGTTCATGATGTGGCCTCCCGAGGTTGGTGTAAAATTTTTGTATGGGTCTCAACCGACCTCTCGGTCGAATCAAACACACAACCTACCAACCACAAAGACAATGCTCCACGAGTCCACCTACTTTTTTGCTTACATTCATAGTGTGCATCATTATTTAAAGTTTCATGGGTTTCTTGGGGGGTCGAGGTCGGGGTTAACCCTTGCCCCTGGTCCACCTAACCAATGATACCGCAAAATTGCCAACTAGGATGCAAGCACCCCAACCCAAACCTCATGTTACAAAAACCAAAATCATAGTTTAAATATTGGTTCAAACCACTAAGCATCAGAAGTTCAACACTAGAAACCAAAATTACGTGAGATTCAACCTCAGAGAGCACGTAATCCCCCTACCACAAGATACTCATAGTTTTCAAGTTGGGTTGGAGTTTATTTCAGTATGGAAATTTAAACTTAACCACTAGTGAGAATGAACCCAACCACCAATCCAAACATGGTACAAGTATGATTAGCCTTTAGCAGGATTTGTTTGAACCAACCGAGATCGATGATGGATATTATGCCACTTTTCCAGTTATGATCAGTTTGTGGGGGTCACCGAGCTTTTAAAGAATCTAAAAATTTTCACTCGAACTGACATGAATCTCATTGGCACGGGGAAAATTATTTTCGCCTACGCAATAAAAAAGGAGAAATTATAGGATGGATTGCAGGTGAGAATGAGGACATTTTTAGAAAATTTCTCTCAAAGGCATAACTCCACCATTTTACCCTTTTTAAGTGCAAAAGAGCCCAACTAGCATTTTTTTATCAAGCTCTCATATATTAGAGGCAATATTTTTGTATTATGAGTGTATAATCTATGTAAACACATATTTTAGCATAATGAAAGAGGCCCTAACATTAAAGCACCAGAGATGTAGCCCAAAGAGCTTGAACTCCATCAATTTTTGTCTTGTGTTTGTTGTTATAGCACTGTTTTCTATGTTATTTTCTAAACTAAGTTAAAAATTATTTACAAAGAGAAATGAAACTTACATAATTTCAAATCCCTAACAATTTCCACTTGAAAATTTTATCATAAACCTTCAAGTTTACATATACAGATAAGCTTGGTATAAGAGCTTTGGTTATTTGGTTGTATTGAGGGATCAATTTTGTTGCAAGTGTTTCGATGACTACAAGGTTGAAGCTCAAAGAGGAGAAGTAAAACTCTGTGGGAAGGCGACTAAGCTAGTTCAAGGAGAGTGCATTTAAGCACACCTGCACTACACAAGTTACACCCCGCCTTCACTAAAAGCCTCACCAATCATGGCACATCAAGGAGAGCCTGATAATATGACTGAGGATGAGAAGGAATTTAGGAAATAATTCTTTTACATGAATGAGATGGTGAAAGTTCTCTATGATGAGAGGAATTACTAAGGTGAGACGTAACCAGTGATATGGTGAAATGGAGACAAGCCTCCAAAATGGAATGGAGATGATGGTGATAAACCACATATAAATCCACATTTCCCTTGTTGATGCCAAAATGTGGCTGATGGGATGCTTCAATATTCAATTTAGAGTAACTATTTCAAACCACTTTTGGTTGGAACTTAGCCTTTCCAACCCGAGAGGTCTTCAAGTGAAAATGCAGACATTCAATAGATAATGCTTGAAAAAAAGATGGTTAAATCTTGTGTGTGTTATGAATGTGGTGTGAAGACAAAATTAATGGCTACCATTTGGCATGAATGAGGAGAATTTAATTACAGAAAAATCTGGCTTTTAGCCAAGGCATGTGTGTATTCTCATTAAAATACAACTTGAACAATAAACCATATGCATACAGAAATCTGGAGATGATTAAACATGATCAAGTGATTACACATAAAATAAACTGAATAAACATCAAATATATAGATAAATCAAACATATATGAGAACACATGATGAATATCTAGTCCGAGAGACGTTTTCTCGCAACTATCTATTAATTAATTCGTAAAATATTACAAAAGTAGCTTCTGCGTGTGACATCAATCAACCCATCCTTCTATATGCCTATTTATAAAATTATATATGTTTACATGTAATATTCTAGCCTACATAGACCTTTTATTCTCCACACACTCTAATTCAAACAAGAAACAATATGAAGAGAAATCTAGTGACATTTCTATTTTCAATAGTTCAAAGCCTACTAGACCTAACACTATTTATTTCACTAACATCTTTAAATGAACCATCTGGCATCACACTTATCGAACAAAACCACTTTTCCCGAGGTGGAAATGTCCATAACTAAACAATAAAACAACCAAACTAACATTAAGGGTCTTCTCCTCGTATTTCAGATACAAGTGTCATAAATAGTGATGTATCTGTACTGATGGAGTTAAGGTGCCGATCACTTTCCAGTGATGAGTTCTCTCACTAACTGTAGTCTCCAATGATACTATTTAACCAATTCAGATGATTGATGTGTTTCAAAAATGCATTTAATGATTGAAAAGGTTCGAAATTATCCTTCGCTGCAAAAAAAGAGGACTTTAGGCAAGTCCATAGCAAAAACTTCGTAGTTGTTTTCATTTGACCTCTTCTGAAAATTGTTTGACTTATTTGTTGTTTTGAAGGTGTCCACTAAGTTAAAACACTTAAATAGATGCTATTACTTACTCTCTTTAAGAAAAAATTTGGATTTTATTTCAAAAAGTCATCTCCAACAAGTTTGTAGCGAAACTGATTTTAAGCCTCGAAAGTATTTCACGAACTTGCCCTGATAAACCGCATATTTTGAAATTTTCACTTCCCACATCCCAAAAAATATCCAAGGCTATGTGAGATGCTTATATGAAGCATGATAAGGAAAAATTGATTGAATATACATTCTTACCCTCTTCAAGAAGTAGCAAACTTACACCTTCACTGTTCAACCTACCAATATCATTTTCAAACCTTTCTTCTTTAACTCTATCCGTACCATTCCCATTTGAATCTCCATCTCTTTTTAAATCACTTAGAAGCCTTATCCTCTCTACCGCAGCCAGAGCATTCCTCCTCATGGTGTGTTTCATCATCTTATGCAAAGGTAAGAATTTTCTTTGACCTTTCCATCCACCCCATCATAAAAATTGATTTGCCAGTATTGACCTCTTTCTTAAAAATCAGATAATTTTCCTTTCTTGCTTGAAATATTCCATCTCCAACTCGGGTCTCCCATGACATTATTTCGCCTTTTTAAGTTGCTCCTTAAGAATATCTACTTCATATTTTTCATTTTCTCTTTACCTTTATGTGCCTTAGTCATTTCTAATTTTGTGGGGGATAATTCAATGATTTCTTCCACTCCATGGGCTTCTTATTCTTTTCTACTCTATCTCCGCTTCATCGACTCTATCCCCTTTGGAGAGTTGTGACTCCAAGAATAACATGCTTTCTAGGCTTGAAGACATAACTAGAGTCCTCACTAGAGAAATTAAGATTTTTTGCGCAAGGCCTTTCTTTTTTTTCTTGGTTCCTTTATCTCCACACGTTTAACTACGTGTGAGTCTCTTTAATATCAATAGCCTATAAAATGTCTTCAAGTTTACCCTTTCCTTCAAATACCGACTCCCGGTAATCCTACTAGAATTCCTTGTGTCAAATTTTTTCTTGTTGCTTTCGAATGTTGGCTGAGGTGCCACTGTTGTTTCCTGCAAATATTTAACTTCCATCTCCATAGGTTCTACTATAGGCTGCATGTATTTTTTAGGTTCATCTTCAGCTTCAAATATGGGGCCTTTATCCTTTTTGGGAGAATTTTTTTTGGACTTGGGTGTCTTCTTTGGAGTAATCACATCCACATCATAACCACTTAGAAATAAAAATGTAGCCTTGTCTCTGTTCAACCTTTGCAACTCCTCCATAACCAAAAACTTAATCAATCCATGATGAAATACAGATGTCTCGATATTCTTATGTATTTCCTGAACTTTATCAGACATCTTACCTAGGCTTCTGAAAATGAAGAATGAAATATCTAAGAGTTGTTTACCTTAAAGTGGAGTATAAGTCCGAGCAGGACTGCATATCATGTGGAATATTCCCTCACATGTAAAATACTTATGTATTACTAGCGTAGCTTTCAATAGTTCTCCTTTAGACAACTCCTAGTAAACCCGATGTCATGTCCACCCCCAAGGAAGCATTTCAAGAACTCATCACAATTCTATAATTTAAATTTAGTGGCCCCAACCATTCTTCCCTTGATCTAGGAATCTGCTACTTGAGCAATGGTTTCAGTGGGAACTCAGAATGTAATATGCATACTTTTGAAGCATTTCCCATGAGATTTACAACAAATTATTTGGAAAAATCGAGCATGGTACCCCCACAACTTTGACAAAATACCATGCGTACAACATTTTTGAGGGCCTCTACAACCTGGATCTTCCATGACCAGCTTGGAGGTCCATAGGTTCATATCTGACCACCGAACCTCCCTTTGTTGATTTTCTTATGTGCGTCCATCTCCTCCAAAATAGCGCCGCCTTGAAATTCTGACACCCGCAAAAGATGACTTTGACAAAGAAGTTGTTTGTGGACAAAATTGGGAAATCACCTATGACAATAGCTAGATAAAAAAAAAACAGGGAATTAGTGGCAAAAGTAGCTCACAGGAATGAAAAGGTAAGTGATTAGGCTTGAATGCATGAAGGTTAAATCAATAAAAGAAAAATTGAAAGTAAAACAGAATGATGTGGTGGTGATAATGACCAAGAGTGACACACACTAAATTATGATTCATAACAGGTAAGCATGTGATGGAAATTTGACCTCCAGCCTCTCACAAAATGAAAACTCATTGATCCCTTAATCGTTGCAGAAAAACAGGAGTTTGTAGTGAATTTTGTTAGAAATTTCATGTATTCGCTACGGAATTTCCAGGTGAGTCCGTAGTGAAAATCACTTGTTTTGCCGAAATTGTCACGTTGTACACTCAGTAAAAGGTGAAAAATGTCAAGAATGAGTTATTTGACCTGATATATATGATTTTTTTAAATTGGCTTATGACAAGACCTTAATTACATAACAAAAAAACACCTTGGACCCTTTAAAACTATAGACTAATCATGAAATTTTAAAATTTTCATGAATTTATCTGATCAACACACTTGAACTAACTCAAAATGACCTCTATGACCAACCTATTTGTTATTGATGATAAATTCTCACCTATCTTCACCATCATCACCATCTACATCAAACCCTTCACAAACACCTACACATTCTCCAAAGGGGCATCGTAAAACTCCATTTTTAAAACTTGACATAAATTTTGAATTGCCTATGTAAAATGGAGAGGTAAATGTCGAGGAAATTATATAATTGGGTTTTTCATCTTCTAAGTGCACTCGTAGGATACAAAGGATCAAATATGGATGAGACCAAGATTCAACTTGCTTCATTAAGGTTGGAAAGTGCACTTATTTGGCTAGAAGCCAAATCATAATAGGACATCAAGAAAATAAAGGTAAGATCATAGCTTATTGGAATGTTTTTGTGGTTGCATTAAGAAGATAGTTTTATCCTTAGCATACATTCAAATGTAGTTAAGGATTGGAAAAACTTTAGGCGATTAAAGGATAAAAGTGTGCACTTATACCCAAGAGTTAAGAAGGAGAGCATTGATATCAAGGTAGATTTATCCTCTCAAGACACTTTACTCAAATACATCGAGGCTTCATTGTTAATTTAGACACACTATTCTCTATGTTTAACTCCTACATATTTAGATGGGCCAGGTAATGTGAAACACATCTAGAAGCAAGACGGAAAAATACTCCACAAGAGGGCAACAAAAATCCATTTAAAGGTGGAGACAAAGGAAAGGGTAAATTAAAGGAAAAGGGAAGATAAATGCTTTCATTAAGAAAGAGGGAGAAAAATTAACATGGAAACATTGTTCAAAGGAAGGCCATCATGAAGATTGTTAGGGTCCCGAGATTTGGCTGATTGGTAAGCCAAATGATGATGTAACATCAAACCAGTCTTTGGAGCCCTAGGACCTAGCCTTCCTAGACTCAGAGAGGGCTCTCTCTATATGTGTAAAGGATATCTGTGTGCTTGCTTATTGTGTTCTGATTTTAGGCTAGTTATGAAGTAAGTTTTTTGTTTTGTTTCTTTTTTAGGTTGTGAGGGATGAAACTGATCAAAGATATAAAATAGGTAACAAGATGTTAGATTAACTGGGCTATGGGTTCAAAAGGTCAATAAAGCTATTAGATGACGATACAAGGCTGTTGAAGGGCCGATTTGATTCAAGGTAGAAAGGATCTCTGGGAAAAATGGAGTAAATGGACATCAACATCAAGTTTGTGAACAACAGAGGGATTCAAGCATAACTAGTTTAATAGTAGACATAAACATGGTAGGGCAAACCATTAATCATGCAAAATGCGACTATAAGCTAATCAATACATTGAAATAAACATTCAAGCCATGCATAGAGACTTTCAACTCTCTAACTTCGGGAAATGGCTGTCAGACTTTGGGGAAAACACATAAGGCAGAATAACAACTCAAAACACTATGCCAGAATGCCTAAACACAGTTCTTCAAGTCATTGGGCTCTTTGAAAACAAGATTTTCATAGTTTTAGACAAAGGGCTAGATCGAAACTAGGCCTCCTTGGTTCAACAAAATGATAATATAATCAGTCAAGGAGATAATTTCATGGATGGAGCTATGAACATCCATAAGTAAGCAGGGTGTACCGTAAATCATACTTAGCAATACATAGAACTATGAATGAAACAAGAAACAATATCCTCAAGTTACTAAAGAGCAATTAAGAATTCTTTAATATGACTAAGAAGGAAGAAAACATGAAAGCTATGAAGAAACGGGAAATTTGAGGTGCCTCCAAGGGCATATCTCAAATTTGTTCTCTAATGATCTATAGCAAGCAAGAAACATGTGTTCATGAATGAAAACTAGAAGACAAAACATAGAAGAAACACTATAGCATTCTACCAAGTCATGGAATCCATCAACAATCCTTCATCATTCATCCAAGAGCATTCAGGAGGCAATCCAAAAGCATAAGACAAGTATTTTCTTCTAAAGCTCATATGACCATATATTGCTTCTCTTCTCAAGTTCAGCCTTGTTTTACAATGCAAGTCTTTGGAATAAATAGGCCAAAGTGAGGAAAACCTCATGGTGCAACTTGCCATCCTATTGGCCTAATCAAAATATCTAGATTTGTCCTTGAGGCTTTGCAAAGCCCAAGGCACAAAAAAATCTCATAAAATATCTAGAAAATGCTAAAAAAGGGAAAATAATTGACTTTTCCTCACTTCTCATGGGTAAAAATAGCTAAACGCACATGAGGAAATATCAGTTTTTAAAGGTTCAAAAATTACAAAAATATTCAAAATTTACATCAGCAAAAGGTCCCCTGACTTGTCGGAAACATTTGGCAGCCTTCCTGATGTCGAAACGAGGCTCATGATAGATCGTTGGAAAGCTCTGAGTGTCTACTTTCTGAAAAAACTAAAATTTTCCTGATATTATGCCTAGAAGTTCTCCAAAACTTCACCTGTGTGTAAAAAACCAAAAATTACAGTCTGTTGATAGACCAGGCAGAGTGTGCAAAAAGTGAGCCTTTTTCGCCATTTCGGGGAAGCAAATGATCTCCAACTTTCCTGAAAATCACTGAGGGTATGCTCCTGAAATTATGGCATCCAATGATACCATCCTCTTCCTTTGAAGAATCCCCAAAATGAAATGGAGAATTTCATGAGTTTTGACAAAAAACTCAAAAATGCCAAAAAACCAAAATATGTCAAAATGCGCCCAAAATCGGTGAGCATGACCCTCAAGGGTCCCTATCAACATGCTCTGAAACAGAAGCCAAAATTTCCAGTACTGATATGTCCTTCTTCCCTTTCCGTTTCGGGCGCTTCCCTTCAGCCTCCTTTAGTTTCTCTTGGGCAGCCTTTAATTTGTGACGGGCAAACTGATTTAGCTTTTGGTAATGCTTTGTCATCCTCCTTTGAAGCTCTAGATCCATGTTTGCCTTCTCTAACTTCCTCTCCAAATGTTCATTGAATCTTACTAGCCATTCCTCCTTATTTTTTTCAATCTCTTGATCAAGCAGTGTAGTGAGGGGAGTGGATTGGAGAAGGGCTTGCTCTTCTTCCTTTTGCTTTTCAAGGGCTCTTTTAAGCCCTATGGTTCTAGGCCTTTTCCGCCTAGGCTGGTCTTCTTCTTCATCTTCATCAAAATCTCCTATGAGCTCATCTATCCTTGCTTGGGCTTTGGCGGCCTCTTTCTTGTACTTGATCGCTCGTGTCTCATAGACAGCCATATGGACACTCATTTTTCTGTTTTGGATCTGCAAGAATTGATTGAAATTCCTCGCCCGATGAAGGTCATCATTCAATGCATCAATTTGGCCCTCTCTATGGATTAGAAGGTTTTCTAGAATCCAGGCCTCGTTATCACTGTCGTCACTTTGGATTGGGATGACATCCAATGCACTCCCATGCTCATGACCTTCTCCTACCTTGCTTTTTCCTTTGCCTTTGAAGGCTAGTCTTGCGCTCTTCCTCCTAGGCAAGTCAGTGATAGGCTTCTTTGGAAACTTTCTTTTGTTATGGAGAGTTATTGTCACAATTGGAGTGACAACCTTGGGCACCTGCTTTCTTGTTGTCTTAGGCTTGGCCTTTTCCGGAGAGGAAGGCATGATTCCTTTTCCTTTGTCATCTTGCTTTTCATCCCTTTGAATTTTCTTTTCTTCTCGAGGCTGCTGTGTATTTTGAGGGGACTGTTGTGCATTATGAGGAGAATGCCGTGTATCTTCTTTAGACTACCCCTGCTCCTCAACATCATCATGCTGTTGCCCTTACTCACCTTCCTACTACCCTTGATCATCAAGATCATGTTGCTGCTCTTCCTCAATCTCCTGCTCATTTTGTTTTTCAAGCTGCTGCCCTAGATCATCATCTTTGTGCTGTTGTTCATACTGCTACCCTTGATCATCATAATCATGTTGTTGTTCTACCTCAATATCCTGCTCATTTTGTTTTTCAAGATGCTGTTCAAACTGCTGCCCTTCCTCTGGTTCTTGTTGTTCATCACCACTAAGTTGTTGCTATTCAACACTCTCCTCCTCTTTCTCTTGTTGCTGCTCATCTTCACCACTGTCATGTTGCTGCCCTCCATCACTTTCTTCTTGCTGTTTCTCATCTTTTTCCTCATGCTCATGTCCTTCCTCCTCTTGTTGGCCACTTCCCTCTCCTTCTCCATGCTCTTTTGCCTGTCCTGTAGTGAATTTGAGTTTTCTATGAGTAGGTATGCTAGAGGAAGGTGAGGGGCGATGAGTGGGAGATGTGGGGGATGTATGGACTGGAGGGACAATGGAGAAATCTGGGTGACTGATGAAAACATCCCAAGAAACCTATTTCTTCTCAAGCTGGTGAAGGATGATGATTTTAATGAGGGAGTGATGGAATAGAGAGGCTATTTCTTGTGATGGAGGCTTCTTCTGGACAGAGGAGGCCATTTTCTCAATGCTTTTGCACAAGAAGAAAGGAAGATTGAGCTGCTTGGTTCTCGTGAAGTGCATCAACAGTCGGATATGGTATGCATAAACTCGGGAAAATCTCCCCTCACAAGTGAAATACTTCATTATGATCTTCATAAGGGGAGCATAGCTGGATAGAAGATAAGAGAAAGGGAAAATAGCAGGGCATGCTTCTCTGTGCTCAGGCTTGAGGAAGGGTTTGTAGTCATCCAAGTATAAATAGGCTTTCTTGAACCATTTCTCGCCAATGTATGGGATTTTAGTAGCCTTGGATATGGATCTCAGGGAGAACTTGAAATCAAGGCCTGCCACTTGAAAATGTTTGTCTTTGAACCTCAAGGCGCACAAATGTGTTAAAGGCGAGAAAATTTTGACTTCTTGTACCGTTTGGAAGAAATCCAAGCACCCCACCTCATGAAAATTGAATAGGATAGATGGGTGTGCATTGACCTCCTTGGTGGAAATTGGCTCATACCTCTTGTGCAACCCACTTTTTCTATCTTTCCTGGGAGGCATCTTGGTCTAGATGCGCTCTTGAAACACCAAACTGCCTCAAAGTCTTTGAAATGTGTTTTTGAACAAAACTCTGTCTCAGCCTGTCAACTTGCTGTAAGCACCAAATGATTTCAAATATAGTGTGACAATGCTCTTCTTTGGTATAAGACCCCTGTTCCTTCAGAAACTGCCTTTCCCCTTGGCATGTAACTCAACAAATAAACTTCAAGAACAAAAACACAGCTAATCAGGATACATAATCAAAATGATTCTTTTCTGTGTTTTGTGGTAAGGGTACCCTGCCCTTTGATGTTTTGAGGACATAAGACACCCTTGTCTTTTTAGAGGAAGGAAAAACACAATATTTTTAATTCAAGACCCTTTTCTTCTTTGTAGGCCACTTAAACAATAGATTCAACAGTATGAAGACAGTCAGTTGCAAAGGCATCTACACAGTCCAAAGTCACTGTGTAATAGGATAAGAGGATAGAGTTTTTTTTTTTTTGATGTAGTCATAAAAATCTTGTAGTATTCAATCACAAAAAACTCCTCCTTAAACAAAATACTGCCCTCCTTTTGCTTTACTGCTTCTCACACTAGTTTGACCCACACACCCTCCAACTGTAAATGGTAGCCTTCTTACTGATTTTGCCTTATGGAACTGAAAGGCACAACACTTCTTTTTGTCCCTTTAATATACAGAGGATATTTTGGAAGGTCACAAGTGTTTATCTAATGATCATTGTGTTAGACAAGTGACCCACTTTTCTCACACTAAAAACACCTTATCTTTCCTTTATGTTTTCAACAATGCACATAGCTGACATATTTTGATTTTGTTTCATCACATTTTTGAGGGAAATTGCAATGGCTATTTATACTAGTGAAAATTCAACCTTTTTTGATGTTTTACTTCTAGCCTCATTACCACAACAAAATCTTGTTTTTTACATAAAACTCAAACTGTGGTTTTTAACCCCTTCCATCACTTAGTAATTTTGAAAAACCAAGGGAGGCTCATAGAAATACCTCTAAAACTCGATGAAAGGCTTCTTTAGGAGTTTGAGCAGCTTTTACAAGTGGTTTGGAGGCGTTATAACCATTGAAAGATGCGCTGTGTGTTTGTGAGGAAGAGCGTCGCGCATAAGTTGGTGTCGGGTCACCTGTCGGGCCGACAGGACCCAAGGCTACAGGCGCGCCGTGCACACCTCGTTAACCTTTGCAATTTCCACGTCTGAGCGTGCTGCGCAATTACTGATCTCAAAAACTCCTTTAATCTCGCCTAGAAATCCCTTTCTCTGGTCTCGAGGGCAGCGAGGAAAACCTTGCTCGTGATTTGCGGTTTGAAAAATGATTTTGCCACGGTTTTTAATCCATTTGAAATGCACAAAGGCCAATGGTCCTTTTATGCTTGATGGGAGAAAGTTTCTTCAAAAAGTTTGAAAAGGCCTTTGATTTTAAATCAAAATTTGAAACTTCTTCTTTCAAAGCTCTCAATACACAAACTGATATCCTTTGTTTGGATACGTGCACAGGGGTAAAAAACCACTTGTTTATAAGTGAAACCTCCCTTAACCCTTATGAGAAATTGAAATATTTTGACTGCTTCTAATTCAGAGAAAAAGGGTCCTCCTTTTTTAACATTGTAATTTCAAACTTCTTTTGTTTTAAACAAAAACATGAAAGCAATGATCACTTCTTTCTAAGCCTATTTTCCCTTTTTGAAATGACATAACCCTTTTGAGAAAATTTTCTTTTAAGATTTTGACTGTCTCTCACTTAGAGGGAAAAATGTCTCCTCTTGTGGCAGTGGCATGTAAAATTTTCCTTCAATGATTTCTAGAACCTAAAATAATATGCCAAAGTTCTTTTTTGCACATTTTGAACAACCATGTTCAGTTGTGTTGCCTCTTGGGGGAAATGAGCTCAGATTTCCTTTGTCAACTATGATAAGCATATTTGAAAGACACCCTTTTATGAGTAGAGAGACCAGTACTCTTTAAAACATAATCATCATTAGTTCTTTCGCCTGTGCAATGAATCACCTCATCAACAACTCTTCAAATTTTGTTTTGTTGGAGCTGCAGACTGTCTTTTGACAGAAACCTTGTTAAGAGATAAGCTTGACCCCTTTGATTGTAGTGGTACCCCTGCTTTCCTTTTTGGTCTCTTTATTTTTCTATTTCAATTATCTCCTATTATGTTTATACTTTTTCTATCAGTCAGTGAGAAATCTTAGAAATAATCATTGCTCTGGCCCATTGCTTATGAATGAAGGAGGTCTTTCACTTGGCAAAATAACTGATGTTTTTTCAACCTTCTGTCTCAGCCATATGAAGGCTGCCTGATGAACATATTGGTAAGGGTTTCTCTTACACATGATGGCAGGCAAACAAACTTTGAAAAACACTACTGCTTTTACCTCTGCCTTCAATCATCACTTTTCTTCAGAAAACCCTAGTCACTGTCTCATTGTTTATTAAAAACAATTCTGTCTCACAGTCAATTGCAACTCTTAAAACCAAACTTTGTCTAATGCCCTCTGCTTATAGATGAAGGAGGCGCTTTTAACCCTCTTCTTATAGATGAAGGAGGTTCTTCGGTCTTCAAACCCTCTGCTTATAAATGAAGGAGGTTCTTAGTCGTGTTATGTCAACAGCCCTTGACAGTGTTTTTTTTCCTTCTACTAACCTTTCAGGCCTTGAATGAGGTTGCAAGAGCTTGATGAGAAACTCTTTGCCTTGTAGATGCATCTCAGGCTCAAGATCACATTGAGAAGTAGTTTTCTTCTCATGTGGAACCAAGAATTGTCTTCTGAGATGCTGATATGTTTCTATCCTTGAAAGATCCATCAAACACTGTAAAACACCTAAAATCAGCTTGAGATTATGGTCTATGTATTGCTGAGACTTAAGGGTGTATAAGTGGCGCGACCTAGGACTGTGACCAACTTTATTAGAAGAGTGGGAGGTCTGTTATGACTGGTATATAGCAGATGGAGGTTTTTTGGCTCTTGGATAGTTTTCCAAGGGAGAAATTCCTTAATGCGCCACTTCCTAACTTAGGGGAGACTGTTTGACTAGATTTGGATTTGTCTCTTTAGAGCTGGTGGAAAACTAGTATGGCCGAGGCTAGGTAGGATTGATAATGAGGTTTCATCTCGTCATGGGTGGACTGAAAAGGTAGGAGGGAAAAAAATTTTATAGGTCTTTTCCCAGCTGGCAAATTTCACAAATTTTTAGATCAGATGTTGGAAAACTAGGCTGTTACAACTAGTCATCACCAACAAGTAAAAATACTGATGACTAACGGTGGCTCCATTTGGGGAGGGCAGCTCCTTTTCAGGAGGTGTCCAGAATTTCAGATCTTTGGCTTATGAAGACCAATGCCTTACCCATTGGCGCAAATTTCACTCTTCTTTGATGCTACTTCTGAAAAGAGACAGCGTTATTAGCATCAATGATATTTCTACCTACCCCACTATCTTTCCTAACATTTTTTCTTCTTTTGGGTACATTTGGACTAGCTACCCTTTTGCCAACATATTTTTTCTTTTTGTAAAATGAACCTATCTATTTCTACACTTATATCTGTTGGGAGTTCAGATTAAACTGATGAACTCCTTCATTACTCTACCTAAACTAGATCAACTGTCAAGATTAAACTGTTTGACAGGATTTTGTTCTCTAATCTAAAACATGAAATTTAAAATGATCAAATCAGGGTTAAATAGCTTGATTTTTCATGTATTTGTGGCATGAAAGGACAAACTGCACACAAATATTATTTTGCAAAAAGGAAATCTAGAAAAACGGGGCTAAGATGTACAATGTGTTTTCCATCCCTCGCTTCTCTCTTTGGTTCTGTTTTAGGCATGTGGAACCAGTATCTTTTCCTAATCTACTCTCTTTGATAACTCAATCTTACACAATGTTGACCATCTTTTTCACTCACTAACTTATCAGCAAATAAATTTAAACATGTTCAGCTATGATTAGGCTAGATAGCTGAATAAGACATTTGAGTACTAGTAGCGGCATTTAGACTTGCGCGCTTTCCGAAGGACTATTTTTGGAACATGGGGCCTTTTTCTATTTTTCAACTGCCCTCTTTTCTATCTTTTACTGTTTTTGACTTTTCTGTTTATCTATTTTTCAAACAGTGGTATATACAATGAATGAAAGTGTTTCAAACTCATAAATGTTGGACATGACGAAATTTAAGCATCTTATCCTTGTAAGGATCTCCTCTCACTATTGGCCCACTCAACTCCTGAAAAGATAAATTTGGAAAGTTTTCTCTTTCTAACATGACATAGGGATTCATGCAAGAATATCTGAACGAACCAGTATCTTCCCGTTGTACCTCTTTGTATCTATGATTCCCAATCCTTTCTTTACTATACATCTTCCTCGAGTAATGCATATACTCTTGGTCATTTTTGAAATAAATAATGACATCATCAATGTATGCAAAAATGCAGAAATTCAGGACTGGAAACATGGCTTTCATGAGCATATTTTTGATATCCAGTGGTTTTGTAATTTTGAGTCTGAAACTAGAACTACCTCCAGCATATTGAAAAAATTCTTTAAGCTGTCTACTTTGCAAGGGAATCTTTTGACTATAACCTGAAACATCATCTTACAAAAACATATGATTAAAAGCACTTTTCATTGGTATATTATGATCTTGGGTATGAAGGACAAAATTTATGTTATAGGGATGTGCAATAGCTTTTCTAAAATTGAAACAGACCCTATGAATAGCTATTTTATCTCTGATTATTACTGATTGTTTCATATTGTTATATTTCCTTTTGTCGAAGTTGTTTCTTGAAGGAATGGTAGTGGCATAGTGTTTTCCCCTGTTTTCCTTGTATGAAATGGTATTCTGCATGAGATTGTTAATTATAGCATTTCTAAGTTTTTGGTGAAAAGACAGAATATGAGCCAATTCAAGTAACTCAGGTATGCTTGGACTGCAGCTATCATCTTTGCTCATAAGAAGCTTATTAGGCATTTTTTCTGGATTTTGGGCTGTTGTGGCTACAGTCAAAGTTTCATCTGCAGGGGAAGAGTTATGTGATGGTAAATCTTTGAGGTATGGTGGAAACATTAAACTTCCCTGCTCCCGAGTTCCAAACAGGTTCGTGATATGTAAGTCTTCTAAAGCCTTTACCATAAAAAAGTTCCTGAAGGTTACCGCTGATGTTTGACCGAGGTTCGAGCAATTCGCTTGATAGTACATAATGGTTTGTGCTTCTTGCTCTATTCCTATTTCATAAGGAAAATACTTACTTTCCTCAAGACATAGCTGTCTATGATCATGGTAGTTTTGAGTGTCTAGTTCATCATAGAGAACTAGGGGCAGCTGATGTGGTGAGTCTGAGTTTGTTTCAGTTTCTTCTGACTTTTCCTCCATGTCTTCATCAATATGCAGAATAAAAGAGTTCAGGTCGGAATGTAAGGAATACATTGGAATGTTCTCTGGCCTTTCTTGACTACTAATCATGTATTTCATGTGTGACTCTCGATAGAGTATTATTGTTTGGTCAAACACAGGAATGGTGGCGTAGGACATGTCCAGTTGAATATTCCCTTGGAGTTTGGCTCCCCGAGATCTAGATAGAAGCATCCCATACTTGGGAGGGATGTCTGCCACTACTATGTCCATGATTAGATGTTTCGCAGGTATTTGGGCCAGACTGAAACAAAGGTATTTGATCAAACCTAGGCATTTGAATCTACTCGAATCAAATGAATACAAGTCTTTGTATGGTCTTGTGATTTCTAGGCCTAGTCTTTCAATTACAACCTTCGGAATAAGATTATGCAAGGCACCGGAGTCTAGCATGGAATTATGAAGGATTTGGTCGTGGATATTTAGGCTAATGTAAAATGGAAGAGTGGTTCCCTCTTGGAACTTCCCCTCTATTTTCGGACCAAACAACACTTCAGGAGTGTCATCAGCTAGATTAAGAGTGTTTGCATCATTCCCTAGATTTAGGACTTTCAACACTTGGGATTTATAAGAGCTTTGGGTGATGAGCTCGGTAAGAGGCATGGTGATCTTGATTTTGGCGATTTCGCCCTCAAAGCTAAAAGGCAGCTGAAGTTTGGACATGTTTGTTTCAGCTTTCTCAGCCACAACCTTCTCTATGTTCTGAGTTTGTTGGCTCTGTTTCGGGATTTTGTTGGCCACAGTCACTTCGGGAATTTTTGTGGAAGTACTAGGAGCATCTGAGTCAGGAATAGTTTGGGTAACTCTAGCTTTGTTTTGGTCATTTTTCTCGACCATGATTTTGTTACTGTTTACTACTTTCCTAATGATGGTATCAGGGGTTTTAGCAGTATCTGAGCTACCTTTCTTGGAACTGTCTTGATTTCTTTTGCTTCTAAGGTCATACTGCCGGTGAGCTTCTATTATGGAATTCTGAAAATCTATGGTAGGGTCGTCGGGATCTTCATAGTTGGCCTCATCCTGATTTGGAGAGAAGAAAGCTTGTTCTTCTTCTGTGAGGTACATCTCACTCTCACTATCAGACCCTATTAGGTTCAAATGATTTTCATCAATGGGTTCTACATCCCTATCATCTTCTTCCACATAGTTTTCATTAAATGGTGGCCTAATTTGTTGGTCATTTTTCCTTGGTCTGTTTTGAGGTTGCTCCCTCCTGAAATTTTGGTTACGGTTTCTGTTTGGGGGAGGTGGCTGGTTGTCCCTAAGAGGAGTCTTCTCACTCATCTTTTCCCACATTTTGGCCATGGATTTGACTAATTCATCTATTCTAGGATCTAGGGAAGGGGATGAAGTAGAGACCTAATCTCGGTATGTGACTTTCTTTTCGAATCTAGTCCTAGTCCTCTGTTCTGCCAAGTTGGCTTCTACTCTTATGGCTACTTGTTGCATTTCCTCTAAGGTATGGGGATCGTTGTCTCTTAATTTATAAGTCATGTCTGGGTCAAAACCCTTGGAGAAATTTGCCAAGGATGAACCAAGCAGGGGTTTGAAGTGAGGTGGGAGGGCATTATACACACTATTGAACCTAGTGCAGTATCCCTGGACACTTTCCCCATTTTCCCATTTTAGATTGTTATATTCTAACAGGATTTGAATGGGGTTCTTTCGGATTTCCCATTTGTTTAAAAAGACTTGGAAGAGTTCTAGGATGTTGTGGATGTTGTTTGGAGTTAAGCTCTTAAACCATTTTTTGGGTTCTCCACCCAGGCTTTGGGCGAACATTCTCATTCTGATGGTCTCGTCTTGTACTTCCAAATATTCAAAGGTATCGCTAATCCTATTTACATGTTATTGTGCTGTGGCAGTCTCTTCTCCGGTAAAGTGTGGGATTTTGTCTTGATAGTTAACTGGTAGAGGAGCCAAAGGTAGTGGCAACACCAAAGGTGCATACCAGACTGGAACTAGTAGGTGATGTACAAGAGGAGGACTTGTGGGATGAACTGAGGTGGTTTGAACAGTAGTGGTTTGGACAGGTGTGGCGGACTTACTTGGACTAGTGATCTGGTTTTGAGCAGATCTGGGATGGTAGGAGCCAAAGTGATGGAGAAGCTGAAAGTCGGGGGGTGTGGAAGGTGAGGCTTCTCTACTAGGACTCTGTGGTGGGTCTAGGGGTTCAAGATCATCAAAGTTTATCTTACTATGTGAATTTCTTCTAAAAAGAGTTTTTGCTGACTCTAATTCAAAAGGTGAATCTGGTAAGATAGTGAGATGTTCAGGTACTGATCTTGTTTTACGAATGGATCTATTAGTAGCTAGATTGTCAGTTTCGGAAGCTTGCCACAGAATCTTCTCTAGGTCATCTACTATGATAGGGGGATTTTGGTCTAGATGGGATCTAGTGTTGATTCTTCGTGAAGCCAGATTTCGGGTCTAGAATTTAGAGAGGATGGTATTGGTGGATATTTTGGATGGATGGTCTCTCTAAAGTTCTACTAAGGTGAAGGATGGTCAAAATAAAAGGGATGAACTAGTGGAGTCGCCAGGTGGAACTTGGTTGTTTTTGTGAAGATATAGATATGGTCCACCACCAGTAACTAATCTGGAAATGTTTTTTGGGGTTTTTCTGAGTTTTATGTGTAGCCTATGGTTTGCTAAAGTATTCTAAACTTGTTTCATCACTTTGCTAGGGTGGTGATAACAAAAAGAGTTTACTCTAAATGATCTTATGGACTGCTTTCTTGTTTAAGTATCTAAAGGATTAAAGAGTCTATAAGAGTTTGCTAGAATATCATGTACTCAACATCCCACCATCTCCCACTATGTTAGTGAGCGATGGGATAGGTCAATCGGATAGTAATCTAAAGTTCGATAAAATAGTAAAGCCTACTGGAGGCTAGTGGAGTCGCTAGGTGGAACTTGGTTGTTTTGAGATATGTGTGTATGGTCCACCACCAGTACTGAAAAAAACCAATCTAAAGGAGTTTTTTGGGGTTTTTTGAGTTTTTATGTAATCCTAAGGTTTGGAAGAGTGTCCTACAGCTGAGTCATCATTTTGCTAGGATGGTGAAAGAGCTAGCTTCTACTCTTCAAACAACACTTAAGTTTTCTAAGCTTGATTGAGACTTCAGGAGTTACTAAGGAGTACTTAGATTGTCACTAACTCGGAAGGTCCCACCATGATCACCATTATGTTAGTGAGCGGTGGGATAAGTCAATCAGATAGTATTCTTAAGGCTGCTAGAATGTTTAGGGAAACTAAGCTTGTTTGTTACTCAGAGTCCCACCGTGATCACCATTATGTTAGGGAGCGGTGGGATAAGTCAATCAGATAGTATTCTTAAGGCTGCTAGAATGTTTAGGGAAACTAAGCTTTTTTGTTACTCAGGGTCCCACCGTGATCGCCATTATGTTAGTGTGGCAATGAGGTGGCTCACTGGTAGGTATTCTTGAAAATAAGGGACTTTTGGAGTTCTAAGGTGTCCTTAGATTTTCATTAACTCAAAGTCCCACTGTGATCGCCATTATGTTAGGGAGCAGTGGGATAAGTCAACAAGATATTATTTTCAAAGTTTTCTTAAGGTCTAGGGAATCTAAGTTTGTTTGTTACTCAGAGTCCCACCGTGATCGCCATTATGTTAGGGTCCCGTGATTTGGCTGATTGGCAAGCCAAATGACGATGTAACATCAAACCAGTCTTTGGAGCCCAAGGACCTAGCCTTCCTGGACTCAGAGAGGGCTCTCTCTATATGTGTAAAGGATATCGGTGTGTTTGCTTATGATGTTCTGATTTTAGGCTAGTTATGAAGTAAGTTTTTGATTTTGTTTTTTTAAGTTATGAGGGATGAAACTGATCAAAGATATAAGATAAGTAAAGAGATGTCGGATTAACTGGGATATGGGGTCGAAAAGGTCAAGAAAGCTATTAGATGGAGATACAAGGTTGTTGAAGGGCCGATTTTATTCAAGGTAGAAAGGATCTTTGGGAAAAATGGAGTAAATGGACATCAAGTTTGTGAACAACAGAGGGTTTCAAGCATAAATAGTTTAATAGCAGACATAAACATGGTAGGGAAAACCATTAATCATGCAAAATATAACTATAAGCTAATCAATACTTTGAAATAAACATTCAAGCCATGCATAGAGACTTTTAACACTTTAACTTTGGGAAATGGCTATCAGAATTTGGGGAAAACACATAAGACCGACTAACAACTCAAAACACTATGCCGGAACACCTAAGCATAGTTCTTTACGTTATTGGGCACTTTGAAAACAAGATTTGCATAGTTTTAGACAAAGGGTTGGATCGAAACTAGGCCTCCTTGGTTCAACAAGATGATAATCTAATTAGTCAAAGAGATAATTTTATGGATGGAGCTATGGATAGCCATAGGTAAGCAGGGCATACCGTAAATCATACTTAGCAATACATAGAACTATGAATGAAACAAGCAAAAATATCCTCAAGTTACTAAAGAGAAATTAAGAATTCTTTAATATGACTAAGGAGGAAGAAAACATGAAAGCTATGAAGAAATAGGAAATTTGAGGTGCCTCCAAGGGCATATCTCAAATTTGTTCTCTACTGATCTATAGAAAGAAAGAAACATGTATTCATGAATGAAAACTAGAAGACAAAAAATAGAAAGAAACACTATACCATTCTACCAAGTCATGGAATCCATCAACAATCCTTCATCATTCATCCAAGAGAATTCAAGAGGCAATCCAAAAGCATAAGACAAGTATTTCTTCCAAAGCTCATATGACCATATATTGCTTCTCTTCTCAATTTCAGCCTTGTTTACAATGCAAGCCCTTGGAATAAATAGGCCAAGGTGAGGAAAACCTCATGGTTCAACTTGTCATCCTATTGGCCTAATCAAAATATCTAGATTTCTCCTTGAGGCTTTACAAAGCCCAAGGCACAAAAATATCTCATAAAATATCTAAAAATTTCTAAAAAAGGGAAAGCAACTTGACTTTTGATCACTTCTCATGTGCAAAAATAGCTAAACACACATTTGGAAAAAGCAATTTTTAGAGGTTCAAAACTTACAAAAATATTCAAAATTTACATCAGCAAAAGGTCCCTTGACTTGCCGGAAAAATTTGGCAGACTTCCCGACGTCAAAATGAGGTTCATGATAGCTCGCTGGCAAGCTCTAAGTGTCTACTTTCTGGAAAAACTAAAATTTTCCCAATCTGATGCCCAGAAGTCCTCCAAAACGGCACCTCTGTGTAAAAAACCAAAAATTACAGTCTGCTGATAGACTGGGCAGAGTGTGCAAAAAGCGAGCCTTTTTCGCCATTTTGGGGGAGAAAATGATCTCCAAATGTCCTAAAAATTGCTGAGGGTGTGCTCATGAAAATATGGCATCCAATGATACCACTCTCCTCCTTTGAAGAATCCCCAAAATGAAATGGATAATTTCATGAGTTTTGACCAAAAACTCAAAACTGTCAAAAAACCAAAGTATGTCAAAATTTGCCCAAAATCGGTGAGCATGACCCTCAAGGGTCCTTAGAAACATGCTTTGAAACTGAAGCCAAAATATCAAGTCCTGATGTGTCCTTCTTCCCTTTCTGTGCCGGGCGCTTCCCTTTAGCCTCCTTAGCTTCTCTTGTGCAGCCTTTAACTTGCGATGGGAAAACTGATTTAGCTTTTGGTAATGCTTCGTCATCCTCCTTTGCAGCTCTAAATCCCTGTTTTCCTTCTCCAAATTCCTCTCCAAATTTTCATTGGCTCTTTCAAGCCATGCCTCCTTATTGTTTTCAATCTCTTGCTCAAGCAATGCAGTGAGGGGAGTGGATTGGAGAAGGGCTTGCTCTTCTTCCTTTTGCTTTTCAAGGGCTCTTTTAAGCCCTATGGTTCTAGGCCTTTTTCGCCTAGGCTGGTCTTCTCCTTCACTCTCATCAAAATCGCCTATGAGCTCATCTATCCTTTCTTGGGCTTTGGCGGCCTCTTTCTTGTACTTGGTAGCTCGTGTCTCATAGACAACCATATGGATGCTCATTTGTCTGTTTTGGATCTGCAAGAATTGATTGAAATTCCTTGCCCGATGAAGGTCATCCTTCAATGCATCAATTTGGCCCTCTCTATGGATCAAGAGGCTTTCTAGAATCTGGGCCTCGTTATCACTGTCGTCGCTTTGGATTGGGATGACATCCAATGCACTCTCATGCTCATGACCTTCTCCTAGCTTGCCTTTTCCTTTGCCTTGGAAGGCTATCCTTGCGGTCTTCCTCCTAGGCAAGTCAGTGATAGGCTTCTTTGGCAACTTTCTTTTGCTACGGAGAGTTCTTGTCACATTTGGAGTGACAACCTTGGTCAAATAATTTCTTGCTATCCTAGGCTTGGCCTTTTTAGGAGAGGAAGGCACGATTCCTTCACCTTTGTCATATTGCTTGTCATCTCCTTGAATTTGCTTTTCTTCTTGAGGTTGTTGTGTATCTTGAGGGGGTTGTTGTGCATCATGAGGAGAATGCCGTGTTTCATGAGGAGACTGCTATGTATCTTCTTCAGGTTGCCCCTGATTCTCAATGTCATGCTGCTGCTCTGTCTCAATTTCTTGCTGCCCTTGATCATAAATACCATGCTTCTACTCTGTTTCAATTTCCTACTCATTTTTTTGTTCAAGATGCTGCTCAAACTACTGCCCTTCCTCTTTTTCCTACTGTTCATCACTACTAATTTGCTGCTGTTCAGCACTCTCCTCCTCTTGCTCCTGCTGCTGCTCACCTTCACCACTGTCATGCTGTTGCCCTCCATCACTTTCTTCCTGTTGTTCCTCATCTTTTTCTTCATGGTCATGTCCTTCCTCCTCTTGCTGGTCACTTCCCTCTCCTTTTCCATGCTCTTTTGTCTGTTCTATAGTGAATTTGAGCTTTCTAGGAGTAGGTCTGCTAGAGCAAGGCGAGGGGCGATGAGTAGGAGATGTAGGGGATGTATGGATTGGAGGGACAGTGGAAAAATCCGGGTGACTGATGAAAACATCCCAAGAAACCTCTTTCTTCTCAAGCTGGTGAAGGATGATGATTTTAATGAGAGAGTGATGGAAAAGGGAGGCTATTTGCTGGGATGGAGGCTTCTTCTAGACAGAGGAAGCCATTTTCTCAATGCTTTTGCACAATAAGAAAGGAAGATTCAGCTGCTTGGTTCTTGTGAAATGCATCAACAGTCGGAAGTGGTATGCATAAACTCGGGAGAATCTCCCCTCACAAGTGAAATACTTCATTATAATCTTCATAAGGGGAGCATAACTGGCTAGAAGATAAGAGAAAGGGAAAATAGCAAGGCATGCCTCTTTGTGATCGGGCTTGAGGAAGGGTTTGTAGTCATCCAAGTCTAAATAGCTTTGTTTTAACCACTTCTCGCCAATGTATGGGATTTTAGTAGCCTTGGATATGGATCTCGAGGAAAAAATTGAAATCAAGGAATGCCACTTGAAAGTGTTTGTCTTTGAACCTCAAGGCACACAAATGTGTTAAAGGCGAGAAAATTTTGACTTCTTGTACCCTCTGGAAAAAATCCAAGCATCCTACCTCATAAAAATTGAATAAGATAGATAGGTGTACATTGACCTTCTCGGTGGAAATTGGCTCATACCTCTTGTGCAACCCACTTATGCTATCTTTCCTGGGAGGCATCTTGATCTAGCTGCGCTCTTGAAACACCAAACTACCTCAAAGTGTTTGAAATGTGTTTTTAAATCAAAACTCTGTCTCAACCTACTAACTCACTATAAGCAACAATGGTCTCAAATGTAGTGTGAAAATTCCCTTTAACACACCACTCTCTGCCCTTTCCAAAACAATGCTTTCTACTTGGTGTGCAACTCAACAAGTAAACTTTAAGAAGAAAAACACAATCAACATAGATACACAGTCAAAGTGACTTTCTTGTGTAAGGGCACCCAGCTTTGGTGTTTGAGGCAATAGGACACCCTTGTCTTTGTAGAGGAAGGAAAAACAAAAGCTTTTTTAATTCAAAAACACTGCTCTCTTTTTAGGCCACTCAACCAATAAATTCAACAATATAAACACAGTCAACCAAAGTGTATCTATACAGTCAAAAGTCACTGTGTTTAAAGGACAAGGTGACAGAGCCTGTTGTGTTTTTGATGTGGTTACAAAGGTCTTGTAGCAGTCCAATACCAATAAACTCCTCTTCAAACAAAGCACTACCCTCCTCGTATGCAGCTCACCAAATATATTTAGTAATATAAACACATGCAATCAACAAGTATTTACACAGTCAAAGGTTACTGTGTTATGGGATCAGGTGACAGAGCCCTGTAGCATTCAATCAACAATCAACTCCTCTTCAACAAAACACTGCCCCTTTATACTCCACACTTCCTTATGTCTAGTTTGAAAACACCTATTGTTTCACCCTTTAAACACCTTGTCTCTCCTTTCTTTCATTTTCACTTTTGAGGGTAGTTTCATGGCCCTTTCTTATCAACAAAACTCATAAGACTTTAATGTTTCATCAGCCACAGCAAATCTCCTTTTTCACACAAAATTCAAACCTATGGTTTAAACTGTGATTTTAACCCTTTCACTCTGTCTTAGCAGTCTTAAAAGAGAAAATAGGAACATAAAATACCTTTGGAATCGATGATGATGCTTCTCGAGGAGTTGGATCCGCTTTAGGAGTTTTTTGGAGGTGTCTTGAGCATTGGATTTATGCGCGGCACCTTTAGGAGGAAAGAATGTTGCGCAAAATACAGTCGGGTCGCTTTGTCGGGCCCTTGTGACCGAAAGTTACAAGCGCACCACACGCACCTACAGGCATGCCGTGCCATAGTTATGCGCCTGTGTATTTTCACCTCTGAGCACGCCGTGCACTTTTCCAGGCACGCCGTGCGGGTTAAAAAGCCCTAAAAACCTGTTATTTTTGCTCAAACACTTCTTTTTGGTCTCGAGGGAAGCGAGGAAAACTTGCTCGTGCTTGAGGTTTAAAAAATGATTTTGCCATGGTTTTTTTACCCTTTATAAAACAAAAATGCCAACGGTCCTTTTACGCTTGATGGGAGAAGGTTTTCTTCAAAAAAATTGAAAAGGCCTTTGCTTTTAAAACAAAATTTAAAACTTCTTCTTTCAAATCTCTCAACACACAAACTGATATCCTTTGTTTGGATATGTGATCCAGGGTAACATCTTGATACCCTTAACCAAGACCTTTTAATTCGGCTGATAAATAGAATTGCATTTAATTAAAGACGTTAAAGAACTAAAATGAACGATGGTAGCTGAAAATAAGAGGAACATAAATGAACAAGATCAGCAATCATAAGAACACGTCGTTTGATGACGGAGTTCGTCTAGGAGGGACTACATCTCCGGGCCTCAGTGTCAAGATGGTGTAGGCCACTGCATTATGTGCTGTAAGAAGAGATGTACATGGATGTGTTTCACTATGACATACAAGGAAAAATTTCCCTCACGCAGGAGTGGCTTGACTTCTTTAAGAGATGTTCTACTACGGAACTCTCATACATAAAGAAAGACTCATATTAGTATGACCATAGCTGACATGTAATAAACAAGAGTATCCCGCCAATCTTAGCAAACAAGGGATCTCAACAATACACATATGAAATAAGAGCATCCCGCCAATGTGGCATAAAAGGGGCTCATACATGACACAAATCCATAGCTGAAAGTACATCAATAACAGCACAAAGCAAGATCCCACGACTCATGTATCAACCGGGATCTGCAAGACATAATGCATCTCAACGAGAAATAAATGAAGAAGTACATGGAAATCACATCATATACCTCATGCTGCCATTTTCTGAAGGCTGAGCAGCTCTGCGGCAGAATCTGAAAACACCATATCTCTTGTGGCGTCGAGAAAGTGGAAAACGACTGCTCACATGCAAAAATCTGACACCGGCATAGTCCACTTCCAGAAGTGGCTGGAAAATCAAAAACTCAAATGCAAAAACTAAGCACGCCATCAGACTCGTGGCGCTGAGTAGTGCTGAAATGACATAAAATTTGTCCCATTTGGACAAAGTCAAAATTTCGTCGTCCTCAAAGTTGGCCTCAATCAGGGTTCCGCCTGCCTCTTTCTGGGCTCATGGTTCCACTGCACCTTCAATTAAAAAGTAATAAAACCTCGATCTGCGTGCGCGCTCTTCCGCTCCTCCATGCTTGGGCGCACTGGTAAAAAGACGAGTTTATATAAAATTTCTAGGCGGAATTACCAACAAAAAGGTTGTTGGTGCGTTGGTAAAATAAGACATTTGTTGAAGAGAGGTCGAGGGATCAAATCCCGCCCCTCTAAAAATATGCATGCAGTTTTGTTGACAAACAATATAATATTGTTTTCTGGGGGGGCCGGACCCGCATTGGGCGACCCGCCCCTAACCATCGCCCTTACATGGACGTTACCACGGTTTTAACATATAATATATATTTTTGTTTTAACAACTTACGTGTTATGGTGGGGAGCTCCGTGGGGTCCGGCGGGGGTCATGGCCCGCCAGCCCATAAACATATATTTTGTTAATATGTTGACCGTTGGTTGAGTGGGGTAGCGGGGGTGGTGGCCTGCCACCTCTTTTTTTAAAATAATTTTTGTTTTTATAAACAAATTACACCTTTTTAAAAATTCGGTTTTGGACCGAAGGAGGCATTTTAAACAGGCCACAATTTCACCCGGAATCTGGCCTGAGCTTGCCGGAATCCGATGGCCGGAAAAAGTCCAATTTGTGTCCACTTTAAGGCTGCCCAGTCACCAAGTCAACCTGGAACTTTGACCGCTTATAAATTCTTCATACGGACTCGGAATTGAGTGATGTCTGCGCCATTGGATTCAGAAAGACGAGATATACAACATGAACCTGGTTCGAGAATATTTTGAACACTTTGATTTTTGAGCCTTGTACTCAAGCCTCTTGTACCTGTACCTGTTTTATCCACCTGGATCAATCCTCCCCACTGAGGAGCTTTTGGTCCTCCAAAAGCATCAAGCTTTACCTATCATCAACTGTCTGCAACTGTCGTTGAAAAGCACATCCCCACATGACTCCTTCACCTGGTGCACTTTGGAATCAAGATGCAAAGCCAACACCTGCAACTGCTGAAATGAAAATGTCTGAAAAGGCACATCCCCTGAAGACTCCTTCACTTCTGTCCTTCGGAATTGGAATGCCAACACCTGCCCAAAGCTGCAATGAACATTACATTCTCAATGTGACCAATAATGACCCAGATGTTTCCATACTTGCCACGAGTTTATAACATGTACTCGATGGTCAAGCTTACAACAAAATGGAAATCATACATCAACAAAATTACAAGACCAGACCTCATCATCGCATTTTGAAGTGATGGAAAAACTCCTCATCACTTTTACATGAAAGAAATGCATCAGACGACTCATAGCACATGAACAAAACATAAAAGTCGCATCTCTAAGTGATGGCAACACCTCATCACTTTTACATGAAAGAGATCTAACACACGACATATAAAACAAGGCCAAAAATAAATGTCATGGTCGCTTAAACGAGTGATGGAAACACATCATCACTTTCATAATAAAAATGTGACAAAAGACTTACAAGCATGGCCATGACAAGCTTAACATCTCTAGAAAAAAACAATCTAGAAGAACCACTTCTCATTTATTAAAACGAGTGGATCATTTCCCTGTGGCGAACTTGCTTGTCGATCAGCTCTTTCAACTGGTGTATGCATGGGCTCTTTGGCTTTATGGCGCTGCTCTGGATGAAGTTTCCAGCATGTGGCTCTTTGGTGGCCACTTCGGTCGCAATGGGTGCAAAATTTCTTTTTCCTCCAAACCTGCTTAACTCATTTCCTTTCCAGTTGGGGAGAAGGCTTTTCGTGCCTCTTCCTCCTTTGTGCTGCCATCCTCTTCCGGCACTTAGAAATCACATGGTTATTTAAACCACAAAAATAACAAGTTTTACGATGCCATATTTTACGACCATGGTTATCGACATTATTGTAATCAAAATGCACTCTGGAATAATGAGACTTAGTATACCTTCTGCGGTGGTCTTCGGTGCCATCATGATGATGGGAGCTAGCCTCAGTGCCTTCACTGCAACGTGCACTGCCGTGGAACGATGGCGAAGTGTCCCTATCATTCCTTTTCCTTGGAGAGTTCATCATTATCTGTTTGCCCTTGATTTCCTTCGAACATCCTTCACCACTGTACCCCAAACCTGCATAACGAGGTCGTTGCACAACCTCCAAAGGTTCGGTTATGCCTTGGCCACGAATGCCAAGTCCTCCTCCTCTATACCCCATTTTAGTGAGGAGCCTCATGAAAGTACCTGTGATTGGTATCTCCACACTTCCAACTGAAATGACATCATGTGAAGAAACTGAAGAAAAATCAACACTATTTACCTTAGGTGTTGATTGCGAAACAGATGAAGAAGGCTGTTGTAAGCCTTCGTCGCGCTTCACTTCTGTCGCTGCCTCTGACACGGCTTGTAGCTGAAGCTGCGTCTGCTACATATCCTCCTTCTCTTTCTGTAGGAATGCTTTTAAGGCATCATGATCTCTCTAAAGAGTTTCGTTGTTGCATTTCAAATCTTCCCACGCCTCTGTCATGGCTTGCAACTGAAGCTGCAACTGTTGCTTCTCCTCCTTCTCTTCATGTAGGAATGCCTTCAAGGCATCATGATCTACTTGAAGAATTTCATTGTTGCGCTTCCAATATTCCCACGCTTCTGTTGTGGCTTGCAATTGAAGCTGCAACTGTTGTTTTTCCTCCTCCTCTTTGTGTAGGAGGGTCTTCAATTCTTCGTTCTCTGCTGCTTGTTTTTCGTATGCCTCGTACAATATGTCCGCTTTCTCGAACACCCTGAGCATGGTTTCATACATGTCCTTGACACTTTCCATGGCTCAACTCAGAAAACGTCCAATGTTCACGCTTGCAATCCAATCAACAAGAATACCTGCTCTGATACCACTTGATCCAGGGTAAAATCTTGATACCCTTAACCAAGACCTTTTAATTCGGCTGATAAATAGAATTGCATTTAATTAAAGACGTTAAAGAACTAAAATGAACGATGGTAGCTGAAAATAAGAGGAACATAAATGAACAAGATCATCAATCATAAGAACACGTCGTTTGATGACGGAGTTCGTCTAGGAGGGACTACATCTCCGGGCCTCGGTGTCAAGATGGTGTAGGCCGCTGCATTATGTGCTGTAAGAAGAGATGTACATGGATGTGTTTCACTATGACATACAAGGAAAAATTGCCCTCACGCAGGAGTGGCTTGACTTCTTTAAGAGATGTTCTACTACGGAACTCTCATACATAAAGAAAGACTCCTATCAGTATGACCATAGATGACATGTAATAAACAAGAGTATCCCGCCAATCTTAGCAAACAAGGGATCTCAACAATACACATATGAAATAAGAGCATCCCGCCAATGTGGCATAAAAGGGGCTCATACATGACACAAATCCATAGCTGAAAGTACATCAATAACAGCACAAAGCAAGATCCCATGACTCATGTATCAACCGGGATCTGCAAGACATAATTCATCTCAACGAGAAATAAATGAAGAAGTACATGTAAATCACATCATATACCTCATGCTACCATTTGCTGAAGGCTGAGCAGCTGTACGGCAGAATCTGAAAACACCATATATCTTGTGGCGTCGAGAAAGTGGAAAACGACTGCTCACATGAAAAAATCTGACACCGGCATAGTCCACTTCCAAAAGTGGCTGGAAAATCAAAAACTCAAATGAAAAAACTGAGCACGCCATCAGACTCGTGGCGCTGAGTAGTGCTGAAACGACATAAAATTTGTCCCATTTAGACAAAGTCAAAATTTCGTCGTCCTCAAAGTTGGCCTCAATCAGGGTTCCGCCTGCCTCTTTCTGGGCTCATGGTTCCACTGCACCTGCAATTAAAAAGTAATAAAACCTCGATCTGCGTGCGCGCTCTTCCGCTCCTCCATGCTTGGGCGCACTGGTAAAAAGACGAGTTTATATAAAATTTCTAGGCGGAATTACCAACAAAAAGGTTGTTGGTGCGTTGGTAAAATAAGACATTTGTTGAAGAGAGGTCGAGGGATCAAATCCCGCCCCTCTAAAAATATGCATGCAGTTTTGTTGACAAACAATATAATATTGTTTTCTGGGGGGGCCGGACCCGCATTGGGCGACCCGCCCCTAACCATCGCCCTTACATGGACGTTACCACGGTTTTAACATATAATATATATTTTTGTTTTAACAACTTACGTGTTATGGTGGGGAGCTCCGTGGGGTCTGGCGGGGGTCATGGCCCGCCAGCCCATAAACATAAATTTTGTTAATATGTTGACCGTTGGTTGAGTGGGGTGGTGGGGGTGGTGGCCCGCCACCTCTTTTTTTAAATAATTTTTGTTTTTATAAACAAATTACACCTTTTTAAAAATTTGGTTTTGGACCGAAGGAGGCATTTTAAACATGCCACAATTTCGCCCAGAATCTGGCCTGAGCTTGCCAGAATCTGGTGGCCGGAAAAATTTCAATTTGTGTCCACTTTAAGGCTGCCCAGTCACCAAGTCAACCTGGAACTTTGACCGCTTATAACTTTTTCATACGAACTCGGAATTGAGTGTCGTCTGCGCCATTGGATTCAGAAAGACGAGATCTACAACATGAACCTAGTTCAAGAATCTTTTGAACACTTTGATTTTTGAACCTTGTACTCAAGCCTCTTGTACCTGTACCTGATTATTCCACCTGGATCAATATGTATCAAAGTGGTAAAAACCACTTGTTTATAAGTGACACCTCCCTTAACCCTTATGAGAAATTGAAATTTTTTGACTACTTCTAATTCAGAGAAAAAGGGTCCTCCTTTTTTGACATTGTAATTTCAAACTTCTTTCCCACCTATTATCTTTGTATTCCTCATCTGTTATAACTTGTGTTATGGGAGCTCCTTTTTGACTATGGATAAAAACTTTGTGGGTCACTGTAAGTGAAAACCTTGTGTTACAAAAGGCCATTCAACCCAAAAATATCAACTTATCTCCAAATTGCCAAAATGATCCAGCTTCTCGGTTTTTAAAGATATTGACTATTTGCTCTCACAACCTTTCTCCCATGATGATGAACCTGTCAGTTTATAGGTTTTTCCTTGTGCTTCAAAGGTAATGAAACTCCTACAGACTATTTTTAGAACCTACTGCTTTACCCTTATTCAAATTGTAACAGCAGAGTGCCTTGACTTGTTTTCTCAGGGAAACTGCCTTCCTTTGTGACAGTGGCATGCAAACTTTTCTTTCAATGAGTTCCAGAGCCTGAAAACTATGCCAAGGCCTTTCTTGCATTTTATGAACCTGTGTCTAGTTCAACTGAGCTCAGGTTTCCTTATGTCCACTATGATAAATAATTTGAAAGACATTCCTTTGTGAGTAAGACGATCAATACTCTTTTAAAAACAACTTATCATTTCTTTTGTCCTGTGCAATGACCCATCTCATCAACCACTCTTCAATTTTGTTTTGTTTGAGCTACAAACTGTTTTTTGAAAGGAACCATGTTTAGAGATAATCTTTACCCCTTGGATTGTAGTGGTACCCCTGCTTTCCTTCTTGGTCATTTACATTGTTTCTCTGCTTCAACTATCTCTTACTGTCCTTACCACTCATCTTTTGATTTTAACCCTCTCTAAGGAAAATGCCTTTCTTTGGAAATGGTGACATGTCCTGTTAGCTTTGAATGCTCCTTTAAAGCTTTGAAACTCATGCCATAACCTTTTGAGATATGATTAACATCATTTTCCTGTGTCATGACCTGTCTTTTAACCAACAGCAAAGTTTGTGTCATTTGGGCCCAGACTGCTATATTGGAAAGAAAAATTGATAAGGGACCAGCTTAACCTCTGTCTTAATCTGCTGAAGATTGTTTGATGAGCATGCTTGACAAGGGTTTTTCTTACACATGATGGCAGGCAAACAAAATTTGAAAAACACTACTGCTTTTACCTCTGCCTTCAATCATCACTTTTCTTCAGAAAACCCTAGTCATTGTCTCACTGTTTATTAAAAACAAATCTGTCTCACAGTCAATTGCAACTCTTAAAACCAAAATTTTTCCAATTCCCTCTGCTTATAGATGAAGTAGGCACTTTTAACCCTCTGCTTATAGATGAAGGAGGTTCTTTGGTCTTCAAACCCTCTGCTTATAAATGAAGGAGGTTCTTAGTCGTGTTATGTCAATAGCCCTTGACAGTGTTGTTTTTTCTTCTACTGACCTTTCAGGCCTTGAATGAGGTTGCAAGAGCTTGATGAGAAACTCTTTGCCTTGTAGATGCATCTCAGGCTCAAGATCACATTGAGAAGCAACTTTCTTCTCATGTGGAACCAAGAATTGTCTTCTGAGATGCTGATATGTTTCTATCCTTGAAAGATCCATCAAACACTGTAAAACACCTAAAATCAGCTTGAGATTATGGTCTATGTATTGCTGAGACTTAAGGGTGTATAAGTGGCGTGACCTAGGGCTGTGACAAACTTTATTAGCAGAGTGGGAGGTCTGTTATGAATAGTCTATAGCAGATGGAGGATTTTTGGCTCTTGGATAGTTTTCCAAGGGAGAAATTCCTTAATGCGCCACTTCCTAACTTAGGGGAGACTGTTTGAATAGATTTGGATTTGTCTCTTTAGAGCTGGTGGGAAGAATAGTATGGTTGAGGCTAAGTAGGATTGATAATGAGGTTTCATCTCGTCATGGGCAGACTGAAAAGGTAGGAGGGAAATTTTTTTTATAGGTGTTTTCCTAGCTGGAAAATTTGACAAATTTTTAGATCGACTGTTGGAAAACTAGGCTGTTACAACTAGTCATCACCAACAAGTAAAAAATACTGATGACTAACAAAGATCATTGTTGGAAACTTCATCCTGAGATGAGACCCAAAACGTTTAACAAAAAAGGAAAACAAAATATAATTGCAACTATGCAACATGATTTAGGATCCGATTTGGGAGATGAAACATAGGTCACAACTATGGGATTGTGTAATATTCCCAATTAGCCATGAGCTAGTTGGAATATTATTTTTTGTTTTTTCTTCTTGTTTGATGAATAAGAGGGTATGGAGACCCATAAATCTCCTTAGTAGGAATAAAATCACTCCTAATGTGAAGGGAGGACATCTTAGTAGCTTAATTAAGCACCCTTGTGTGTGAAAAGGGGCTGGAGCATGAAGACTGGGTCAACTTTGACCAAATCAACAGCGTTGTTATGGAGGAGTGGACATTTATTGAGGGACAACGTAGATTTGGAGGGAGATCTCATGCATGGAGATCGTGGATTTAATGAGTGGGACCAAGGGTGAGGAAGCTCACCACTTATATAAGGAAGGGGATGGCAGCCATAGAAGAGCATGTTATGTTTTGATGTTTTATATTTCATGGTATGTTTAGACTTGTTGCTCTCTTCAGTTGTTTAGCTCAGATTTCAGTGCTGTTTAGCACAGGGTGTTCCTGAGTAGGAATCCCACCACTATCCTTGGGGGACTTCTAGTGCCCACTTAGGAGGATTATTTGCACTATATTTCCACATTTAGGCATCATGCCAAGCACCATCTTTATTCTACAGTGCAATTTCTATTGAGATATGTGCTGAGTTGTAGGGTGCAGCAGTGGGGAATACATCTGGGTGATTTCCGATCTAGATTTCAATGGAGGAAGGTTTCCTTCCATTGGGAGGCTAGTAAGGAAGGCCCTTGAGCCTTATTGCAGCATTTGGTGTCAGGAAACACTATCATTTACCCCTACAACGTAGTTTCTATATTGGACGGTGTTATTTTAGGGAGGAGTTGTAGGGTGGTTTCAGTACACCATCTGGGGAGGAGATTTTCTAGTGAAGGGATCAGACTTTCATCTAGAGAATCTATTGGAGGATACTATATTCTTTTCCATATCAGATCAACCACATATTTCCAGTTGTATTGTTGCAATGAATCTTCAGCCATAGGGCTTTGATTCATATCTTGTATATTGGTGTATTTCTGAAAACCCTCTTGGGTTCTTTGTTGGAGGTTGTATCGAGCCTATATCTTAATTTTATGTAACTTTTAAGGCATATATCACTCATTCATCTTTTGTATGTTCATTTTCTGTAGCAGTGAACCTATGACTGTGTTGTAGCAGTCTTCTGGCATTTTTTGTAGCAGCAGCACCTCATTATTAAGGGGATTTATCTATTGGAGGCTTGTTGGATCTTGTTAAATTATTTGTGCCCCATTATTTGGTATACATATTTTATGTTGTTATGATGCATAAAGAAGCCCCATATTGGTCTCATATCTTGATGTGCTGTTTTACACTGCTATTTCAAGCATTTTGTTCTATATTCCTGCTTTCCCCATTTGGGAATATTACAGTGGTATCAGACCATAATCTTGGCTCAATCTGTGCATCTTAAGCCAATATGTCATCAGAATAAGGAGATCCTCTCACAGATAGAGAGAAGAGGTATCTCATCAGAAACTAGAATTATGATTATATAGATGATAAAGAAGACAAGGGAAAAACCCCTTTATCAGGAGAAGATGAGGAGAAGGAGTTTCCTAAGCTTCTTCCTCGAACTATGCAAGACATTGCAAGAGAAATAAAGAATATGAGGATGGATAGACACAAAGAATCCCCTAAAGGGTTTCTACATGGTGAAGGCTCTGACACTTCTCATCACTAAAGTGATCAACCAGTGAATTAACAGGTTTTCCAATGCTCTACAATGCCTACATTCTTAGTAGTGGGAAATGGAGGGTTTCAAGATCAAGAAACTCTTGAATACTATTTTATGGAGTATGAGTATAAATCTAAGAGATTCAAGGATCATTTGAGCTTTCAAGAATTTTTTTAGATCAAGGACAATAGGAGACCCCGGCATCACAATAGAGGTGGAGGATTCATAGAGACTCATGATCTACACCGGACTATGGGAAGATTTTTCTTACCCAACTTTGATGGGTCATCAAAATGAGCTTCCAAATAATGGGTAGAGAAGTTATACATCTACTTCCAGCTGAACCAAGTACCAGAGATGGAGGCCATCAAAATAGCAGTGTTGCACTTGAGGGTGAAGCACATGATTGGTGGTTTCATGGTCTTTCTACATTGGGTCATTCCAATGTGACTGCATATTTTGAGTTCACAAGAAGGTTGGTGGGGGGGTTTGACCGAAGAGATCTGGAGGCACCTTTTATGGGGCTAGCAAAGCTCAAACAATTAGGTAATCCAGAAACTTATATTTCTGAATTTATAAAACTTTCTGTTATGGTCCCTGATTTATCTGCAACAAGAAGGGTATATATTTTTATTGATGGGCTAGTAGAACCTCTTCATGGGTTGGTTAAATCTACCAAGCCCATTACCCTTCAAGGTTCCATTGAAAGGGCTATAGATCTACAAGACACCTTGCCAAAAGAAAAGTCAAAATTTCAGCAAAAGCCCACTTTTCCATCAAAGGGAAAAGATGAGAAGGCTCCTTTTTCAAAAGAGAGCCAGAGTAAGGTACCTCTTAGTGATGATTTCTGAAGAGATTTGAGGAGAAGGAATATTTGCTTCACATGCCAAGAATCATGGGCACCCAAACATAGATGTTCAAAAGGAAAGGCACACTATATAGAGGTCTTTAAAAATGATAAGGAGGAAGAGGAAAAAGAACTAGAAGGAGGTCACAACACTGGAATAGCAAGAGATGATCCACCACCACCACCAGGAGGTGGGAATGGAGCATTTGCTCCAATTGGAGGGGCTCTTGCATCATTGAGAGGAGTACCCAAGTACTTGACCTTGATGGTTCGAGGTTCCATCTTGGATTAGAGGGTTTTACTTTTGATTGACAGTGGGGCTACCCACAACTTTATTGATGCCCAACTAGTGCAGAGGAGGGAAATACCCACTGATGATTTTGAGGGATTTTCGGTTTTGGTCCGAGGAGCTAGGACTATGTAGTGCATGCCTTACGTTCCATATTTATCTGTCACCATGGGGACATATACATTGACTCATCACTTATTTATGGTTAACATACCTGACACCAATGTGATATTGGGTGTGCAATGGTTGATTACTTTGGGGAAGGTCACCACAGATTGGGAGACTTTGCAAATGTAATGGATGGATAGAAAGAGTGAAAAAATTCATATGATTAGAGCCATGCACACATATCCATCACAAATAACTTCCACATAGAAAACAAAGATGGATTTGCACAGTGGAAGCAAGGACCTAATAGTCCCATATATTATGCACGACTTTTTCCCATGAGACATTACTGTTTTGTCGCAAACCACCTGGGAGGCCACCTGATGAGGAGTTGGTGTGAAATGTCTCACAACGTGTTGCACCACTCATAGATCTAGGAGGAGTGGGGGAATTGGGAGGTCATGGTACAGTGTTTAGAGTCTTGGGTAGACTCAAGGAGGGAGACATTCTCCCAACATCATCATTACCCACTCTAACCTCAGATCTTGCGCTGAGAAATGAGCAGCAGAGGGAGGATAGTAGCCTTCCAGTATGTGACTTTGGCATAGGAGATGTCAAATAAGGGAGTAGCCACATGACAGATGATTTATATGATGGATCATCAGCATTGTCACTTTGGAGGATAGATCCATATTGGAAATCCCAACTGTTGGTGGATTATTCCAGGGATATTTTTACTTGTGTTAGCGCTCGAATATGCCTCAGGCTGAAGAAAGGAGAGGTTCAAGGCAACATCAAACCAAGATCAGCCTCGTAGCTAGCCCTACGAGGACAGGAGAGGGCTCTCTCCAGGTCAACTTAGTAAAAGATGTCCAATAAGGCCTGAGATGACCACAAATGGATGTTGATTTTAGGCTAGTAAATAAATATGAAAGAGGTATTTTGATTTTTAGGCTGGGTTTTCTGGGCTGTATGGGACCAAGGACAGCATGAGCAGAGAGATTTAATCAAAGGCACAGAGTATTTCATAAGGCGAGATAGGCATGAGGTTTTAGCAATCAAATTTAATTTAAATGGGGTGAAAAGACTGTTTAAGAAGACTGAAAAGGGCATTAACCAATGAATCCCTTCTAGGCGAAAGAAGACACACAAAGTCTGAACACTTCCTCAAGGCAGAGCAAGAAATGAATTCTACCTTTCTTACTGTAAAAGCATTCAACTGAAAATGATTATGAATGAACTTTGAACATAACAAAAACATATGAAACTTAAAGAAGAAACACATGCTAAACTCATACCGCAAGAATCTTATAAATCAGAGCTGCACCTTTTAATTATTTCTCTGTCAGAATTGTATAGTGATAGCGCTGGTTTTTTTCCTCCCACACTTTTCATAACTCCCTTTTTACAAAAAAATTTCAATACAATAAATAAAACTATCTGTGGGAAAACAGATTGACTCAAAATGAGGGGTTATTTAATCATTATTAACAAACAAAAGATGAAGAGCCAGCCATCTGTTCTCAAAAGGGGCAGCGTTACATATGAAATCTGTTGATAACCAATGAAGAGGCGGAAACTGTAGCTGTATATCCCTTCTAAATCGTAACTGAAGTCAGAAATAGACCATATGTTCCTATTTCTTTGCCACGGTAGATGTCTTTGTGGCGTTCGGTCTTTGAGTTTTCACCTTCCCTTGCGTTCCATCGGAATCCCCTGGTGAATTGTTACAATTGCAACGAAATCTCCGGATCTGGTGCTTGTTTTGAGATCAAGCTTATAGATGCTTCATTTTAATTGGCTTCTGCTTTAATAATTCGAAATGATTCCATTATTTGTAATCCACCAAATTTGGATTTTTCAAGAAGCCATTCAACAGAGAGCGCCATATAACTATCCGACTCTATGTCGATTGAGAGTTTAGATGCAACTTGGGAATTTGCTTGATCCACGTTGAGATTCATATGAACCTTTACTGAAATACTTACAACTGTTCCTTCCAGCATTTTTAGCAATGCATGTTGCGCACCCTCTCCAGACATGTCCCTACTTATATTCAAGATTTCAGCCTTCTTTGTGATTTTATCGACTTCATCAATATAAAAAATTCCTTGTTGAGCTGTTGCAACATCGAACTCAGCTGCCATGAGAAGCTTATACAAAATGGACTCCACATCTTCCCCTACATACCCTGCCTGTGTTAAGTTTGTTGCGTCGGCAATGAAAAAGGGCACATTTACAAATTTAGCCAACGTTTTTGCAAGCAATGTCTTCCCACAGCTAGTAAGACCCATGATAAGAATATTGCTTTTCTCCAGTTCCACTATATCACCGTCATCAATATCCTCCTTTCGAGGACAAGGCTCTGACCCATCTGTTGACACATCCTGGTATTTGTGTTTCTTTGACGATTCATAATATATCCGCTTGTAGTGATTATGAACAGCAACAACTAAAACCTGATTCGTGTGCTTCATGGGCTTTGAAAAGGCAATTGATAAGAGCTTTAACAATGTAATATTGGTTGTTTTCTCTCCCAGCTCTTGAGGTTATGCTCCCGATGAGAAACCAAGAACATGAGATAGGCCAGAATCTTTACAAACGGAGCCAATGCATGTTTTGAAAGCTTGAAGGGAGTGAAATGTTTTATTTTTTTAATGAAAAATTGATAGATTTAAGCCCATCGGCTCTGTGCACTGCACACACTCCCAGTGTGCCACGCCAGTGTTAATTTACACTGCGGAGGAGCGCCCAAAGCGCCGCGCACAATTCTCCAACGCAGAGTCCAGTCTTAACACACCATTTCGCCCTCTCACCACTGGACTTCGACCTTCACTCGATTTTTTGGATGAAAATAGATGTTTCAAAACAAATTAAAATGCCTTATAGTGGTGAATTCAATTTTTGTTTCTTCACAAACCCATTTTGCAATGTCTAGCATCGGCACTTTTTCATTGTTAATAAAATTCTGTCTTTGGTTTCCTTGCAAATTTCTGAGCTTGAATGATGGCTTTTCTTTGTCTGCTTGCAGGGATAATTAGCATTGGACTTTGGAAAGGTGACTAGAACCTTAAATGAAGAAATGTTACGACTGAAGAACATAAAACTCACATGGCAACTTATTTACATAAAACAAATTTGACAATTTCTTCTTCAAAACAGAGTTTTGAAGAAGAAATATCCTTGAGCATTATTGACGATGACAACCCTGAAATAAAAACTTACTGAGGACATCCTCATGGCCTGCGGCCATTTGAAAACTAACCCCTAGACCTAAAAGACCTAAAAACCTTAAATAACTCTTTGCTGACCAAGATATTTAGAACAGGACTGTAAATGACAGACATCAATTTTTTAATGAATTTTGATAAATTTTGACCAGCCCAGCAGGTACAAACATGAGGGAAACAGATAAAAAACAAGGCCCTTCCATCAGATAATGATATGTCCCTAGCGAAATTCAACTGAGTGAATCGAGCGAGACACCTAAAAATGAAATGCAGAAAAGAGAAATGATCTCTGATGGAGGACTGACAAGACCGACTCTAACATTGGCTCCAATGGGGATGGTAGCTCCCTGGAGGTGCCAATAATGGCAGATCTCTGTGAGAGCAGACAGTGCCTTCATCCATTGGGCTATGGATTCCATTATTTGACAAATCGAAAAGACTCTTAACTCAAATTTTTAACTGAAACTTGACTGAAATGATTGAAAAAATGACTCGGAAAACTTCAAACCAAAACTGCAATGAAACTAGAATGAAATGTTTCCTTTTGGCTGCTTATTTATCTACAAACTCTACCCTAATTTGCTGTAGATTCAATAGATCAAGTAATGCTGTAATGCCAGATCAACCATTCAAGTAAATGTGAGAAGGATGCTGCTTGAGAGTGCTTCAACCAGGACACAGATGTAATTGCTGACAGCCATACATGCGCATACCGAGTCTGGTTATGTAAAAGATAGTTTGATCTATTAGTCAAACTGAAAAAAATTTCCATGTATATTGCAATAGGATCGCAAAAGCCAAACTCTTTTTGCTGCCCCAACTCTGTAATACATACTTCCAGCTGCACACTGCCAATGCAAACGTCCACAGGCAGTTCTATTGTTTCTTGTTTTGAAGGAGGGAGAGTTTCCAAGAAATTTTTGTGATATCGGAATTCATATGATTGGATCTGATCGTTTAAATACTGAATCGCCTTCTCAAATTTTTCAACAACTAACTCAAAGAAACCAGTTTTAGCTTCAGCAAGAAACTTTGGAGATCTCAAAAATTGAAGCACGACAATGAAAAATACTTCATCAATTTCAAAATCCACTAACCAATTTCTAAATTCTTTTAAAACTTCACAAAGCGCAGGGTCTGCCACATACCCTACCATTGCATGAATGGATCAGTAAGCACTGGAATCTCTGGATCGAGTTGGAGTTGCCAAGTGAACATTTCAGCCTTCATATGTGTCTGACTGTTGTCCACCACCAGCAATCGAACCTGAATTTTGTCATCCTTTACCGGGGAGGAGGTCCCCAGTATGGTCGCCACTATGTTAGCGCTCGAATCTGCCTTAGGCTAAAGGAAGGCGAGGTTCAAGGCAACATCAAACCAATCTCAACCTCGTAGCTAGCCCTACGAGGACATGAGAGGGCTCACTCCAGGTCAACTTAGTAAAAGATGTCCAATAAGGCTTGAGATGACCACAAATGGATGCTGATTTTAGGCTAGTAAATAAATATGAAAGAGGTATTTTGATTTTTAGGCTGGGTTTTCTGGGCTGTATGGGACCAAGGACAGCATGAGCAGAGATATTTAATCAAAGGCACAGAGTATTTCATAAGGCGAGATAGGCATGAGGTTTTAGCAATCAAATTTAATTTAAATGGGGTGAAAAGAATGTTTAAGAAGACTAAAAAGGGCATTAAACAATGAATCCCTTCCAGGCGGAAGAAGACACACAAAGTCTGAACACTTCCTCAAGGCAAAGCAAGAAATGAATTCTACCTTTCTTACTGTAAAAGCATTCAACTGAAAACGATTATGAATGAACTGTGAACATAACAAAAACATATGAAACTTAAAGAAGAAACACATGCTAAACTCATACCGCAAGAATCTTATAAATCAGAGCTGCACCATTTAATTATTTCTCTGTCAAAACTGTACAGTGATAGCGTTGGGTTTTTCCCTCCCACACTTTTCATAACTCCCTTTTTACAAAAAAAATTTCAATACAATAAATAAAATTATCTGTGGGAAAACAGATTGACTCAAAATGAGGGATTATTTAATCATTATTAACAAACAAAAGATGAAGAGCCAGCCATCTGTTCTCAAAAGGGGCAGCGTTACATATCAAATCTGTTGATAACCAATGAAGAGGCGGAAACTGTAGCTGTATATCCCTTCTAAATCGTAACTAAAGTCAGAAATAGACCATCTGTTCCTATTTCTTTTCCACGGTAGATGTCTTTGTGGCGTTCGGTCTTCGACTTTTCACCTTCCCTTGCGTTCCATCAAAATCCCCTGGTGAATTGTTACAATTGCAATGAAATCTCCAGATCTGGTGCTTGTTTTGAGATCAAGCTAATAGATGCTTCATTTTAATTGGCTTCCGCTTTAATAATTCGAAATGATTCCATTATTTGTAATCCACCGAATTTGGATTTTTCAAGAAGCCATTCAACAGAGAGCGCCATATAACTATCCGACTCTGTGTCAATTGAGAGTTTCAATGCAACTTGGGAATTTTCTTGATCCATGTTGAGATTCGTATGAACCTTTACTGAAATACTTACAACTGTTCCTTCCAGCATTTTTAGCAATGCCTGCTGCGCACCCTCTCCAGACACGTCCCTACTTATATTCAAGCTTTTAGCCTTCTTTGTGATTTTATCGACATCATCAATATAAAAAATTCCTTGTTGAGCTGCTACAACATCGAACTCAGCTGCCATGAGAAGCTTATACAAAATGGACTCCACATCTTCCCCTACATACCCTGCCTGTGTTAAGTTTGTTGCGTCGGCAATGAAAAAGGGCACATTTACAAATTTAGCCAACGTTTTTGCAAGCAATGTCTTCGCACAGCTAGTAAGACCCATGATAAGAATATTGCTTTTCTCCAGTTCCACTATATCACCGTCATCAATATCCTCCTTTCGAGGACAAGGCTCTGACCCATCTGTTGACACATCCTGGTATTTGTGTTTCTTTGATGATTCATAATATATCCGCTTGTAGTGATTATGAACAACAACAACTAAAACCTGATTCGTGTGCTTCATGGGCTTTGAAGAGGCAATTGATAAGAGCTTTAACAATGTAATATTGGTTGTTTTCTCTCCCATCTCTTGAGGTTATGATCCCGATGAGAAACTAAGAACAGGAGATAGGCCATAATCTTTACAAACGGAGCCAATGCATGTTTTGAAAGCTTGAAGGGAGCGAAATGTTTTATTTTTTTAATGAAAAATTGATAGATTTAAGCCCATCAGCTCTGTGCACCACGCGCATTCCCAGTGCGCCGCACCAGTGTTAATTTACACTATGGAGGAGCGCCCAAAGCGCCGCGCACAATTCTCCAACGCACAGTCCAGTCTTAACACACCATTTCGCCCTCTCACCACTGGACTTCGACCTTCAATCGATTTTTTGGATGCAAATAGATGTTTCAAAACAAATGAAAATGTCTTATAGTGGTGAATTCGATTTTTGTTTCTTCACAAACCCATTTTGCAATGTCTGGCATCGACACTTTTTCATTGTTAATACAATTCTGTCTTTGGTTTCCTTGCTGATTTCTGAGCTTGAATGATGGCTTTTCTTTGTCTTCTTGCAGGGATAATTAGCATTGGAATTTGGTAAGGTGACTAGAACCTTAAATGAAGAAATTTTACGACTGAAGAACATAAAACTCACATGGCAACTTATTTACATAAAACAAATTTGACAATTTCTTCTTCAAAACAGAGTTTTGAAGAAGAAATATCCTTGAGCATTATTGACGATGACAAACCTGAAATAAAAACTTACTGAGGACATCCTCATGGCCTGCGGGCATTTGAAAACTGACCCCTAGACCTAAAAGACCTAAAAACCTTAAATAATTCTTTGCTGACCAGGATATTTAGAACAAGACTGTAAATGATAGACATCAAATTTTTAATGAATTTTGATAAATTTTGACCAGCCCAGCAGGTACAAACATGAGGGAAACAGATAAACAACAAGGCCCTTCCATCAGATAATGACATGTCCCTAGCGAAATTCAACTGATTGAATCGAGCGAGACACCTAAAAATGAAATGCAGAAAAGAGAAATGATCTCTGACGGAGGACTGACAAGACCGACTCTAACAACTTGCATGATACTTGATGACCAGATACAAGAGGAGGGATATTCAGTCAGAGATGAGGTCATCTAATATCATGGTAGGATATTCTTATCTAGAGTATCCAAGCTCAAGGATAAGTTACTACAAGTAGCACATGAGGATTTTCTCTTTAGCCACACTTATTCCATGAGATCTTACCATACCATCATGGAGGGATATACTTGGGAAGGCTTTGAAGAGGAAGTATATCAGCATTTGAGGAGATGAATGGATCATGTGGAGATGGGGGAGATACATAAATCTTTGATGGAGTTATCACAACCACCTCTTTCCTCTATGGGAATGAGAGGGGATCTATCTATGAGCCATTCCATTTGTATGAGAAAGGTTTATGGTAAGGATCATGTTTCTATGCATGATTATTTATTTGATGATTATTTTCATTCCTTTACCATACATGTACAAGCCATTTCTCCAAGTGAGAGCATTCTTCCTTATAAATTCATGGTCAACTTTGGGCCATAAACAATGTTGAGCATGGCCACTCCCTAGGAGGATATAGGGAGATGATTTACCATTCAGGGTGTACTCCAAAGGCACCAAACATTTCTCACCTTCTCAAAGCATGTGAGAATACTATGGCAGCAAGTAAGTGGTGAGGAAACCACTTACCATATCATTATCTGAGGTAGTCAGGAGACATACTACGCTGGTTCCACAGGTGGGACAACGAACCAACTCCATTATTACATATCGTTGTTTATGTATCATTGGTTTTGATCCCATACATTGATGATGTCCTTATTATTTTAATGGGAATTATTGGAGGAAGGATGGAAGGATTGGATGTGCCATTTGGGAGAGAGAATACCCATGTTTCTTATGATACATGTTTCAAGGAGAACATTGGGAAAACCATGATTTCTTCATTGGGTCCTTTTCTTCCTTGTGCGATGAGTCATTTGCATCTCATGTGTACTTGGGAGGAGAATTTCATGGAGGGATTGATTATGAGACACTTGGTATATGAGGATAGCTTATCACATGGAGGTGTCACTAAGGAAGGAGGAGAAGAGTTGCAGCACTCACCTTTACATTTACTTGAGGACAAGCAACATTTGGGAGGGGAGGGCTGTAATATTCCCAATTAGCCATGAGCTAGTTGGAATATTAATTTTTGTTTTTGCTTCTTGTTTAATGAATAAGAGGGTATGGAGACCCATAAAGCTCCTTAGTAGGAATAAAATCACTCCTAATGTGAAAGGAGGACATATTAGTTGTTTAATTAAGCACCCTTGTGTGTGAAAAGGGGCTGGAGAATAAAGAATGGGTCAACTTTGACCAAATCAACAATGTTGCTATGGAGGAGTGGACATTTATTACGGGACAATGCAATTTTGGAGGGAGATCTCGTGCATGGAGATAGTGGCTTTAATGAGTGGGGCCAAGGCTTAGGAATCTCACCACTTAGATAAGGAAGGGGATGGTAGCCATAGAAGAGCATGTTATGTTTTTATGTTTTAGATTTTATGGTCTGTTTAGACTTGTTTCTCTCTTCAGCTGCTTAGCTAAGATTGTAGTGTTGTTTAGCACAGGGTGTTCCCAAGCAGGAATCCCACCTCCATCCTTGGGGGACTTCTAGTGCCCACTTAGGAGGATTATTTGCACTATATTTCCACATTCATGCATCAGGCCAAGCTCCATCTTTATTCTACAATGTAGTTTATGTTGAGAGATGTGCTGAGTTGCAGGATGCAACAGTGGATAATACATTTGGGTGATTTCTGATCTAGATTTCATTGGAGGAAGGTTTCCTTCCATTGCGAGGCTAGTAAGGAATTCCCTTGAGCCTTATTGCAGCATTTGGCATCAGGCCACACTATCATTTGCCCCTATAACATAGTTTCTGTCTTGGACTGTGTTATTTTAGGGAGTAGTTGCAAGGGTGGTTTCAGTACACCGGCTGGGGAGGAGGTTTTCTAGTGAAGGGATCAACCTTTCATATAGAGAGTCTATTGGAGGAGGCTATATTCTTTTCCATATCAAATTAGCCACATCTTTCTAGTTGTATTGTTGTAGTGAATCTTCAACCCTAGGGCTTGGATTCATATCTTGTATATTGGTGTATTTCTAACAACCCTCTTCGGTTCTTTGTTGGAGGTTGTATAGAGGCTAGATATTCATTTTCTATATCTTTTGAGGCATATATCAATAATTTGTATTTTTTATGTTCATTTTTTGTAGTAGTGCACCTATGGCTTCGCTGTAGCAGTCTTCCAGCATTTTGTTTAATAGAAACACCTCATTATTGAGAGGATTTATCTATTGGAGGCTTGTTGGATCTTGTTATATGCTTTGTGCACCATTATTTGGTACATGTTTGTTGTTGTTATGATGAATAAAGAAGCCCCATATTGGTCTCATATCATGATGTGATGTTTTACATTGTTATTTTAAGCATTTTGTTCTATATTCTTTCTTTTCCCATTTGGTTCTATTAGTAAGGAATCCATTGCTAATAGTTCTCAAAATAGCCTCAATGAAACTCAAAATGAAAAATAAAGAATAGTGATTTTCCAAATTAGAGTTATCTCAAAACATAAAAAAAATTGATACTCTATTTTATAGTGGCTCACAAGAAAATCTAATTTATGAAAACATTATCAAGAAGTTGAATTTGGAAACCATTCCTCATCCTAAACCTTATCCTTTAGGTTGAGTATGTGACAATGAAAAGTTGCATGTAACTAGAAAATTCAAACTAAGATTCACCATTACTGCAAGCTTCATTGATGAGGTATAACTTGATGTAGTGTCATTAGACATATGTGGTATTGTTTTAGGAAGCCCATATCTTTATGAAATAAGAATTATCTTTCATCTCCATGAAAATAAGTATCATTTATTTAAAGATGTTATTGAGTACATTGTTAGAGCACATCGCAAGAAACTAAAGCTTTCACTTATGAATGTTGGACAAATGAAGAGGCTTGTTAACTCTAGAAAGAATTTTGTACTTTTCATGATTAAACCCAAGAATGATGTTGAGAATGGAGCCTTTCAAGGATGTGATACAAATTTGAAATCTGATTTGGTTGAGGTTGTTAATGAATATAATGAGACGTTTCAAGAGCCTAAAGGATTGCCTCCCAAAATAGGAATCCAACATGAAATCCAATTGAAAAAAGATAGGGATTTTCCTAACATTGGCATGTATAGGATGTCTGATCCGGATTTATGCAGCAACACAACATAATATATAAATAACCATACACATAGAAATAAAGCAGAAATAAGGATTCATTTCATTAATATCAAATCACAGAAATATGCTTACAAACATGATGGAAATAAAATAGCTAGGGTGCTGGTGGTGAATCTCTGAGAAGAGATGTGGTGACTACAGACCTCTGAATTATGTTATAATGAGGCTTGAGGGCTTATTTATTATGGAGAAACAATGGAGAACTCTAAACATCCAAAAAATTAACCCTAGGAGATGAAGCGCCAAAACTATGGGCCCCGTTTCGGTAAATTGGTGTTTCAACTTCCCAGGGACATAACTTCAGCATACTATCTCCGTTTGGGGCTTCAAAATGGCTCCGGAAGTTTAGGACCCGAAAAACTACTAAAAATAGTAATTTGTGAAAAAAAAAACTGAAAGAGACAATGGTGGGGCCCTAAGTGGAATAGGTGGGTGGCCACCAATATCCACCTGAACCATTCCTCCCCCGTTAGGAAGAAATGGTCCCAATTGCGTTGATTTCCTCCATAAGATCAGGAAACTTCTGTTGAACTTGGTCCCTGGTGAACCACTTGCCTTGGTGCAGGAGTTGGCCAGCTTTGACAACCCAATACAGTTGGATCTTCTATCGGTGACTGTTCTTGATTTGCATGTCCATGATACATTCTGTGGTGACCTGTTCCATGTAGTCTGGGTTTAACTCTTTTGGTGTGAGTTTTTCTGCAATGTCAGAGGTGTCCAATAGAGGTGGGAAGTAGGGACTGTTAGACTCCGTCTTGTCAGCCCGCTGTAGTCAAATTATCCAAAGTTCATTCCTTGTTATTCACAGTCACGGATGTTACTGTGGTCCAGAAAGGAGTCATTTTAATTCTGGAGTCCAGGGTTTTGTCTGCAGACTAGAGGAAGGTTCAGTAAGATTTTATTTTTATGTCATTATCAATAATGTGAAATTGATTCTTCTTCAAAACACTGTTTTGAAGAAGAAATCATCAAATGTATCTTTTCACCATGTAGTTTCTCAGTTGCAGATGCTGGTTCTCCTTGCCAAAGTTCGATGTTAATTATCCCTGCAAGCAGACAAAGAAAAGCCCTCATTCAAAGTCAGCAAATTAAAAAAGGAAATTGGAAAGCAGAGTTTGTAATAATGTGAAAAAGTGTTGAGCCAAGACAGGCCACCAATCCCTGCAGAAAAAGCCAAAGGAATCATCAGATTCAATCAAGAAGTCAGTGGAAATAAACTGATAAAACTATCTCACGTGTGCATGCAGAGATCATAGTTGAGACAGCCTCTTCTTGGAATGCCTTCCAGTGTTTTTCAAGGGTCCCTTTTCAAGAAATTTGCATGAAGGATCTTTCAAAATTTGGCGCATTGGTCAACAAGGAAATTCGTTCAAAGTCAGTGTTTTCTTTAGCAAATAAGGAGACAATTCTAAGTAATGGGGACTTGATGACATTTGGAACGAATAATACAAATTTCAGATTGAACTTCGTCCCATTCTTATTCTATATACCAACCTTAGAAAGATTGAATCAGGAACATGATTTATGTATCGTTGTGTCATCAATGGGAGCCTACACAACAGAGAAATGGATGTCAGAGTGTACACATCTTATTGTTGAAAATTCTTCTCCTATAACAAATGATGTGATGGAAGCTATTATAGCCAAAATTCATCCACGACACTAAAATGTGGGCATACACCTGTACAAGTCGAGTTTGGAGTTTTGGAGGCAATAAATTTGTTTTTCAAAACTGAAGACAGCGTTGGAGGTGCGCGCTACCCATACGTGTTGCGCGCTACCCACTTGGTGCGCGCTACCCACTTGAGCGCCACGGCCAGTGTTAAATTGAACGGGCGCTACCCACTTGGTGCACGCTACCCATTGGGCAGGGGCGCTACCCATACAGTCTCAGAGGCCAGAAAATAACATTTCTTTACCCAGAATCGTGCCAAGTCGCCTTATTTGCATACAAGCAAGTTATTCATGCCTGTTCATGGATAGGTTATGCTGTTTCGAATATGAAGAAAACTCGGGGGCTCCCCATCATGCCGGGCCTCGCTATCAACCGGGCTGTGAAATCTTATACCACAAATCTTACAGTACATCAGTATACTCTGCAACATTTTGACTTAGTTTCGTTAACCAGGTTTTGAGTTTTCCATTTCATGAGGAATGCGTTGCTAGTATTTTCAAACTGGCATTGTATAAAAATTTCAATAAGTCAGCTTACGACAGTCTTTGCATCTCTAAAGAAGTTTCCAGTTATTAAATATCGTGTTGCCAGGTCAGCTATGGACGCAACAAAAGTTACCTTTCTGGATTTAATTCCAACAGATTTGCAAAAGCGTATCTGGCAAAAGGCAGTAAAATCTACAATGGTAGATGGATGCTTGTGTGTTACAAAAGTCGTGTAGCGTGAAATAGCTCAGAACTGGTGCATAAAAGCAGCTCTTGTATATAACCGATCTCCAGAATCTTTTCCGTCCTACACAACCAAAGGAGAAGCATGAGTTATTTTGCAGATTGAACAAGGATATTGCAAATCCGCTTGGCATCCACGATGTTGCAGTGATGATGACATAGATCAAGGAATGGGGATTGTTTCGGTAACAGAGGATGGAACAAGCCTAGCCACACAGTTTTTTGATTTTGTTATTAGAGCGCTGGGATTCATTCTTCAGTCCTGAAATGGAAACCATCCTATTAAATTTATATCCTTATATCCTGTTGATAAGAAAATATTTGTTGTATTTTTACAAAGGAAGTATTGTCGAAAGCAAAGTCGCAGCTGGAAATGATGGAGTAGTGTTTCTCATTATTTTGCTGGCATATGGAGAATCTTGTTAAAGTCAAAGGATATGTATGCGCTGATATTAGAGAAGATATTGCGCTATTTTTATTAAATATTAGTTCTTATTCAAAGGCAAAGTAAAGTCAAACCCATATTAAACAAAGACTGCCTACCACAACAAAAAAATAGGAACAGATTGCCTATTTTTGACCTCAGTTGCATTTTTGATGGTCTACGCTCCAGATTTTGCCTATTCATTGGTCATCGAACAGATTTCATATTATATGTTGTTTCCTTTCAAAACGAATGATTGGCTTTCCAGCCTTGTTTGTTAATGATAATTAAACCATCCCTTTTTAATCGAACCATCCCTTTTGTTTGATTGGTTTTCTTCAAAGTTGAGTCTATTTATTGTATTGAAAAATCACTTGTAAAGGGGGGAGAGAGTTCTGAGAGGTGTGTGGAGGAGAAAAAAAGTGTTTCATTATAGAGTTCTGGCTGGAGATTAATGAAATGATGTAGCTCTGTTTCAGGAGATCCCTGTGGTAATAACTTGGCATATGTCTTTCTCTGTTTCATATGTATCTTGTAATGTTTACATTTCATTCATAAATCGTTTTCTGTTGAACGCTTTTAAGTAGAAGGGCAGAATTCAGCTTGCTGCTCTGCCTTGGGAAGGTGTTTAGATGTTCTATGTTTTCTTCTGTATGTAAAGGATTCATGATTTCATGCCCTTTTCAGCTTCTTAAACATTCTTTACACTCCATATAATTTCAAAATTGGATGCTTAAGCTCTTGCCTATCTTGCCTCATGAGATAATCTGCATTTTCATTTAATCTCTGCTCTTGTTGTCTTTGCCCCATACAGCCCATAAAACCCCGACATTTATTAAAAACCTCTTGCATATCTATTTACTAGCCTAAAATCAATATCAGTGTTTCATTTAGGTCATCTCAGATCCTATTGGACATCTTTCACTGAGTTTTGACCCGGAGAGAGCCCTCTCCTGTCCTCATAGGGCTAGCTACGAGGCTAAGCTTGGTTTGATGTTGCCTCGAGTTTTTCCTTTTTCAGCCTGTGGCAGATTCGAGCGCTAACAGGGACGAAGGTGGTCTACATTGAATACTGGGTGTAGACCAAGGAATGGTGGAATACTGAGCTCGAAGGCATTGTTCCCTATAGCCTTGGTGATGGTGTACGACCCATATCGGAGCAAGCGAATCTTGCGGTGGGGTCCATTGAGGTGCTCCTTCTGCAAATGTAGGCACACTTTTTTGTCCACCTGGAAGTTGTGTGGCACCCAATTTTGATCATGTTGTTGCTTGTACTTGGCATTGGCTCTATCCAATATGTCATGAACCTGTTGGCGGATGTGCTAAATGCGCTCAATGAAGTTGTTTGCTTTTTCAGCTTCAGATTGGACATGAGCTAAATTGGCCTGAGTAGCTGCAAATGGCATGGCTACGTCAATGGGACATAGTGGCTAGAATCCCAAGCCCACCTGAAAGGATTTGTGACCAGTTGAGTTGTGGAGAGCCCGGTTATAACTGTGTTATACATAGGGAAGGCTCTCATCCCATGTGCGTGGATGTTTTGAATTGTACGTGCGCAAAATGTGTACAATCATCCTGTTGAAAACCTCTGTCTGGCCATCAGTTTGGGAATGGAAAGTTGTGGACTTGGTGAGCTTGGTGTCCAACATTGACCAGAGGTTGGACCAAAATGTGCTGAGGAACCTGCTGTTGCGATCTGATATGATGGACTGTGGGATCCTAAAGTGCACCCATACTCATTCAAAGAAGAGTTTAGCAGTGGCTTATACTATGATATTCTTCTTGCAGGTCGCCATAATGGCCATATTTGAGAATCTTTCTATGACCATGAAAACACAGTCGTTTCCATGCTTAATAGACTGAAGGCCTGACATGTAATCCATGGAGATGGATTCCGAAGGTTGACTAGGGGTAGGTAGCAGAGTATAGAGCCCTTGCTTCTTGATGGTCGGTTTGGCAATGGCACAAGAAGTGTAGGATCTGATGTACTTCCCGACATCCTGTCGATGTTCAGCCAATAGAAATACTTCTGCAGTACTGCAACTATTTTCTCGACCCCAAAATTCATAGTGACTCGGCTGTAGTGCGCTTCCCATATCATCTTGGCACGCTCGCTTGAAAGAACACAAAGGTGTCCCAGGTGACATAATAGTGCATCTTGGAGGTGAAAATTTGGTACTTGCATACCCCCCAAGAGTGCCTTGTATGTGTAGCTAAATTCTGGATCGCTCTTGTAGAGAAGCAGCTAATCGGAAGTCTCATGCCCACAAGAGTTGAAAATGGTGGTTATGGCCATGATTGGTGGTCGTCTGAGGTAGTCTACAACATTATTGGTGCTACCCTTCTTGTACTTGATGTTCAAATGAAATTGTTGCAGATATGTGGACCACTTCTGATGGAAATCATTCTGCAACTTTCGTTGTGTCTCTATGAACTGCAAGGGTCGATGGTCTGTGTGGATGATTGTCTCCTTCCCCAAAATGTAATGCTTCCATTGTCGACTAGCCTACACAATGGAATACATTTCTTTGTAAAAAGTGGGATAATTTCGAACTATGTCGGACAATGTCTCACAATGATATGCCACTGGATGCCCCTGTTGAGTAAGAACTGCCCCAATAGCATAGTCAGAGGCATCTATCTTGATCTCAAATGGTTTTTGCAAGTCTGGTAATGTGAGAACTGGGGTAGAACAGAGGTGATGTTTCAATTCTATGAATGCCTTCTGTTGAGATTCCGACCAACAGAATTTTTCTTTCGCTCCTCCCTTGGTGACTTGACTCAAGGGCCAAGTGATATGAGAGAATCCCAACACGAACCTATGGTAGAAATTAACAAGACCTAGAAAGCTGCGAAGCTCTATTAGGGTGGTTGGGGCTGGCCAATCCCGAATGACTTGGATCTTGGCTGGATCCACATGCACCCCTCTTTCATCAATAATGAATACAGAGAAGTCCCATCCTTCTTTTGTACCAACATGATCGGGCTCCCACAAGGCGATGAACTTGGTCAGATGTGACCTTTCTACAGCAGCTCCTGAATCTGCCTCTTGATTTCATCATTCTCCAGAATAGAGCACCTATAGATTGGTCCATTAGGTAGCAGTGCACCTGGGGTTAGGTCAATGGGGTGCTTGACCTGACATTGTAGAGGCACCCCTGTGGGTGAGGTGAAGATGTCCTCGTACTCCTCCACAACCTTGTCGATTTTTTTTTTCATGCATAGGAGCCATGTTTGGAGGTTGTGGCCGCAATCTTCTTCTTGCCCTGGGAGTAGATCATCAGGAAAAAAAAATTCCTGGTTTGGGAAATGAGCTTACTGCATTTTTTTGCAGTAACCAAAGAGATAGTGGGAGGCAGTGGTACCTCTAGTATCCTGTACAATTTATCTCCCAAAGTAACAATAACAATGCGAGGCCGGGACTCATGCACAGCATGTCACTTCCACAAGTATGGTTGTCCTAATAATACATCAGAAACATCAATAGGAGAAATGTCACACAATACCTCATCCGTGAAGGGCTTGATGCTATAGGGAAGGTGAGACTGCTGGCTGACGCGGAGATCCCATCCTTGGCGAAGCCACCCGATGGTGTATGGTTCTGGGTGTGCTATGGTCAAAAAGCCCAACCGCTTCACGACATCTCCTAAAATGAGGTTCTTTTGGCTCCCATTGTCGATAATGAATCATAGTGGGGAACCCTTTACCCACATCTAGGAGTGGAAGAGACACTCTGCCTCCTCTGGATCTCCTGGTTCCTCCTTCTGGATCTTCGTAGTGGCAACAGTGGCGTTGGGCTCTGCATCAATATTCTGCTTCCCTTTGTCATTCACCTTGTTAGGTTCTGATTCAGAGTTGGAGAATGCATCTGATTCAGAAGCCCTCATCTTAGCCACCAGCAACTGCTTGGCTCAACACTCACTTGTGTTGTGAGTGGAGCTCTTATGGAACTCACACCAATTTCCTGTGTCCTTCTTTGGCTTCACAATGTTGTTCTTTTCTTGTGTCTTTGGTAGGTTTTCTTGGGACGCCATGCCTTGGCTTTGTCCTTTGTTTTATAGTTTGGGGGCACCTTTCCCTTGCTTTTGATTCGCAGATCCAAAGTCTCGCTTCTTCTGTTTGAATTTCTGCTCAATCTTGGTAGCATTCTAGTATGCCATACCAAGCGAGGAGATGTCGAGGAGCTCATTTTCCTCCTGACTATATCTGTGCAGACAACCGCGATACTTTAGCACAAAATTTTTCTCTGAATCTTTGATACCCAAATTTGTGTGCAGGGTATGGAATAGATTAGTTAGCTCATGCACATCTTGATCCCTTTGTTGCTGCAGCGTGGTCCATTATATGTACTTGTCCTCATAGCTCCCCACGGGATAGTATTGTTCCTTGATGGCATCTCGGAAATAATTCCAAGTGGGTACAGCTGAGAATAGAGAGGGTTATGTCTCATCATTTTTCTCACAGTAGGTTTCCCACCAGTCCTTGACATGAGGGGTAGCCTCGAGGAGTGCAAAAATAATCTTCTCCTGGTCAGAAAAGTCATGAACCAAGAAATATCCTTCTAATAGATTCAACCATCTATCTACAACATCTACATCTATCTGACCCTCAAATATGGGAATTTCAAAGTTTACTTGTACCTTAAAGGGAGTTGTGCCTTCAGAGTGGCTGTTGGATGCAGATGCGCCACCGGTGGGCAGTCGTTGAAGGATCTGGGCAAATTTATCCATCATCGTGTTCCTTTTTTTTTCGAGGGCCTCATCAAGCAATATTTTGATAGGATCTCCTGTTCCCTCATCTTTATTTTCATCCCCCATGGGCGTCCATCGGGGTTTGCGAGGCTGATCTTGCAAAGGTTCCACCAGATCGAGCCCTAAATATTTATACCCCGACCTCATTGGGGACATGCAAAGAAGGATCGAGAAAAATCAGACCGCTCTGATACCACTGATCCGGATTTATGCAGAATGCAACATAATACAAAAATAACCATACACATAGAAATACAGCGGAAATAAGGATTCATTTCATTAATATCAAATCACAGAAATATGCTTACAAACATGATGGAAATAAAATAGCTAGGGTACTGGTAGCGAATCTATGAGAAGAGATGTGGCAACTACAAACCTCTGAACTGTGTTATAATGAGGCTCAAGGGCCTATTTATTATGGAGAAACAATGGAAAACTCTAATGTCCAAAAACATAACCCTAGGAGATGAAGCACAAAAAATATGGGCCCCGTTTGGGTAAATTGGTGTTTCAACTTCCTGGGGACGTAAATTTGGCATACTATCTCCATTTGGAACTTCAAAATGGCTCCGGAAGTTCAGGACCTGAAAAACTGCTAAAATTAGTAAATTTTGAAAAAAAAAACTGAAAGACACAATGGTGGGGGCCCAAGTGGAATAGGTGGGTGGCCACCAATATCCACCTGGATCAATATCAATGATGGAAAATGCAGATTTTAAAAGGAAAATCCAAGAGCTTCTTGATAAAGGGATCATCTGACCAAGCACATCACCATGCAGTTCACCTATTGTTTTAGTGCCAAATAAGGATGGTACATTATGCATGTGTGTGGACTTCCATGCATTGAACATGATTGCGGTAAAGAATCGTTACGCTCTTCCTCGATTCAATGGTTTACTTGATAAATTGAAAGATGTTGTGTATTTCACTAAGTTGGACTTGAGGAGTGGCTATAATCATATTAGGACTATTGAAGGAGACATATGGCGGACAAAATTCAAAACAAAGCAAGGTTTGTTTGAATAGTTTTTTATTCCCTTTGGGATAACTAATGCTCCTGATATATTCATGCATGTAATGAATGATGTTTTAAGGCCTTTTCTAGATTATTTTTTGATAGTCTACTTAGATGACATATTTATTTTCAGCAAGTCTCGCGAAGAGCATGTCATGCATTTCAAGAAAGTGTTAGATGTCTTGAAGAAAGAATAATTTTTTTTTAAAATATGTCGAAATGTGAATTTGGAAAAAATTCTTTAGTCTACTTGGGTCATATTGTTGAAGAAGGTGAGTTGAAAATACATGCCTCCAAGGTTGATGTTATTTTGAATTGGCCAAATCCCAAGACATTGAGAAAGGTTAGAATTTTTTTGGGAGCAACCCAATATTGGAGAAATTTTATTTATAACTTTTCTTCCATTGCAGCTCCATTGCAAGCATTTACAAGTGTGAAGCGGGTTTTTCAGTGGGGAGGAAAACAACAAAAAACATTTGATGCATTGAAGGAAAATATCATTTCAACACATGTACTTTCAATTCCTGACATGAGAAAATCATTTTAGATTTAAACTAATGCAAGTGACTATGCCATGGGCACAGTCCTGATGCAACATGTTAAACCCATATGTTTTCATTCAGAAACTTTTAATGGTGAAGTGATTAACAATCCTAAATATGAAAAATAATTGTATGCAATGGTGAAAAGTGTGAAAAAAGTGGAAACATTGCTTGATGGGTAAGGAAACAATCATTCACATGGATCATTAGCCATTGCAATACTTGAAATCACAAACAAAGCTACAACAAACGAGGCACTTCATATGGATGGGTTTTCTTCAATAATTCCACTTGGTGATAAGGTATAAGAAAGGTATCTATAACAAGGTTGATGATATGATTTCTAGACCAATTGTAAGTGCATCCATTATTCTTAACCATAATGATGTCATGCGTGAGAACTCTGTTGAAAAATATTCTTTAGATAATGATTTCAAAGATGTATAAGCGACTTTGTGTAAAGGTAACTAAGTAGAGGAATTGGATTATCATGTGCATGATAACTTATTGTATCATCTTGGCAAGCTATATATTCCAAGGGAGAGAGAGTCAACATCATAAGGGAAGCACATACTCCTCTTATTGCTGGTCATTTCAATGTAGGTAAGACAATGTCACAATTACAAAGGTATTGTTACTGACATAGTATGCTTGAAAGTGTGTCACGATTTGTAAGAGGATGTTCATTATGTGTTGTCAGTAAGCCTAGCAATAGAAATTTGGGATTGTATATACCACTCCGAGTACCTTCGCATCCTTGGGAGAGTGGTCTATGGATTTTGTAGGAGGTATACCTATGTATAGGAGAGTTCATGATTATATTTATGTAGTTTTGGATAGGTTCAACAAAATGTGTATTTTGATTCCTTGTAAAAGGTAGGTTATAGCTAAACAAATTGCTCACTTGTTCTTTCAAAATGTAAGGGCACATTTTGGATTGCCCACATCCTTTATTAGTGATTGAGATTCTCTCTTTGTCGGGAACTTTTGGTCAAGCTTGTGGGGACTCGTGGAGAAAAAATTGAAAAAGAGCACAACATTCCTTTCACAAACAGATGGACAAAGAGAGGTGGTGAACAGAATGGTGATACATCTGCTCTGTCGTTATTGAAATGAGCATCCTAAGTTGTGGGATGAACATTTGCACTATATTCAACATGCTTACAACCGAGCCAAGCATTCGTCGACTCAAACATCACCATTTGAGGCATGCTTGGGATACTTGCCTAAATATCCTTTAGACTTTATCTTTGGGAAGGATGTTGTTGTTGATGGAAATAGTGACATAGATAAGGCCAAAATATTCATTGAACAAGTTCAATTGATACATCAAAAAATTCAAGAATAGTTGGAAAATATTCAAGTCAAGTACAAAACAAGACATGATAAGCATCGAGTGGATCACATTTTCCAAGTCGGTGATGAATTTTGGCTTCACATTAGAAAAGAGAGACTCCAAGGAGAAGGTAAAAAGCTAAAACCAATTCGATATGGTCTATCTAGAATTTTGGAAAATATTGGTAACAATGCCTTCAGGTTGGATTTGCCTTCATTTATGAAAATTTATGCAGTTGTTAATGTTGAGAATTTAAGGTTGTATGAGCCTCCTTTTATTGAATATCAAGGAGAGAATGTTCAAATTCCTTCAATTGAATATTTCTCTCCTGAATATCTTGAAGAATTTATGCAAGACACCATCCTTGACAGGAAAATGAGGACTTCAAAATGAGGGAATGTGGAGTACCTTCGTGTGGGGCTCAAAGGCACAAATCCAAGGAAATCTAGATGGATTGAGAGTATAAGGGTGAGGGAACTGTACCCTCATCTTTTTTTTTTTACTGAAATTGATCTTTTGGAGGTCCAAAGGCTTCTAGTGGGGAGTAATGATCCAGTGGATCAGTAAAATTCTAAAAATTGAAGTGATAGAAGCAGCTCAAAATTAGCGCCAAAATGAAGATCTCGTCACCTTGAATCCAACGCAGCTCATTTCACTAAAAAATTATATCATATGCTCTTGATATCATGTTCTACCCATTTTCTCAAACATCTAAAATTTTGAAATTTGAGTTGCAAGTATCTCAGTCAGCAGTATGTCTGTTGACTAGGAATTTGACTGGAAATTTGACTGTATTTTTATTGGCCAATGGTGTTTTGAAAAGTGTCCTCCGATTATTGGTTCGAGAATGGTGAAATTTCATTGGTTGAAGGGTTCGTGAGGTGGTCAAATTAGAAGAGCCCATGTGGGCCAATGGGTGGTCACTACGTGGCCTCTTGAGGTTAGTGTAAAATTTTGGTATGGGTCTCAACTAACCTCCGGGTGAATCGAACACATAACCTACCAACTAGTAGCACAAAACTCCACTATTCCACCTACTTTGTTTCTTATTATATATAGTGTGGCATAATTATTAAAAGTTTCATGGGTTTTTCTTTGGGGGTTGGGGTTAGGGTTAGCCCCTCACCCTCAGTCCACCCAACCCATGAGATCTCAAATTAGGCGGCCAGGGGCATAGGGTTAACCCTAACCCCAAACTTCATGTTACAGAATCCACTCTCGCAATTTAAATATTGGTTCAAACCACGATGATATCACAGTTCAACACCCAAAACCACGGTACTACATATGGTTCAACCCCGACAATAATCAGAACTCCACCACAATATTACCATAGTTTACAAGTTGGGTCAGAGTTTATTTCGAAGAGGAAATTTAAACTTAACCACTGGCGATAATGAACCCAACCACCGATCCAACCATGGTACAACTATGGTTAGCCTTTGGTGGGATTTGTTTGAACCAACCAAGATCAGCAGTAGAGATTATGCCACTTGGCCCATTATGATAGATTCGTGGGGCTCAATAGGATTTTAAAGCATCTAACAAAAAGAAAAAATAGTAGGATGGATTGTAGGTGGGTGCGAATTGGAGGACAATTAGCAGGAAAATTTCTCTGGAGCATAAATTAGTCATGTTTTGACCTTTTTGAGTGCAAAAAGAGCCCATCTAGGGGTTTTTTATTGTTATGGAGCCATTGGAAACAATATTTTTGAATTCTGAGCACCACAAGTTTATGTAAACATATATTTTTGATCATAATGAAAGGGGCTTGACATTGGATGTTTGACCAAGAGATGTAGCCTAGGAGGGGTGAAATCCTTCATCATTTGGTGTCTTGTGTTTGTTGTTACATTATTGTTGTCTCTGTTATTTTCTACAAATCTGAGTTAAAAATCATCCTTATGTGTTAATTCAACTTACATAATTGCATAAAAACCCTAAAAATTTCACTTGCAAAATTTATCATAAACCTTCAAGTTTACATATACAGATCATCGATTTATAGGGAAGTTTTGGTCAATTTTGTGGAAACTCATGGACATAAATTTAAATAAGATCACAAAATTTTATCCACAAAATAACATTCAGACAAAGGTAGTGAACAAAAAAATAGTGCATCTACTTCATGGATATTGTAGTAAGCATCCTAAGCTTTGGGATGAGAATTTTCATTACATCCAACGTGGCTACAATTGTGCCAAGCATTCATCTACACAAGTATCTCCTTTTGAAGCTTGTTTGGGTTATTTGCCAAAGTCTGTTTTGGATTTTATATTTCGTAAATACATTATAGTGGATGGACATAATGATTTGGACAAAAGAAAGCAATTCATTGAACAAATATGATTAGTGCATCAAAGGGTACAATAACAACTAGAGAAAATTCAAGCCAAGTATAAAGTAAGGCATGATAAGCATCGGGTTGATCATGATTTCCAAGTGGGAGATCAATTTTGGTTGTACATTAGCAAGCAAAAATTTCAAGGTGAAGGTAAAAATATCAAACCAATCACATATGGTCCTTTAAAAAACTTGGAAAATATTCATAGTAATTCTTTCTTATTAGATTTTCCACCTTATAAGCAAATTTACTCTGTTATGAATGTGGAAAGTTTGAGATTGTATGAACCTCTTATGATCGTTGATCAAGAGGAAAATCTTCAAATTCCATCTATTATTCTTCAATAATACTTCAATGCTTCAATACTTCAATGATTTGTAGGATATAGTATATGGACAAGAGAATAAGGACTTCATGTAGGGGCAATGTGGAGTACCTTTGTGTGGGGCTCAAAGGTACCAATCCAAGTAAAGCAAGGTGGATAGAGACCGGGAAAGTGAGGGAGTTTTTATCTCACTTAATTTTTGAGTAAAAATAGACTTTTGATGGTCCAAAAGCTTCCAGTGGGGAGGAGTGATCCAAGGGATTTGAAAAATGCTCAAAATTAAAGTGCTCAAATTCTCCCAAAAGTAGTGCCAAGTTGTAGATCTCCTTGTTCTTATTCCAATGATGCTATAATATTATTAATCCAAAACCATTTGAGTAATTTATGATGTTCTGAAGTTTTTTCCATACATTAAAAAGGGAAACTTGCAAGGTATGAATGGTGACATAGTAGTGCGTACGATGACATGGCAAGGCTGACTGGGTGTACGAGAAAGCAGGTGGAGAAATCACAATAGGGAATGTGACTGTCATTGGTTAGTTGTACAGTTGGTGAGGTAGTCCAATAATCTGCCACTACATGGGTGGATAAGAGGGTGCCACATGGCCTTATGAGAGGTGGCCATGTGGCCTCGAATCTCATTCAAAAATTGGTTAGAGCCGAACCAGCCTTTGGTGGTTTCGAACAACCAACCTCTTTCCAATGAAACAAATTATTTATTGTTACACCAAAGGTGGGACTTATAATTACATTTTCCACGTGTTTTATTTAATGAATATAGGTTCAATGGTTGTGGGAGGGCACCCAACCATCCCAGTCATCGGTTATTTGCGTTACATGAGACTGGGAGTATAGGGCTAGGGTTGGGCGCATGGCACCACCACCCATGCCCATGGCCCATGGCCATATGAACTCATGGAACTGTCAGTGGAGAAGTAGCAAGGGTCAGGCATGTGGTGGTACTGTTTGTGCCCATGGCCATATGGTTATTGAATGAGACTATGGTGAATACGATGGGCATATGAACTACCTATTTAATTAAAACTTAATTGTATTTAATAAAAAATGAGAAAAACAGTGATCGAACTGACAACTTGTGAAATACCAACCTAAGCACATGACCAATTGGGTTGTAGTATTTTTTTGGAAAAATTTGCGGGGACAAGACCTTTCGTTGAACAATTTGCAAACATAATAGAAAAATGGCATATTTTGCTCAACTTTTAACCTTTTTCAGTGGAATGAGAGCCTATATAGGGGTTTTTGAGCATTATGGATAGCATGGGAGTGTTTTTTTTTACAAGTTGAGGCTTATATTTTTATGTAATGAGCATTTTATCATCTTAATAAAGCGGTCACCATTGGACGCTAGACCCAGAGACATAGACCAAGATAGGTGAATTCCATTATCAACCTGTGTTTGCCTTATGATGTGTTTTTATTCTCTTTAATTTGTAATTTTCTACAAATTCACTTAAGTTTGTGTGTTTTCACAATATCTATCCATTACACAATGATACATAAACTAGATTGAAAATTTCTCAATAAAACCTTCACTTCTTTTTTGGATCATGAGTTGAATCTAATGAACAATGTAACCATAATATAACAAATATTCTTTCTAATAGAACCCTTCCAGGTTGGAACCTTACGATATCCATAAAAACTCACAAAATAGCTAAAAACTTCAAATAGGGATTACTAATTCATAATTGAGAAAACATACTAGTAATTCTCATAGTTTTATACGCCTTTGATTATTATGCATGGATTGGACCTTTAACCGAACAATAAAGTTGGTGTAGGGACTTCCCATAGGCCTTTACGATGCAATTTTTACCTATTTTTGAAATTACCTTAAGGTTATTAAATCTTAGTCTTCTCCATAATTTAGTTTATATAAATTTAGTGCTCATGTTCTCTTCAAAATGCAAAAGAAATTTTGAATTATAGGTGGAGAAGACTGATCTTTTGAAGGGAAGAGTAGCTGAGATGGGTTTTTTCATGTGTTTTGTGTGTCCTTTTCTCTTATTTTTCCTTATGGGATTCGATGGGATTTTTTATGCATCAAGATTCCATTTTGATAGCATGATTCCACTATCCAGAGATGGTGAAGATATTTTTATGAAGAAATTTTCTCCAAGTAGATATTATCATAAATGAAATTATCATAGTTGGTCTTTTTGTACTTGATTATCATGACTTTAGTCTTGTCAATATTAATAGTCATACCCATCTTGGGGCATTAATGTTGGAGTATTCTAAATTTCTTTTCAATAACATTAGGGCTCCTGGCTAGAAGAACAATATCATCAGCATAAAGGAAAAGCGTAATGACCATACCAATAAGCCTAGGTTGTAACATATTCAAAGCTTCCAAACACTCTTTTAGCTTATCAATGTGAATGAAAAAAAGGGTAGGGTATAGGGGACACCCTTTCTTAACTTAAATATTGCATTTAAATTATTTTTACCAACCCTTCGTGGTTCTAAGTTTGGAAATAATATTCTTGTATAGCCTAGTCACAACATCCCTTAACTCGAGAGGAACCATTATCTCTTATACCCTCTTCCATAGCTTGTCCCAAGGAACTATGCTTAAAGACTTTCTAAAGTAAACAATATAAAAGAAGAGATTATTTCATTATTATGACATCCCTCTTCAATGATCCTAAGAGTAAAAACAACTTCTATAGTTGAGTGATGTTGACATTATGGTTTTCATGATTGCAGCTAGTTTGTATTGGCATTGATGTCAACCTTGTAGCATGTGTTGCAGATGTTTAGTCATTCATATGTTCAATTGGTTGCAGTTGGTTGTGTTGGAATTGATGTCAACCATGTGTTGGCCTCATGATTCATTGATTTCAACCTTGTGATGGTCTAGTTGATGTGGTGTTGTCAACGCGGTTATGACCTAGTGCAATATATGCCTACCTAGTGCAGGACTAGAGGTTGATCAGAGATGTTTTGGATATTCCTTCTTAGTCCAATAACTGAAGTAATTTGGTGATGCTACTACAACTACTGGAGTAGTTGGACAAGTTGTTGATGTTGTTACATGTGTTATATATGTTGCTTCATGTTGATGAGGTTGACAGACTAGGTCTTCACATTCATGTTCATGAATTTTTGCAGAAGTGTTTGGTCTCAGGATTATGTTATTTATATGCTACAATGTTGTACAAGGGTGTTGTAGGTTGTGTAGGTTATGCAAGAGAGTAGATGACGTGTTGGCACTCATTTCAACCTGTCTTGTTGGCTTCCAAGTCAGCTTGGTGTTGGCACTTGGTTGTGATGTTTAACCTATTTGCATAGGTGTCACAGAGCTTGGAAGAGGTTTGGAGGTGTGTACAAGTGTCGATGAAGGTGTGTAAGCAGTTGGAAAATGTTATGAGCTGAAGGGCTATTGATTTTCAGTATAATTTTTCTCAAGTACTGGGAAGGAGTGTCATGCATGCAGCTGAAATAATTTAGGCAAGATTTTCCAATGTTGTGAGTGCGGTTGTAAGCTTTTCAGCGAGGATTTTCCAATGTTATGGATGTGACTGAGGTACCAAATGAAATTTCCTCTTCATTCCTCACACAAATTAGGATAAATTCGAATTGGTATTTCATAGAAGTTTCTAAATTAATTGGATACGGTTGAAAGTGGTTGAATAAGTCCTCAATTATGTGTGAATTTCTTTAGTGCACAAGTAGTGATAGTTATGGATGTATTTTGTCAAATTTGTGCACCTATGAGCTCAGTAAAAAAGAGGAATTCTCCAAACACTTTATAAATATATCATTTTGGATCTAAGATATGGTTGGCTAATGTGATTGAGAGTGAGAGAGGGTTGCAAAGAGGTAGAATGCTTCATATATAGTTGTGAGCAGAGATACATAGTGCATCTGTGAAAATGGAAGTTGTGTAAGCAGATCGAAGTACTAAAGAAGTGTTCTGAAGAAAAATATAATTTATGTAGATCAATGCAATGGTAGAGGAAGAAATTATATAGATAATCTATTATGTTTACATGATAATTGTTTTTGTATGGAGGGAGTTGATGTGAATGCAATTTTCCATGATATTTTATATGTTATTGTATGTTTTGTTGGTGCAAAGATCTATGATGGCATGTTACGTATATGGTTGTAGCTTATTGATGGTTTGATGTTATATTGATTCATAGTTGGATGGTTATGCTGTTGGAGATTTGATGTATGTATTGTAGCCACTATTTACTAGAGTAGAGAGAATATTGTTTGTGGTGTTTTTTATTATGATTTGCAGAGACTATCTTTCTCATGGGGTTTGATATTCAGAGTTGAGTCTTCTTGAGCATAGTGTGTTTGTGATCCACTTTGAAAATGAATGAAATAGAGGTTTGCATAGAGTTTTGTAGTAGTTTCCTCTGGAAAGTGGATGTTTTCTTAGTTGGAGCAGCGATTCTATGCTAGCGGTTTCTAGTTGCAGTGTTGCGGAAATGGCCATTTTCACCCAGTGGTAGCTAGAATAGTTGATGGTTGTCAATGGATTTGGAGTTATTCAAGAATGCAACAAAATAAAGATATAAAAATGAACACAAAGATGCGACAAAAATAAAGCTTCATTTCATTAATATCAAAGAACTAAAATATGCTTACATAAAAAATTGAAATAAACTAGCTTATGCGATGGTAGCTTATCTATGAGAAGACATATGGCAGATGCATGCTTATGAACTGTGTTACAATGAGGCTCAAAGGAATTTTTATTATTGAACAAAAAATGGAAACCCTAGAAAACCAGAACCCTAACCCCGGGAGATGGAACACCAAGAGATTGTGGGTCCCGTTGGGGTTAGTTGGCCAGCCAAATTCTCGGGGTCGTAACTTGGTCATATGAATTTTTTTTGGCATGCAAAATACCTTTTTGGAAAGACATATCCAAGTATTATAGGATTGTGGCATGCCCCTACATATTGATTAACTCAAAAAAACGTTGTTTAGGGGGTCAAAACAACTCTGGAAGCTCATGACCCAAAAAACTGGTAAAAATAGTAAATGTTGTTATAATCAAGGAAATTGATGAAAATGATTGAGGTCTAGGTGGAATAGGCAGGTGAACATCAATATATACCTGGATCATAAGCTCACTATTTTTTTTTGGATCTAGTCTCCTAGTTTGTGGTGTCAGGATAACTATTGTTTGTGGTTGAGTCTCCTAGCTGGTGGTAGCCGACAACCTATGTAAAATAATTTTGCTTGTCATAATAGAAGATTTAGAGAAGGGAAAAAATAAAAAGGGTGGTTCTTTGTCCCAGAGGGGTTTTCTACTAGATATCCTTGTGTATCCTGTGTGATTGTTTTGTTTTGTATTGTTGCTCTTATAGTTGTTTTGGTTTAGATGCTCGCTTGATTATGTGCTTATGTGATGATCTATTATTTTTTTGTTGGATAAATTAATGGATGAATCAGTCGAAGAATAAAATTGGTAAAATTATATAGCAAGTCACACTACTAATTCACCCCACCCCCACCCCCTCCTCAATAGTGCTCAAGCTTTCAAACAAGTGATGTATCCTAAATCAACTTGTATTATAACTCTTTTACCCAAGTTTTCAATCCAAGGGCTAATATTCTTTTCCAAAATGAGCCCATATAGTTTGGCTAAAATGTGGGTAATCATAATGGTCTCGTAATTAGAGGGAATGTTTTTATCCCCACTTTTAAAGATATGCACAATAAGGCTTTGCATCCAAGGCTTAGGGAGGCCTTGTTTCACTCCCAAATTAAGGATTTTTTGTATATGAGGGATGAGAGAAAACCTCCCCATTTTGAAAATTTCTGCTTGGTATCCTTCAATATCCCTAGTTTTCCCATTAGTGATTTTCTTAGTCCCAAAATCCATGTCTTCCAAAGAAAAAATATCCTCCTCTATAAGAGTGTTCAAGATGGTGCCCATGGTGTTAGGGGAATCAGAAAGATTATTAAGATGGATATCCCAATTTTTGAAGTGGATCAAATTATTTTATTTCATTTTATGATCAAGAATTTTCCTCCAAAACCTTATAGGCTCAACTTTATAAAGGTGAATAATATGCTCTTGCCTCCAATTTATATAAGATATTTTCTTCCTTTTGGTAAGATCTTTTTACATATTAATTTTTTCAAGATTTACAATTTCATTAGGAGCATATCCAATCATTTTCCTAGCAATTTCACAATCATTATCATACCAAGGGTTGGAAGTTTGATTATTCTTTTTATAAGACACCTTAGTAGAGACCTTGTTAATGGTAGTGGAAAGGATTTTCCATAAGCATTGTACATAATTCAAGTTTATGCTCTGCAAGAATTGTAGATAATTCTAATTTATTTTCCTTTTTTCTTTCTTCTATTCACTTTTCTATAGATTCAATATGATTATAAAGAATCTATAGGGTGATTTTTCTTGGCCTTATTTTTTCAAGATGGGGGCTTAAACATATGTGGAGTACTCATAATTTTAACAAGTAGAACGAACAAGAAAAAGAAATAAGAGGTAAAAATAAATTATGCATCTCGGATATTTGTGGAAGAAAATTCACCCTAGGCCCGAGTCTTCATCAAGGAGAAGTAGATGAAATTCACCAAGAAGTTGTAGAGATATCAAATTCACCTATGTCATGGATATTTCTTCAATGCAGATTTTATTCTTTACCCAAGATCGCACATGTGAGCCACATAGATTATATCAGAGCCATAGAGATTAATCATGAGTCATAGAGATAATTGCAAAAATATTATGTAATGGCCCACACATATATAATATAATGTATACAAGTACTAGAGATATAATGTATACAAGCTACATAGATCAAATATAATAGCCATAGAGATATTTATTTAGCCCAAAAAATTTTAGGATGATATTTCAAATACACAAAATTTCTAATAATTACAATCTATTCATCGTTTAACCATGTCGACACTTAAATATCATAGGCATCACAAAGATTACGAGTTGCATAGATCAAATGAGCGATAGATATATGCCCATGTGGAGATTAAATGAGCCATATAGATCACATGATCCATAAAGATTCAAATGAGCCGCAAAAATTCCATAGAGATTACGCACTTAAACTATATAAATTTATATATTTATAAACAATTATAATAGAAGAATATTGTTTTAATAAAATATAAAAATAAAATATAGAAAAGAAACATATGTAAATTTAAAAAAAAGAAAGAATCAAATTGTTTCATAATTTATGTATTTATATCATACACACTTTTTTTTGTAAGCTTGGCATGACCTTCTTCATTCATTCATCAAAAAGGGAATATTACATAAGGTTGCCTCAATCTACTAAGTGGGAAACCAGATATGTTGACCGCCTTACCGCATTATAAGTCATCAAAAATAAAAATAATTTAAGACTATCTTGTAGAGATATATATGTTTGAGTATCCTTAACTCACCTAGTATCTAAATATCTAAGACATAGTATAAAAGTCTGTAAATCCTACATTTATACATAAAAAAAAAATTGAAAAACACACTAGGAATGGCATACTACTAATCATCAGAAGAGTCCACAGGAATTGGATATTTCACGCTCGAGCTAGGTAATTTCATTTGAAGGAGACACATAATATGTTTTTCTATATGGCTGAGGAGGCAATTCTGTTGTTGAATCAGAAATTGGATAAGCTGGAATTCTTTATGAATTTATGGAAGAGTGGGATTGGTCTTGATCAGACCAACTGTGAGAGTTGTTAGGGCTCTTACCACAATATTTTTCATAAGACAATACAAGAATATAATATGTTTATACTGAGAGGATTGGCCTCTGGTATGACTAGGGTCTGGTACCAGCTCCATCCATTTCTCTACATCTAGATTTTCTTTTGTTGCATGTTGATTCAGTTTCGCTTCCGACCCAGATATGAGCTAGAAAATATGAGCCTCAGTGCAAGTTTGGTAAGCCTAAGTCACTTCATGAACAAGAATAGAGGTTGATCTACGACCTCGACCCCAAATAAGATGTGGTTTGGGTTGTCTGCCTCCATGTCGAAGCCCCACACGGTGACTTTGACCTCGAGAATTTGTTGTCGTGGTGCCTCTACCAGAGGAAGGTCATGCCATACTAATAATTCGTTGGCCACAAAAATGAAACAATACCCTGAAATGAAAACTCATAATCCATGAATTGGTGCAAGTATCTAGCTTAAGAACATGGTGCATGCACCGAGATTTAAAACATGAAGGAGTATCACAGAAGAAATCCACATCGCTATAAGCAGCAAGCCAAAAAAACAAATGTTTTCCACCAAATATGACATGGGTATATTAATAAAGGCCATAATCATCAACCAGTGGCTCTCAAAGCCTTCAAAGAATAAAACATGGAATCCATTCAGGTGAATACTCTCTTAGAGGATCTCTTCTCTTACAGACCAACAAGAATAACAAGAAAACAAGAAATAAAACCAAATCACCCATGTAGAGAGTACAAACTGAATGTCAGTTCGCAAACCCCAAGTACATGCCCATATAGGAGAGTAAAATACCATAACTAACAAAAAAAATTCTACCAAATTGAGACTTCCCATCAAAAAAACCATCACTTTCCTTCCAAGATTTCTGAAATATAGTCTTTCTAACCTAGAAAATTATCTTAGAGATTTGTTTCCCACAAATTATCATATAGAAATTAAGCAAAGGGAGATGAAACGGAGAATACATTGATATAACATACCCGTAGATGTTGGCCACTAGATATCGGGAGAGACTTGCTGCACAAGTTTGACAGGCTTCTGGAGGAACCTTCGAGAGCGCTCCTAAGTATTCCACTAAAACTGTAACCAAACTAATTACATTTCCTCCTACTCGAACCAAACTCGCGGCATAAAATCCTAGGCAAAATTTATCACACCAGATTTTTTGTTCTTCATTAATGTCTTGCATGCATATATCCATCTTGTAAATATTGGTGAGTGTGTGAGGACTAATACAATTCCCCTCACTGTCGTTTCATCTCGATATTATAACCATGGCATGGATCCTGAGGACTCCACTTCTCCGTTATCACCCTGATCGGGGATTATATCATGCACACGTAAATTATATATATTTATATATTTATAAATTTTTATAATAGAAGTATAATATTTCGATAATATATAAAACATAAAAATATAAAAGAAACATATGCGTATTTAAAAAAATAATATTTAAATATTATTATTTTTTAATATATATGTAAAATTAATCTAAAACATATTTATATATTTGTGATACTAAGATAATTGAAGATGAAAAATATTTTCTCTTGGTTGCACAAGACATACTCAGATCCATTCTAATTTTCAAAAAAAATTCCCACACTACCAGCCTTCTTTACTTGTTAAGCCAGCAAAAGTATGGTGATCTAGGAACCTCTCTCTCTTCTTTTTTATCATAGAAATAAAATGTTAAAGATTCTCAATTATTCTCTTACTTTTGTAAGGTCTTGATTTTAGTGGACATTAATCATCATCATCATCATATATATAGTTACAACTATATATATAGTTGTAACTATATATATATATATATATATATATTTACAACTATATATATGTGTAGTTTAAACATTAACTATTGATTTTTTATAAGAAATTTAAAGCTTTCAGCTAGAAACCAAGTGACTTAGGTTATACCAATAAAGTAACTATTTATTTCCACGTAATCATTGTTATTATACCTATCCAAGACAAGTTATATTGTTGTTGAATCCCAATAGCACAATTAATGGTTTCCTTATAAAGGTGACTTGTGTTCAAATCTCATACTAAGCACATGCACTAGAAGGAGATATATGACTTACAAAAAAAACACGTTATAAAAAATAAATATTAAATTTAATATTTAGAAAATTAATTAATTAAATTTTTTTTTAATGTAATTTTTTTTTAGATAAACAAAATAATAATATACATATCACATTAAAACATATAACATATAAATAACAGTTATGACTTAATGTCAATTTTACCATATAAATGAAAATGAGTAGTCTTTAGTGCGAATTTTTGAAGGCTTTTACGGTGACTTTTTATGGTGTAATTTCTCTAAATTCCGGCAGGAATTTATTGAAAAGAAAAGTTTGATTGCTAACTTTGCAGATTCGAAGTGCCCTAGAGGTTTTTGAGGGTGCTGAATCCATATATAGAGTCAAAAAACCAGTTTGAATAACAGAAACCAAGATTTTACCTCAAAATTTTTCACCGGATTCCGGCACCTGAAACTTCAAAAAGTCGCACTAAAGACAACTCCAAATGAAAATAATGATTCTAGAACCATATTTAAATTTAATTATTAAGAAATATAAATTTAATATTTACAATATAACAATATTCTTAACTATTAACTTCTAAATAGGCTCATTTGCCATACCATGAACCAATACCATGGTTTATCAATACCACATACCCAAAAGCCATAACTCATTTCAAAATAAATAAATATATTTTATTTCAATTTTATTTTATAACATTTTTTAAATTAAAACTTAATACTTACAATAAACATACAATATAACACAATTCTTAATCATGGATATTCATCCTTGTTTTACCATGGATATTATTAACTTGTAAATAGGCTTTGTTACAGTACCATAGGCTAATATCATGACTTATCCATACCACTTGCCCAAAAACCATAACACATTTCAAAATAAAAATATTTATAAATATTTACGCTGTAAAGTGTCCCTCTTTGAAAACAACTCTCCCAAATTGCCACATGTACCATTGTACACCATTGATTTTGATGTTAGACGATTGAAATAGTTTCTACATTAGGATTAAATATTGTTATTATTAATCAGTTACAGAGAAAAACCATTTTATAAATATTCGACTTCATCCTCGCTCGGTTATATGATCACTCGCAAAGTGAGGCGTGCAGTTAATGCATGTTCTGCAGCTCCTTCTAAGAAAATAGAACGCCATTAGAGGAAGAAGAATCATTACCTTGTGATCTTCTTGCGACTATGAGATTGGCTACTTCCCTGTAAACATCTTCCTCTACGTGAGGATGAGAGGATAACAGCCAGAAGAACCATGGCTACTTCCCTGTAAACGACTTCCTATGTGTGAGGATGAGAGGATAACAACCAGAAGAACCAAGTTAATGCCGAAGACATTGTGTTTTTTCTGGCCAACATGAATCTAATGATCATATCTCACAGAAATTCATTTGAACTCATGTGGTCCTCGCGTTCGAAGCCCATGGCGACCTTGTAAAATATTGAATTTATGGGTTGTTTGAACATTACAGGAATATTGAAGGTGACTGGAGTCCTACAAAATTTAGATTCTCCAGTACACCAGATTGGGAAAAGAAGAAAACTCACTTGTTTCATCTTTTTCTTGTCCATAGTTTTCCCTTTTCTTTGATTATATTCTATTCTTGCGATCTATTTTATTTTATTTGAAGCCTACGAAACTCTTCAACTTTAATCAAGATGACCTGTTGACAGAGGATATCATGGTACCAAATACTCACAATGAGGTTTTCATTTGGATTGGTCAGCATGAAAATTCTAAACTGAAGCAACAAAGTTTTGATATTAGCCAGGTTAGACTATGTTTTGATTCTTGAATAATAAACTCAGTAAGTGGGCCAACTTGGACTTCAAGTAAGGGGGTCAACTTGGACAGTTTCAGGTAAGGGGGCCAACTTGGACTTCTCTCATGTCTATTCATTTTCTAGTTTCATAAGGCCTGCACAGCATATAGTTAGAGGTTTTTATTTTTATTTTTCCATGTCAAAGCTCAGGGATCGAAGGCATCTACATGCTTATTAGGTAGGGCATGGTTAGAGCCTATGTCTGTGTGACTCTAAACAATTCCTTTGCTTAATAGGTAGGGCATAGTTAGATCCTATGTGTGTGCGAGTCCAAATGATTCATTTGCATAACTGGGCTAATTTGCTGAACTATACAGATGTAGCAAAGATTGAAACAAGAAATACAACAGATGCTCAAAGTGAATTGCCTAAGCAAGATGAATCAACCTCAGAAAATGATACAAAGTTAGAAGTGTCTATGCCTGACAATAAAGGAGAGTAAATATCTAAATATCTCAATATCGAGCTAGAGGAAAATGGGTCTTGTAGCACTTACAACCATGAATGCTTGATATCTAATTCCACAAACCCAACACGAGGAATTGACCCCTGGAAAAGAGAGGAACATCGAGATGCCTTACATTTATCATTTAAATATGTTTTATATTGTCTATGTTTGGATAAGTAGATTAATGCTAAATGGTTAAGGTGAATGTACTGACTGATGGGGGGCACTTGTTTGCAGTCCTACTTAACACCTGAGGACTTCTATAATATATTTAACATGGATCAGAAACAATTCTATGAGCAACCAAAGTGGAAGCAGTAAAGGCAAAAGAAGGTCGTTGATCTCTTTTAAGCAACTGCAGTTCATAACTTCATTCTAATGTCCCTCATTATGTCCTTAATCAAGTCTCTATGTATTCAGTATTTCTCTAAGGGAATAATTTTTGTAGTAGTCTGTAGGATAGTATAGAGTCTGAATTTTAGGAGGTGAAAATTTGCCAAAGTAATAGTGAGGTTGATTGCTTTGTCGTCAATTAATTTATTTAATTATTTCCTGGGTACCCTAGAAACCTAGAAAGGACCACGATTCTCTTATAAAATTTGTGTAGTTATTTCCAATTTTTCATTTGTTCTTTGTTGGTTGCCACTGGCAAGAAAAACAGGATTTGTAGCAATTTGTGAATAGAGTATTTCATCATGTGAATATTTGAGCAATGACTGATCTTCCTTTTGCTGGTTAATAAGGTGATCTAAATGCTAGTGTCAATAGTTTATAAAGATATACCATTTGTGTTAATGGAGTTACTTTGTTGCTATAGAAAATGTATATCATTTGCATTAATAGAGTTACTTTGCTGCTACAAAAAAGATATATCATTTGTGTTAATGGAGTTCCTATCTTTGCTTCTACAAAAAATGTGATGCTTTAGATTTCGGTGAATTTTTCCTTTTTATTAATGAGGACCCTATTGTAGTTCCATACACATTGGGCATATTTGAAAAAAAATTAAATCATATTTCTTTTATATAATTTTAAAATATGATGAAATCATCTGTGCTAATATAACAATCATTGTGAATTTCGCAAGTGGGCTTATGCCATCCAATATTGGGGTTGGTAACAACTTAGGGTTAGTTCTGAAGAAAAAGAAAAAATGTGGCAACCATTACAAAGTTCGCTTTTAAAATAAGGAGTGGTTATATTATGATGTGGGTATCTCTTCCTTGTTTGTTTCCTCTTTTATCTTTAAATTTGGCTTTAAATTTGTAAGTTACAATGAGTGGAGGCCTCCCAAGGGTTTTCACTACAAGATAATATATCAAGAATTTAGGACCAATGTTCTCCCAATTTGCTATTAGCACAAGAGCCTTTATCCGACGAAGCCTCTCAACCAATGTACAATAAATGATTAGGCTTACAAATAATTCATAAATATAGTTAAGTATGATATTATTATTTTTTGTATTGTTGAAATATATATTAATTAAATGAAAATATGAAAACTAATTGTATTTTTTATATTCTCATGGTATTTTAAATATTTATATGTATTTGTGATATATATTTTTTAAGTATTTATATTTTTCAAGTATATATTAGGTGATAAGTTGTTAGTGGTTTTAATCTAATCTCTTTTTTCCTATTGAAAATCTGTTTTTTTGGTACTTCTATACTTATGGTTCTTAGAGAAGAAATGATTATACTAATCAAACACCTCATTTTCTAAAACTTCTTATGGTTCTTAGAGAAGAAATGGTTATTTTTTGGTTGAAATTTTTGAAAAATGAAAAATGTATGATTACTCAAGAGGAAAAATGATGAAATTGTTTATGTGTTTATCAAGAGATTTTGCAAGTTATATCATTAAGTACCTAAGTTATGCCATAGATGGTTTTGATGTAATCTCTTTTTTCACATTGAAAAACTGTTTTTTTGGTACTTCAATGCTTATGGCTTTTAGAGAAGAAAGGGTTATACTAATCAAACACCTCATTTTCTAAACTTCTTGAATGATGATATTTCATCTTAGGACCAAAGAATTGATACTTATCTAAAAATGATATTAACATATGTATTTGTAACCAAATTATGTAACAATCCTGTTGTTCACTCTCTGTAGTTGTAGTTGTAGTTATCCTGCATGATTCATGTGAGAGCATTTCCTCTATACTACTCTTATTTCTTTACAATGTTTCCTTTGCAACCTATGGTGCAATTTCTAGTTTACTTTAATTTTATTTTATAGAAAAAATTTTGGATCTAGAGGTGCTCTCTAACCATATTATGGTAGAGATGTTGTAATGTCCTATAGTGTAAACATTTTCATTGGGTCAAATTACATAATTTAAAAATAATAATAATAATCAGGAAAAATTGTCAATTTATTTTTGGTGTTTCTTGGCACACCCTATGATTTTTCTCATTGTGTGTGTGTGTGTGTATTCTACCAACCTAGATCTATCTTAATTCTGGATCTATGAAGGGTCTAGACGGATCAAATCTATTGAGGTGCAAACTTATATTTGATTCTTCTTGGCACTTGGTAGATTAGGTCGACTTATAATTGGTTGATGAATTAAATTGAACTCTAAAATATAAAAAATATATTAAAAATAAAAATCCTAAAAATAGTTTCTGTTCCCAAGGGTCATATAATAATTTAGATTTTATTGTGCCGAGAGGCTCATTCTACAACCGAGTATGACCCTGATGTGTAAGTATGTCGGAAGCCAAAAATAAAAACCTAAAAATAAAATTAAAAATAAAATCTAAATAATGTCGGCTTAAATAATAACTTACACAACCATATAAATAAACTATTAAAAATAAATTTAAACAATATAAATTTAAAATATGAAGAGTTTTAAGGACACTAAAAAAAAAGATATGGTAAATAAATAAAAATATAAATAGATGAGAGGTATGGTAAATAAATAAAAATATAAATAAACTAGAGGTATGGTAAATAAATAAAACCTCTTTTTATATTTACTCCATAAACCTCTTTGTATTTACAAAAACTCAAAAAAGAGGTTTTATTTAGCTGAATCCTATGGGCCAAATACCATGGGACAAATTATTATTAATACCATGGGCCAAATACTATATTTATAAAAGAGGTATAAAAAGGTAAGGTAAATAAATAAAAATATATCAAATAGGAGTAGAAATCAACATCTAATTATATATATGAAGCCTATGGACCAAATTAATAATAATAGCATGCAAAAAAAAACATTATTAACCCTAACATTAATATTAAAATATTAATATTAATATTATTAAATTTAATAACTTTATATTAATACAATATTAAATTTGTTATATATATATATATATATATATATATATATATATATATATATGGGAGGGAAGAAGAAAGACATAAGATAGAGGTGGAGAAATAGAGGGAGTGACAAAGGAGAGATAGAGATAAACTGAAGGAGAGGGGAGAGGAGGAATGAAGAGAGAGAGAGAGAGAGAAGGGTAAGAGGTGTAGAAATTCTATACAAGATGCATGTATATTACTAGATCCTCCTGATCTAACAAATTAACTTATGTTAAATACAGATTCCTTCCACTTAATTCTTTGCGGAAATTAAATTGCCAATTGCAAAACACATATGAAGCAAAATCAATCGCACATAAACACAGTTGTTTAACAGGAAAGCTCAAAGCTAAAAAGCCCAACTATCATATATTATGTATATCAATGGATCATGTAATAATCTCATACAAACATTAGTACATCAAGCTCTCAGTACAATCAACAATCATTACACACTGTCATGCAGAAATTTGCATATCTATGCACCAATTTCTTGCCTCCTGACAGCCTACCTCCACTGCACAATCCCTGCTAAAGAAGACACCTAAATGAATTTGAATTGGCCTTGCCTTGACTATGCAATCCTCATTGGCATCTCCAATGTGTGTCATCACTATAGTCAGCAATGAATGATCCATCTCACCTTTCCTTAGCTCTCCATTGGGTCTCTCTTAGGCCGACATCTGAGTAGTTAACTTGCTATATTTGTGTGAGATTGCAACAGATGAGTGAGCTTAGTGGAAAGAAGTCGCCTTCACTAAGTGGGCTGGGCTATTTTTGGCGCACAGTCTATTTTTAGGCTATGTCTATTTTTAGACATGTCGATCATATTCTATGAGTTGCAGGATGCTATTTATGGATGGTTGGTCAAGTTGGAAAAATAGATGGACTTCTATTTTTAGACATATTGGGCGGAATCTATTTTTAGATTGCCAGTCTAAAAATAGATATGTCGAATATTATTAGCTCTTAATAATATTTGGACTCTAAACATTATCTTATCCTCTTGGAGCACTTCAGTTTGATGCCTGGATGTGGCACATGCAGCTAAAAGAAGGAATTATGCTATTCCTAGGGTCTAAGTGGAGCTATTGCATGATGACTTCAGTTAGAACTCATGTGAGTGAGTTTGGTGGAGTTGATTGAGGAGTTGATGGAGTTGTGTTCAGTTTAGCTCAGTTAAACATAGTTGAACTAGTTGTATCTAGTCTAACTGATTGATACACTAGTGAAAGTGGTGTGAATTAATTATTAATTAATTCACTAATTAATCAACTAAAGAACACATCAGTTAACTTCAGTGCATGGACAGTTTTAGTGGAGAGGTAGGTGAAAGAGCAAGTAGAATATCAGTTGTGACTATACTGGTGCATGAGTTTGCACCACACATTGATGGAGATGCCAATGAGGATTGCGCAGTGCATACTAGTGGGATTTGAACTTGGATCAAGCCATTCTCAAGGTTGGATTGCGCAGTAGAGGCAGGCTAACAGGTGGAGCAGATTGGAGCATGTGTTTTGCTAGATCTGAGCTTGTATATTGTGTAACAATTGGAGATTATACTGAGAGCTTGTGAGGAGTTTGTACAAAGATTGTTACATGAACTCTATCATTATAATATACAGATAGTTGGGGGTTTTCAGCTTTAAGATTTCCCATAAATACTGTGTTTATATGTGTGATTGATTATGGTTTTAATGTGTGCATGCGATTGTTTATATTTCTGCAATTAATGATCAATGGTAGAAGAGGTTATGTATTATGCATGAAGATTAAATAGTGTGTGATCAGGATAATCTCGGTGAATAATGTAACATTTATTCAATTTTCTACAATTTTTTTAGTTGCAAGTGAGTCTCTGTTGTGAATTAATTAAATATTTAATTCACTAAACTCTCACTAGTCTATCTTTAGTTAGAACTAGATACAACTAGCACAACTGATTTTAACTCCATTAACTAAGTTAAACTAAATAACAACTCCCATAACTACTCTTCCAACTCTGTCACAACTCTACCACTTCAGTTCTAACTGAGTCCTCCATGCATGAGTCACCAACCACCCTAGGAATTGCGTAATTCCTTCATCCCACTGATTTTCCAAATCTGTTCAGTGAAATAAAGTGCTTCAAGAGAATAAATTGATATTTATTGTCACATTATTATTAAGGGATAATAATAATTGACATGCATCTATTTTTAGGTTAGCGATCTATAAATAGACTTCGCCCAATCTTCTAAAAATAGAATCTCATCTATTTTTCCAACTTGATCGACCATCTACAAATAGCATCCTGCAACTTATAGAATATGTTCATCATGTCTAAAAATAGACATACACCTAAAAATAGCCTGCGGGCCCCACTTAATGAAGGTGCTTAATTTTCACAAAGCTCATCATCTTGTTGAATCTCAACACTCCCTCTCAACAAGATAGGGATTATCCTTCACCCCTATCCTGCCTCTATGGTATTCTAATTTTCACCTAGTGAGTGCCTTCGTCAGAATATCTGCATCCTGATCTTCCGTATATTTGCTGCACACAATCTCTGATATGATGATACCGGATATCAATATGTTTAGAGAGGGGGGTAGGAGAGAAAGGGAGAGAGATGAAGGATGAGAGGAGGAGAGAGGGAGAGAAGAAGAGAGACATAGAAAGTGAGAAGTGGAGATAGAGGGATTGAGAAGGGAGAGATGGAGAGAGAATAGGTATGTTTAGGGGTGAGATACGGGGACATAGAAGGAGTGATGGAGACAAGGGGGAGAGTAGGAGAGAGAAGAGAAAGGGATAGATATAGTAACATAGTTGGAAAGAGAGATAAGGTGATGGGGGAAGAGATAGGAGAGAGAGGATTTGAGAGAGAGAGAGAGAGAGGAAAGAAAGGGAGAGAGAGGACTTCAGAGAGAGGAAGAGAGTGAGGGAGAAGTGAGAGGATTGTAGGGGAATGAGAGAGAGAGATAGAGTGAGTGATGGGGGAAAAGAGAGGGAGGTATGAGAGAAAGGAAGAGAGAGGAAGGAAAAGAGACGAGACTTGAGAGAGAGGTGGAGAGAGGGAGGGAAGAAGAAACACATAGAGAGTGATAAATGTAGAGAGAGAGGGAGTGACAAGGGAGAGATGGAGAGAGAGTGTGTATGTTTGGGGGTGAGATAAAGAGATAAAGAAGGAGAGGTGGAGAGAAGGGAGGAGAGAATGTGAGAGAGAGAGAGGCATATATTAACAAAGTTGGAAGGTGAAGATAGAGAGAGAGAGACATGGGAGAGAAAGGAAGAGAGATAGTGGTGAGAGGTAGGGAAATAGAGATGGAGATGGAGGGGGAGAGAGAGGGAGGTAAGAAGAAATGCATAGAGAGTGAAATTTGGAGAGAGAGAGAGAGAGAGAGAGAGGCAGTGATAAGGAAGATGGAAAGAGAGGGAGAGAGGATAGCAGGAGGGAAGAGGGATGTAAGTAGGGGAGAGTGAGGAAAGGGGAAGAGAGAGAGAGGGAGGGAGAGGAGGAGGGAGTGATAGATAGATAGAGTGGAGAAAGAGAGTGTATGTTTTGGGGTTGATATAGAGAGACAAAGGGAGGTAGAGATATAGATGGAAGGTGAAGAGAAAGAAGAGATAGATTGAGACAGGGAGGGAGGGACAAAGAGATTGATAAATATGGAGTAAGAGAGTGTGGGTTTTTGTGGGGGTGAGATAAAGAGAGAAGGAGATATGGAGGGACATATAGATATATATAGAGGGGGGATAGAGGGAAGAATATTTATTGCAATAGATGCAATGATTTCAGAGTAGATGGTGATTTCTAATCCTATTTGATTGCTTGAAGTAGATGCATTTATTTTAGTGTAGATTTTGATTTCTAATGATATTTGATTACTTGCACTATATGCATTGATTTCAATGTAAATGATTTCTAATCCTATTTGATTGCATGCACTAAATGCATTGATTTCAATGTAGATGGTAATTTCTAATCTTATTTGATTTCTTGCACTAGATGCATTAATTTCACTGTAGATGTTGATTTCTAATTAAATTTGATTGCTTACACTAGATGCATTGATTTCAATATATATGATTTCTAATCCTATTTGATTGCTTGCACTAAATGCATTGATTTTAGTGTAGATGGCGGTTTATAATCCTATTTGATTGCTTGCACTAGATGCATTGATTTTAGTATATATGTAGGTTTCTAATCCTATCTGTTTACTTGCACTAGATGCATTGATTTGAGTGTGGATGCTGATTTCTAATCCTATTTGATTACTTGCATTAGATGCATTGATTTCAGCGTAGATGTTGTTCTTTAATCTTATTTGATTTTTTGCATTAGATGCATTGATTTTAGTGTATATGTTGATTTCTGATTTAATGTAATTTGATGTATGATGGTACATTAATTTTAAAGTCATTGGATTACTAGTGTGCATTGATTTTAGTGTAAGTGCAAAAAATTATTATATGATGTTTACTACAAAATCTCGAGCTAAATATTTAAATGGTTTATGATTTCAAGTGTCTTTTTCATATAATATAATCAATATGAAAAGATGACAAAACTAACAAGGGTGACAATAAGAATAGTAGAAGAAAATAGTTTGAGATTGATCACAATGAAGTCTATTTGTAATTTACTACATTCTTATTATTTATATTTTCTATCAAAAAGAGGTTTGTACTTCTAGAGATTTGATCCCTCTAGACGCTTGATAGATCCAGAGTTAAGATGGATCTAGGCTGGTTTATAATATCATGACTTGTCAATTTAGCATATGTCCAAAAACCCTAATTCATTTCAAAATCAAAATATTTTATTTTAATTTAATTTGTATGACATTTTTTAAATTAAAATTTAATACTTACATTATAACAAGATTCTGAACCATAAATATTTACTTCATTTTACCATAGCTAGTATTAACTTGGAAATAGACTTTATTACAATAGTATAACTTACCACTTGCCCAAAAACAATAAATCATAATATAACTTTTTAATTTTATGAAAACACTCTTATAGTATTACACTTTTAATATTAATTTTAAACTTTTATATTAGTTTTTAATATTATATATATATATATATATGAAAAACGTAAGCACTTATTACACTTGTTCTACCCTAATGAGTGGAATCCAGAATCTAACAAATATTATTTTGATACAATAACTTAAAATCTAAAGATATCCATCAAAACTCACAAAATAATTAAAAATTTAAAAGGGTAATTATCGACTCATAATTCTCATAGTTTGCAGTCCCTCTCATTCCTATGCGTGGAGTTGACTTTTAAACGGAACGATCAAGTCTGCGTAGGGACTTTCCATAGGCCCTTACAAGGCAGTTTTTACTTATTATTTTTTTAACAATCACCTTAAAGTTATTAAACCTAACTCTTCTCCATACTGGGGAGGAAATTTCTATAAATTGAGTGCTCATGGAAAATGCAAAGGAAATTATAGGTTGAGAAGCCGATCCTCTGAAGTGAAGGGCAGTTGAGATGGCTTCTGTCATGTTTTCTGTGCGTATTTTTCTCTTATTTTGCTTTCTGGTATTTCATGGAATTGCTAATGGCAAGATTCAGCTATCCACAGATGGTGAAGATGAAAATCTTGGAACTCAATGGGCTGTTCTCCTCGCTGGATCTTCTGAATATGTAAACTACAGACATCAGGTGATTTTTTGCATGGTTGTCCCATAATGAAGGAGGTTGGATAAATCTAGAGATATGGATATAATGATACACATCTATAGAACTAAAGATATGGATATAATGATAGACATGTATACCAAAGCTGCTTCCAGCTTCAAGTTATTTGTCTGTTATTTGGTCTGCAAGTTAGATAGAGAATAGATAAATTTAAAAATATTATTCCATCATATAGATAGTTTGATGAACTGTTCAATTATATTTATTCTATAATTCTATACAAAAATATGGTTCCAATTTCTCCTCTCATATATATATATATACACACTGATGCATTCAATTTATGTTACCCAGAACTTCAGCAATATTTGCTAGGTGTTGAATTACTTTGTTTACAAATAGTTTGATGAACTGTTCTATCATATTTATTCTATAATTCTATCCAAAAATATGGTTCCAATTGCTTATATATATGTTTTGCAAACTCTTTGATGCGTTCAATTTATGTTACTCAGAACTTTAGCATAACTCTGCTGGGTGTTGAATCACTTGTAACATGTAACAGGCTGATGTTTGTCATGCATATCAAATCCTTAAAAGAAGCGGACTGAAAGATGAGAATATTATTGTGTTTATGTATGATGACATAGCCAACAACTCTGAAAATCCTCGACCAGGGATTATTATCAACCGTCCTAATGGAAGTGATGTGTATGCAGGCGTTCCCAAGGTGGGTACCCATTTTCACTGCCAGATTATCAATCAATTACTTTCTGCCAGATTGTCTTTTTGGTTCTAATTGTGAGATTTCATGTCATGCAGGACTACACAGGCGAGGAAGTAACTATAGATAACTTCTTTGCTGTTATCCTTGGAGATAAGGCCTCTGTAAAAGGTGGCAGTGGAAAGGTTGTTGACAGTGGTCCTAATGACCATATTTTCATTTACTACGCCGACCATGGAGGACCGGGAGTGCTCGGTGAGTAATAGTACAAGATATACTCTAGCATGAACTGTGTTAGGTCCCCTGTGTTTAATAAATAGTACAAGATGTACTCTAGCATGTACAGTGTTAGTGTTTACTTGGTCAGTCTTCGTGAAAAACTCTCTGAACTTCCTTAGGCCAGGGTAACTCTCTGAGCTTAAAGGGGCAAATAGCTTCAAACTTGTAGGAGCAAAGTTGTATGAAACCATTAAAAAACCAAAAAAAAAAGTTTGAATAAGAAATACCAGTGGGAATAAGAAATACTCTGAAAATCTACAGTAATCATCTTTGTATCATCAACGTTTCAGATAGCCAACTGGATCCATCTTCCCGACAAAAGCAATGATATTACTGTTAAACTGTGTAAAAAGGCAGAGGAAACGATTTTACGATTAAACCATGCAAAACTTTAGCTAAAATGTAATTATAATTTGGTAAACCATGAGAACTATTCTGAAGAGAATTTTTATGAGAACTATTTTGAAGTCTCAAATCCATTTTTGAGACTTTTGTCAAAACTTTTCAAGTTGTATATAACATCGATAGTTTTCAATCTAATGCTAGAAGATTGGTCAATCCAATTCCTTATTTTGTAAAAAATCACCTAGTTGGTTATTTTATTGCAAATTTAAATCTGTAATTTATTGCCTATACAAAACGTTCTTCCGTGCTCTTCGAGATCTATTCACAAGATTTCCTGAAATGAGTTGCAGCGATGCCTGATGGTTCTTTAATCTATGCAAATGATTTTATCGATGTTTTGAAGAAGAAACATGCCGCTGACAGTTACAAAAGAATGGTAAGTAGCACTTAAACTAATTGTCACTTTCTGCGTTTCAAATTTCCAGGTTTCATGCTGGAAGTGTGTCTAGTACCAACCCTTCATAGTTTTGTATCTCCAGACACATAACTACCAGATTTTTGAGTTTCTATCAATTTTCTATATCCTAATAAACTACAGAACACCCCAGCATCAGATGCAGAGTTTCTTTCCATATAATGCGTTGAAAGTTTGTTTTACACAATTTCAGTCAATCTTTTTTCAAGACTCGATATAATCTGTTTCATGCATCAGGTAATTTATGTTGAAGCATGTGAAAGTGGAAGCATTTTTGAGGGTCTACTTCCAAAGGGCATGAATATATATGTTACAACATCAGCCAATGCAACAGAAAACAGTTGGGCAACCTACTGTCCTGGAATGGAGCCCCCTCCTCCCCTTGAATATGACACCTGCCTTGGAGACTTGTATAGTGTATCTTGGATGGAAGACAGGTTTGGCTGTGGATTTCAATTTTGATCGTCCCCGTAGAAAGGATTTCACTAGGGGTCTTTATACTGACTTACCTTTTCTGTTGGCAGTGAAGTGCATAATACGAAAAAGGAAACCTTAGAGGAGCAGTATCAAGTAGTAAGTGTATTCAAAGGCCCCTTATCTCTCTATGGTGCATACATGATAGCACATCTTATGAACTTATAGGATGGTGTTCTAGAAAATATTTTGATGATAGCACATCTTATGAACTAATGGAAAACCAGGCCCTCTAGAACTCCACAATTGAAGCTGAATATTTTGGGCTTCATAATGCAGGATTTATCCACCAAAATCTAGTATTTTTTGTTATTTTTTTGTGGCTGCAGTTACTATATTAAATTGTAGAATAGATTATATTTATAGCATATGCAATATGTAGTTTATGATTTTAATCCACTTCTTGCATACATTTAATATAATAGTTTTCTTTCATAGAAATATTCAAATTACTATTATTGATTTTGCCCACATCTAGTACCATGCACCATGTCTAGATTCTTCCATTAAAGCATATATATCCAGTTACATAAAGTATGTGTACGTGTAGTATATCTCAACTAAGTAAAATTTAATAATACAATTATTCAACTCTATTTTATGTTACATATTTGAATTTATTCCATTACATATTTATTATTATTGTTGTTATTATTTTAAGCTTTAATGTTGATGAGCATGTATTTTATAGGTGAAGGAAAGGACAGCCAACAATGGAACATATAATATAGATGGTTCCCATGTGATGCAATATGGCGACATACGCATAGCCAAAGATTCATTATCCTTGTACATAGGATTTGACCCTGCAAATACTCATGCCACCTTTGAGAATAGTTTTCCACAATATTTGAGAGAGAAGGATGCCGAAACTATAAATCAATGGGATGCGGATCTTCTCTACCTATGGCAAAAGGTTAGTAAAGATTACTAGCTTGAAGAATTCTTCTTCCATTATGAAAAGTAGTATCAAATTAAGTTTCACAATATGAAATTGTTTTAGCAATCCAACATTTACATCATTCACTTTTTTATGAAACATGAATCTAGAATAATTTAGAATAATATTTGGGGTTATTTTGTTCATTTATTATATTGTCTTATTAAATGAAATAGAGGGAATATTTTAGACCATCACGATGTTACCATCTTTAAGAATAGAAATTGATATCCTCCCTACTTGCAGTATAAAAGATCCAAGCCTGATTCCATAGAAAATTTGGAAGCTCAACAAGAATTGATTGATTCCATGACATATCGGCTGCACTTGGACAAAAGCATAAACTTGATTGGAAAACTTTTATTTGGATCAGAAATGGGTACTGCAGTGTTGAAAGTTGTGCGACCATCTGGGCAACCTTTGGTTGATGATTGGGACTGCCTTAAAACCATGGTAATATTTAAATGTTAGAGGGTATTATGTATCTCTCTTATTATGCAACCTACAAAATTGTAGAAAAAGGGCATTATAATTGTTCAAGGATTGTTTGCAACATATTCCTTGTAAATATCTAATAGTAACATTGATAAGTAGTTCCTAACCCTAGTGATAGGGTATAAAGTATCTTCCACATTTTAGACTATACAAATCTTAATGCTAGTTATTAATATTGCTTGAATGTGACAGGTAAGCACATTTCAATCCCATTGTGGATCACTCTCTCAGTACGGAATGAAACACATGCGTGTTCTAGCAAATATTTGTAACAACAAGGTTAGTGTGGATACTATGGCTGAAGTTTCTAAAAAGGCGTGCACATAAATAAATCCGATATGAGAAATGTAAGTCACTCCAAGTTGGTTATAGTGCTCAGTTGCTTCACATGAATTTGGTGGGATTTCCAAGCATATTTTAATGTATGAAAATTTAGATTTGGGAGATAAATCTTGCACATATTAAAATATTGTGCTCTTGTATCTCAGGTTGGCAGTGAAGGCTCACAGTACAACAAAGATAAAAAAAGATGATTCAAAAAAACAATTTAAAAGCATTATATGTAAGCGAGTTTATGTGCTTTTCTATTATTCATGTGAATATTCATGGCAATACTGCTATTTGACATTTTAGCACTTGTTTGTGTGTCTAGATTCAATGTCCAAATTTGTAATATCTTAAGTGGTAATAGGAACTCATAGTAGAGAAAGATTGCAACTTCCTTAGATGTGCTGATACATATTTAAATACATAATTTGAGATTATATGACTACCTTCAACTCATGTTGTGATATATATGTTGATTGTAGAAATCTATAATACCCCTTTCGTAGAAGATTCTATAAAAATTTATATATTTACATGAGTAAAATTAGAATTAAATGTTTCCATCAAAAAATCGGTGGGAAGTTTAATGAGTTCTTGAAAACTGATAAAACTAACTAAAAGACACTCATATATTACACACAATGGTGTATGTGTAAACACACACACACATATTACATTCAAATTACTCTATTAAATAGAGTTTTCCAGATCTAACTTATTCCTAAGTTAGAAGGAGAGGTTGAGAGAATTTCTCAACCATCACAAACCAACTTCTCAAATATAGGATGTAAGCTTTAATTCCAACATCCCCTCTTAATGCTTACATTACATAAATTTATTGAAAACATAAGCATTCTTTATCTTATCAGTAAATGCTCCATCAAGTTGTCTCATAACCCTCGTAAAGGTGTAGTCAGCAAGTTGGATTCCCGAGTTCGGCTCCTGAACTCCCGAATCAAGGACCTCCCAAAGTCAATTACTGGACAGCATCCCAAACTGTCGCATAACCTCATTAGGAGACCACTCCACTTCTACCACCAATGAGGGATCCTTCCCTAGATCCGCAACTGCCATATTATCTCGACAACCATCCATGTTGAGCCTTACTGCCACTTGATCTCTTCAAACACAATTGATTACATGTTTGCAATAGCTGAACTCCTAGTCATTCTATGGACGAGTTCCCATCCACCGAGATACATGAGTGCTAACCGCTGTACTCGCCAATTATCTAGAGAAGTCGTCTAGATACGGAATGTATCTAGAATCAGTTATTACATCATAAACTTTCTTCTCTGATTTGAAATTCATCATGTAAAATTTTACAAATTAGAATAAACAATAGTAATAACCATTCTTTTATATTATGGAAAGGGTGAAAACTAGTCCTCGAAATATGAGGTTCTAGTTCTAGCTTCCACTTTATTGCCTTTGTGATGGGTGGAATAACATGTGCCCGTGTACACGATTTAAAATCCCATGAAATCAACAGATGTTTACGTGTGCACATCGTAACCTAATATGTTGTTACTATGACATAGAAAATATTTATGTATACCAAGGAATTTCCAACTCCGTGGATGTTGTGAAAATTACCTCCATTGATAATGCTAGCATAGTATTGATGTGGCAAGGGACACATGGTCAAACCTTCAACACAATAGCCTCCAACATGGATCTAAAGATGCAAATTGTAGTGGTCACAACATGATTTTATACAAAATAAGTTGATCCAGTGCATGCAATGTTCAACGCAGACAACAGGATGTGTTAGTCCTTTGACGAAGCGTCGGTCCACTGAGCGCCGAAGGAAACCACCGCCTTCCTTTCTAACCCTCAATTTATTCTGCAAGAAAATAAGGGAATGATACATGAGCATTCCAAGCTTCGAATAGCAAAAAACGCATCGTCCAACAACTATAAGTTGTGACTACACAAGCAGCGGTACGAAAACAGATTGGCAACAAATTCTCCAACATGTGGAGTCCCATATAGTAGAATTAGGATGGTGGTTTTACAAAATTGATTATATTTTTGATGGATATGACTACCCTGAACTTGATAGAAAAACTGAAAGATAATTCACGTTTATGTATATAAACTAACACACTACAATGCAGCAAAAAAAATCACACTCTCTTTGCAACAAATTACATTCTCTCTCAATCCCAGTACGAGCCTGAAGCTCTGATACCATGATAAAACTAACTAAAATACACTCATATATTACACGCAATGGTGTATGTGTAAACACACACACACACACATATTACATTCAAATTACTCTATTAAATAGAGTTTTCCAGATCTAACTTATTCCTAAGTTAGAAGGAGAGGTTGAGAGAATTTCTCAACCATCACAAATTAACTTCTCAAATATAGGATGTAAGCATTAATTCCAACAAAAACCACCTTGCATTCATTCATTATTCGGATGAAAAATCATTTTGCATGGAGAAACCGGAGGAGATAGAATTACTGGTGTGATTATCATCATTTGGGGGAAAAGTTTGTGTTGAAAAAAAAGAGACCATATATCGTGTTGCTCATGGCATGCATTGATTTACCTAGCATGCCTATGCACCACTATATTTAAAGTTATACTCACAAGGTTCCCATTCAAAAAGTCTCGGCCTCTTCTTCCCATTTTCCTTTTCTGTATATTGCTTTGCTCCTTCCTTTTACTATGTGAAGTCATCACCCATTATGCATTCCACAAAAGTTGTGAATAGCTATGGTAAGGAAAATAATTAACAATAGATGATGATGCAAGACTCGGTCATTCTTTGGAAGGAATGTGTAGATGCCATGAAGGAGAGTTGATGAACAAAGGAAAATTTTTCGAGAAAAATAGGTTAACTATGTATTAGAATTTTGAAAAATATTTTTATGGGTTTTTTTAGAACGAAGATGCGTTAATTAGTCTAATTTTTGGAAATTATTTTCGTGGGTTTTTGGGAATGAAGAGAAGATAATTATATTAAATTTTTGGAAAATGTAGGCTAAATATATTTATTTTGTTGAAAATATTTAATGTAGGCTAAATAATTTATTTTGTTGGCTATTTTGTTAGACTTATTGAAAAGAAATAGTGTCTTTATGTATAGAAAAACAATAGCTATTGTGAAAAAGAATAGGCATTTTTATGCATATGAACAATAGCTATATGCTAATTTATTTTGGTAAAAGAAGTATGTTTCTGTATACACAAAAATAATAGCTATTATGCATTTGAATTATTGAAAAGAGATATATGTTTACATGAACGGATAGAACAACTAATGAGTTAGATTTATTTAAAAGAATATATGGGTATTGATTATAGGAACATAAATAACAATTATCTTGCTAAGCTCTTGGAAAAAGAACAGATGCACAAAATGATAGTCCTCATGTAAATTTCTCTTAGAAAGAAAATGTGTTTATTTTGCTACCATCTTTAAAAGAGAAAAGTGTGTTTGCATGCATTAAAGAGTGGTTGCTATTCACTTGATCCCTTGAAAATGAAATGTATTCTTGGCATGCAATATTATGCTAGCTTTCCTTTGGAAAGATTGTGAATTTGCATGCAAGATTATGTTAGATTTCCTTTCGAAAGATTATGCATTTGCATACAAGAGTATGTTAGCTTTCTTTTGAAAAAATTATGCATTTGCATGCAAGATTATGTTAGTGCCCTTTTAAGAAAAGATTATGTATATGCATGCAGGAATAACAACTATTGTGAAAAGTTTATGTATTCACATGAAAAACCATGGCTAATGTGATAGTTTCCTTTAGAACAATAAGGACAATTGTAGTGGTTTTCTTTGGAAAAAATTGCAGAATTATGTGAGAGGAATAATAATTAATTTGGTATGTATATTGGAGTTATATTCCCTCTAATGCTAATAAGGGGTAATAATCATGGAGGTTCTTTAATATTATTGTGTTTTGTGGGTAGAAATAGTTTTTCCCTTCTTGTGATAGATGTGGAATAGGGGAAAGTGGACATGCTTTGGTTATATTTATGTATTTTCTTACACATGTGAGTTAAGGATGGACATACATGTGTCATAACCATACACATGTAAAAATGACTAGATATGCTTGATAGTTAAGTGATTTTAGTTAATGCACATGCAATATTGTTAAAGAAGGCATGTGATATTTTGTTTATGTTTTATGAATGCACGTGAATAGATGCTGAAGCATAACTAATAAATATTTTTTATTGGTTTGATCACTATTTTATCTAATCATGATATCAATGCTTGCTTAGAGTACGAGTTACAGGAAAAGAATGTGACTTAAGAAAAAGATGGATTATCTTTAGCATTATGGCAAGCAATAAACTAGTGGTTATTTAACTTATTTTTCCTATACTAAAGTTACTCTATGTAACAATGAAGGATCCACCTAATGGTTAATGAAGAAATATGGAAAACTGAATTCGGATTATTACATGATGGTAAATTCTGTAAAAAAAAATCTAACCCTATGTAATTTTATGCTAGATTACTAAGGGATTTTACAAAATATCACTTAACAAATAAATTGAATCATCAAAATTTTGCATTAAAAACTACCCTTCATCAATTTGAACTAAATTGAAATTAAATTAAAATCTTGATTTTATATTGTCACTAGTAAGTAATCTAGGCTCTGTTTCCAAATGGATACATGCTACCCTGCAGCTAGATCTCGCTCAGATCCTACTCACGGTAGCATATATGCTTTGTTTGGAACAAACATAGAAAAAATTCATTATATGTTTAATAATTGAAAAGGATTCCTACTCATGTATTGCAATAAAAACCAAACTTAAATAAGACAAACCAAACTTAAATAAGTCATATAAAGATAATTTATTGTTACATGATAACTAAAACTTACATCAATTGTTGAAGGCAAGTATGAACAAGGATGGCTGCAAGGCAACTAGTCCCTGCCTTGAGCCAACTAGATTCGTCAGAAACAGTTGAACCGGTGCCCCAGAAACAATTGAACCTATGCCCCCAATTATGATTATTCAGAAGAATGATAACATCGACAAGCAGCATTGATTCTTGGAATCGGCTCTTGTGATCAACCCATGGGGATTGAATACAAGCATTGAGTACCAACATCAAGTGCATCAAAAACTAGATCGACTAGCGGCAGACTTACAATGACCGGGGTGCGTTGGGTTTACGCAGTTGATCAAGCGATGGAACCCAGCAATATTTAAATTATTTTTTTAAAAATAAATTCTTTCTCTGTTGGTTCTGTATTTTACTGAGTAAGCTTCTCCGTCATTCTGTGCATAGATTTTCTTCCATTCGTTTTACTGAGTTAGGTTCTAAATAATTGTATATGCAGTTTCTCGTAAATTGCTTGGGTCACAAGATTCGATAATTATAAACAATAATTTCCAAAACATCAAAATAATCATATTTGATTCGATAATTATAAAGAATAATTTAAAAAACATCAAAATAATCGTATATTCGTATATGGTAAGAGTTTTTTTATTTTTAAAGTTGCGACAGTGACATGGCTCCATCTAATCGTAAGAGCATAAATACTTTTATACTTGTCATCGTTCCTTACCTTACATAAAGTAAAATCAAAATAAACTAAAAAACTTGGCACTGGCTTGCATGCATTTAACGTGTCTGTTAAATCTCTATTAGTTATCACACTTGTGACCTACTGCTGGTTGTATATTCTAGCGTCTTGTGAGCTGAGCATTTGCTGGTATAAATCAGAGTTTGTAAGCTGAAAAGGGGAAAATATTACCTGCTATTGAAGACTTAATTTGTGAGTTGATACTAGAGTTTGTAAGCTAAAAAGGAGAAAATCTTACCTGCTATTGAAGTCTGAATTTGTGCGCTGAAGGGTGCCTAAAATTTCTGCCTGTAGAAACCTATCATTTGTGTACATGGGCAACGTTTCTATTTAAGAGAGTGTTGGAGCCATTTTCTGTTTGATATGTAGGAGTTTATGGGTATAATTTTGGCTATTGGTGCATCAGCTTATATCAGTCAGAATGATTTGCACATTGGGGAAATGACTGTCAGAGAAACCTTAGACTTCTCTGCACGGTGCCAAGGAGTAGTGTCGAGATATGGTATGAATGCCTGTTCTATTTCAGGATCTTGTTAAATCTAATGCTATAGATTTTGAAGTCTGCAATTTGAATAATCTGCGATCTTCCTCTTCTGTAGACGTATTAATTGAACTATTGAGGAGGGAAAAGGATCAGGGAATCAAACCAGATAGCGATATAGATGTCTTTATGAAGGTACAGCAGAGGCAGCTGCTTTGAGATCCGTTAAGATTGAATTAAATTTTAAATGTATTTCAATGAATTTACTGAGAATTGATGACTATTTCTTGTGCAGGGAATTGCATTAGAGGGCCAGAAAGCTAACCTGCTCATGGACTATGTTCTGAAGGCTATTTTTCTATAGCTGCTTTCTCAAATAAAATATGGTGTTGTTTTCCTGTTAACTAAAATGAGTCCTTTTAGAAATTTTGTAGTAAAATTTTGTGATGAATCTGTTGTTCAGATTACAACTTAACATTTAGAATAAAAAAATATAAATTCTATATAGCAGGCTAAAGTTGTTAATATTGCAGCAATTTAAATTCTAAAATAGCAGTCTAAAGTTGTTAATATTGCAGTATCAAAATGTTAGGAATTGTAAAATCATTTTTTAGACCCAAAAAAGCATGGGATGGACGAGATTTCCATAGGTCTGGACAGCGCTACAACATACCAGATTGTTCGATGCCTATGCCAAGTTGTCCACATTTTCAATTCAACTATCGTGGTGTCACTCCTAAAACCTACCCCTAAGACCTTCAACAAATTCGTGTAAGCACCTCTTGAGATGTAAGTTCGTTAACCATTGCTGGCGGCTACCCTGCTTACTATTGAATTATTTATAATATACTGATTACTGATATACTAATTTATAATATTGGGCATGGACCCATTTAGATAGCCATCAATCATATTTCATACCTGTACTCTTTGAGTGGCCATCCGGGATGAAATCTCATCAAGGAAATCAATCATATTTCATATCTGCACTCTTTCAGTGGCCATCCGGGATGAAATATCATCAAGGAAATCGCAAAACGCCTGCACAAAATAGGAAAAAAATGGAAACAACAAGACTCCTAATTATCAGTAGTTAGAATTGAGAATTTAAATTGATTTGTACATGTTAGCAATATAGGAATAATGTTAGCAAATAGAACTGCAAATAGATCCGGAAAACCAAATATGTTTCTAGAAGGTCGAATTGAAGCGGCTCCAAAGGAGGTAGTTCACTGGCTCCTACTGACTTTACAGCGTTATCATAAAAATAAAGGGAAACCTCATTTCTTTCAACTTGTCATGAATTTATCTGCTTCATTTCAATTTTCCATTTTCTGAATGTGGCTCTGGCGTGATGATGACCAGATTTGCTGGACTATGTGGTGGAAATCTCACAGAAGAAGGTAACGGCGAGAGGGCGTGTAGATCCCAGCAAGAGAATGCAGCGAATTAGATCTATGGCGAATGACCAGAAGAGAAGGATCGTCGATCAATTTGAAGGGCTGGAAACGAAGAATGTAATCATTGCAATGGCCTGAGTATTGCAGCAGCACGGGGAGCTGGTGAAATCAAGGGATTATAATGTCAGCACCAAATGAGCCTGTTGTTTTCGCTGTGCATATTCTCAGCAGCTTCATCCTACCCCTTGTAGATTGGTGGATACGTTTCCTTATATTAATATGTAAATGACAGAATTAGTACTCCTCTATGCACACACAAGTTGAAGGGAGGAAGCTAAAATTTATTGACGGACATGTGGTTAACATGCAGTGTTGCTGGGCAAAATTTATTGAAAGCACACAAAACTGTATGTATGTGGCGGTGGAAATTGTTTAATAAAATAACATAGCAATAAGTGGTAATGTTATTGAAACTTACAATAAACTTAAGATAACTACATGATATCGTAAACATTTAATGTTTACTAATTAATGTTAGCATTAATTCAAATGCCTAGCATTACATGACTATTGTTCTTATTAGATTAAAGTCTTACCACTATGAAAATGATTTAAATTTGTTCCTGCCTCGATATGAGGCCAAATAAGAGGATAATTTTTTTGATTGGATGACAGAGAATATTCGTTGGAATATAACATAAAAAGCATTGGTTATTTGAAATAGCAGGGACTAATGAGCAGCTTAAAGTAATGCCAACTCTCTCATTCCGATTACTATAGTCCCTACCATGCCGGAGGGACTAATAATAAGATGGATATGCTCCACTTTTTTATGTGCATTGAAATGCAAGGTATCATACATTAAAATATAAACGAATCTCTTTCTGTGTGGGTTGGAGATGCTTGGGTTGAATATTGAAAGAAAAAGAGAAAATTCTACATTGCATTTTTATTTGTATTTATGAAAATTCTTGTTCATCTATTTTTATTCCGTGACAACCACCTTCATCGGTTTTCATTGGTTCTCGAAAGGGTGGAGGATCAACTTTGTAATTGTCTTCCATACTCTTAGCCCTCCTTCATCCACGTGGGAATCGTGGATATTCTCCTAGCCCCTTCACTTCGTTGTGGCCATGTTGTAAGATATTTGCAATTCAACTCAGGAAAGGTTAAATATTTGTCGATTGGGTCTCAGCAAAATAAATATCAGTGCTCTAAACTACTAAGATGGATTCAACATATTTTGTCAATGTATATCTTCCGCCATGCACTTTGCACATCTTATGGTGTCGAGATATGAATCTTTCCTCTATGTGTGCGAAGTCTGTCATCGGCACAAACTCGGCTCTTATGGAACCTTTCTGCTCCATAATTGAAATCTCTCTCTGGTATTCTTCACTTCAAGTCAGATTTAGGTGAAGCAAACCAGTGGAAACGAAGTCGTAGTGATGTTATGCCTCTTCTCCACTTTGTGCAGACTCTAAAATATTTGGATCAACTACTTGCATCCATGGCCTCTCCAGCATTACCCATTGGCTCTCTATCAGTGCACGACTCAAAGTAACTTCGGCCCCTGCTCCATTCGGATTTTTTAAAAGCTTACAGGTCCTTGTTTAGTACCTGATGGTTCAATATGGCACTAGAGAAACTCTACTTATCCTGTTAATAGGAGCTCCTTAAATTCTGCTCATGGGTTTATTTATGTGTTTTTTTTATTTCCTTTAAACTGTTGAGAAGAAACACTATAAATCTCAAGTTTCCCTGCGGGCCGACCAATAATCTAGAGTGGCATGCTATGTAATATTATATTCCAGTATTGAAGAGCCAAAATTATTTCAATTTAATAAATGTACAAATGAGACATATGGATAAAAATGGTTGAATGATGATTAACACACTATGCACATGGAAATCAAATTCTTGTTATAATTTAGGTCAACGCATTGACACAATGATTTTGGACAAAGAAAAATAAAAGATGAAATGAGTTATTTCAAAAATATGTGCATATACATCATAAAGAACTATGTGCTTTGGAAACCTATGGATCAAGTGCCACGCTCAATCACCACACAACCTAAGAACCTCTAATTGCATGATTTCTATGTATGTTCATATCATATAGATTTTATTTCAGTTTATAAAATGAAACATCAATCCTGCACTGGATAAATACACTTTGTATATTTTTTTTAAATTTAAATTTAAATATTTCAATCAATTATATGGATATAGTTTATTGGAACAGATAGATTGGGGAGGTAGTGGAAAGAAGGTTACTCGAGTCATCAACCAACAATAAGAAATATCAAACTATTATCACTAAGGTAAAAGGGCACTTGGATTATGCTTGAATAATTCTGACAATTATGGTAAATCAAATCAAAGAACTAGAGGAGAAAATAATTATTCAATCCTGGATGCCCAAAGATGGTACTATCACCAAGGAAATATTGCAGCTAAAGGAAAAAAAATAAAATTTAAAACTATTATATGACCAATTTGGTGGAAAATTTTCAACAAAAGAAGTACAAGAGAAGTAGTTACAGGAGCTAAAAAAGGTCTATAGAAAAAAAATGAAAAATTATTATATGACCATTTTGGTGGAAACTTTCCAACAAAAGGAAATACAAGAGAAGTAGTTAGAGGGACTAAAGAAGTCTACGGGTATTAATGAAGCCAAATTTAGAGAATTGGAAGAAAAACTTAATAAAGAAACTAAATAAGAAAAAAACACATTCTCAATAAATCAACAAATCCAAGAACACTTTGGATGAAGCCTTTGAGAAATATTCATCTGGAAATGCATACTTCAACAAAGTGAAACTCCATAAGGCCAAAGTGGAAGGATTAAAAGAGCAACGAAAAGGAGAAAGGTCTAAACTAGAGAATATTATCGAAGCCAGGAATAAAAGCATTGAATAAATTACAGGTTGTGCTAACACAAAAGGATGAAGAGGTTAAATCCCTCCAAAGATGCCTATTAGAATGCACTTTGGAAAAAGAGACCTTATTGGAGGTCAACTACAAGTTTTTGTTTATGATTAATGAAAGGATTCTTTTACTGAAGCCTTACGCTGAAATTTTAGCTGACTCTCAGAAGAATATAATTTAGAATTTGAAAAACGAGGTAAAAATGATGATGCCATTAGCTAAAGAAATATTTAAGGATTTTAAATCCAAAATCAATCTTTTTGACAGTGTCTGAATTTTTTCGATAGGGAGGAAGGTATAGTAGCACTAACATTTTTTAAATAATACCTGAGGCTACTTGAAGAAACAAACGATGAAGTCACCAAACATATGGAGAATATCATGAAATTTAAAACCGAATGGAATTACATTTAGATATTCGGTTTTCCTTCCCTATACACTAGTAAAGGTTTCCTAAAAAACATAATTTTCATGAAGCATTGAACAAACTGAAGTTTGATCTTAAAACCTTCTCATATTATAAAGAAAGGGTTATTTACAATCAAGCCATATTATATTTTTTGGAAATACTCCAAACCACCGCCATGAATAAACTGGAAGCAGCCCACATTTACATTGATTTTTATTGCAGGGAAGGACAAGCTCAAGATTCGAATTTGTAGGCATTTTCACACAATGTTCAGAAACAGAGTACCAAAGCCATTACTCTACGTTATTTCTTACCCACCACATTCAGTTACCTTTTGCCTGCATATCGCAGCCCACAAGTTTTAACCTTTACCTCTTAAGACTTCGATGTAACTTGAGTTTCCGCCAATGCGATATTTGGTGGAACCCTCAACCTTACCGCATTACTAAAACGCATGCAAACCTTTGTTATTGCCTTATTCCTTACCTTTCGCTATTTCTCACTTCCCGACGTTTAAGTGCCTGCATATCTCACTTCTCGCATCTTAGCGTTTAACTTTTAGGTCCTGCACCAAAACTTGCAATGTTGCGATGCGACATCATCATCGCACATCGCAAATCTTAAATATCTCACTTCACATGATTTACCGTTTACCTTTTACCGCCCGCATTTAGCACTATGCATATTTTCCAAATTAACTTTTCAGCGCCCACAATTTATTTCATTTAAGTTGTGATGCGATTGCAATTGCACGTCGCAAGCTCAAGAGGTAGTGCCCGCAAAGTAAATGTTATAAGTTGGAATGCGATCACAATCGCATATCGCAAAGCTCAATGAATAGAGCCTACAAGTTAAAAGATTTAAGTTGCGATGTGATCGTGTCATCACACATCGCAATCGCAAGAACTTAATTTTTCCCGTAAAGTGTCCAACTAGAAACCAAGTGACATGTAATCATTGTTATTATACCTGTCCAAGACAAGTTATATTGTTGTTGAATTGGAGTAGCACAATTGGCTGATAAAGGGTTTCCTTCTAAAGGTGACTTGTGTTCAAACCTCACCAGGATACTAAGCACATGCAGGAAGGAGATATATGACTTACAAAAAAAACATGTTATAAAAAATATAAATATTAAACTGAATATAAATGTTTTGAAAATTTCTTAAAATGTAATTTTTTTTGTTTTTTTAAATGTATATTGATTTTTAGATAAACAAAATAGTAATATACATATCACATTAAAACATATAACATATACACAATATTTATGAGTTAATAACAATTTTACCATATAAATGAAAATAATGATTCTATAACCACAATTAAATTTAATTATTAAGCAATACAAATTTAATATTTACAATATAAAAATATTCTTAACTATTAACTTCTAAACATACTTTCTTACCATATCATGAACCAATACCATGGTTTATCAATACCACATTCCAAAAGCCATAACTCATTTCAAAATAAATAAATATATTTTATTTCAATTTTATTTTATAACATTTTTAAAATTAAAACTTAATAATTAAAATAAACATACAATATAACAAAATTCTCAACCATGAATATTCATCCTCATTTGACCATGGATATTATTAACTTGTAAATAGGCTTTGTTACAGTTCCATAGACTAATATCATGACTTATCCATACCACTTGCCCAAAAACCATAACTTATTTCAAAATCAAAATATTTATAAATATTTTACTTTAATTTTATTTTATAGCAATTTTTTTTGGGTCTAGAGGTGCTCTCCAACCCCATTATGGTAGAGATGTTGTAATGTCTTGTTGTGTAAGCATTTTCGCTTGGTCAAATTACATAATTAAATAATAATAATAATAATAAAATTGAGGAAAATTTGTCAATTTATTTTTTGTGTTTCTTGGCACACCCTATAATTTTTCTCAGTGTGTGTTTATATATATATATATATATATATATATATATATATATATATATATATATCCAACCTAAATTCATCTTAATTCCGGATCTAGGAAGGGTCTAGACGATCAAATATATTGAGGTGCAAACTTCTTGTAGAGTGGAAAGAGATTTGATTCTTCTTGGCACTTGGTAGATTAAGTTGGCTTCTAATTTGTCGATGACTATATTTTTATGAGATCTTAAATTGAACTCTAAAATAGAAAAAATATATTAAAAATTAAGAATCCTAAAAATAGTTTCTATTCCCAAGAGTCATATAATATTTCAGGTTTTATTTATAATATCATGACTTATCAATTTAGCATATGTCCAAAAACCATAATTCATTTCAAAATCAAAATATTTTATTCTAAGTTAATCTGTATAAAAAAATTTTAAATTAAAATTTAATAATTACATTTTAACAAGATTCTTAACTCAGGGATATTTACTTCATTTTACCATGGATATTGTTAACTTGTAAATAGACTTTGTTATAATAACATAAGTTACCACTTATCCAAAAACAATAAATCATGTCAAAATCAAATTAAATTATCTTATAAATATTTTATTTTAATTTTATTAAAACATGGTTAGACTTTTATATTAATTTTAAATATTATATTTTTAAATAATTTTAAATATTATATATATAAACTTTTATATTTGACTTTTATATTAGTTTTTAATATTATATGTATATGAAAGACGTAAGCACTTATTACACTTGTTCTACCCTCATGAGTGGAATCGAGAATCTAACAAATATTATTTTGATACAATTACAAGGAAGTTTTTACTTTTTAAGTTATTAAATCTAAATCTTCTCCATACTAGGGAGGACATTTCTATAAATTGAGTGCTCATGGAAAATGCAAAAGAAATTATAGGTTGAGTAGTCGATCCTTGGAAGGGAAGGGCAGTTGAGATGACTTTTGTCATGTTTTTTGTGCGTCTCTTTCTCTTATTATGCTTTCTAGTATTCCATGGGATTGCTAATGGCAAGATTCAGCTATCCATGGATGGTGAAGATGAAAATATTGGAACTCAATGGGTTTTTCTCCTCACTGAATCTTCTGGATATGTAAACTACATACACCAGGTGATTTTTTTGCATGGTTGTCCCATAATGAAGGAGGTTGAATAAATATAGAGATACGGATATAATGATACACATCTATTGAACTAAAGATATGGATATAATGATAGACATGTATGCCAAAGCTATGCTTCCAGCTTCAAGTTATTTGTTTGTTATTTGATCTTCAAGTTAGATAGAGAATAGATAAATTTAAAAATATTATTTATTATATAGATAGTTTGATGAATTGTTCTATTATATTTATTCTATAATTATTATACAAAAATATGGTTCCAATTTCTCCTCTCATATATATACACTCTGTAAACTATTGATGCATTCAATTTATGTCACTTAGAAATTTAGCAAATATAGGTGTTGAATTACTTTGTTTACAAATAGTTTGATGAACTGTTCTATCATATTTATTCTATAGTTCTATCCTAAAATATGGTTCCAATTGCTTATATATATATATATATATATATGTTTTGCAAGCTCTTTGATGCATTTAATTTTTGTTACTCAGAACTTTAGCATAATTTTGCTGGGTGTTGAATAACTTGTAAGAGGTTGATGTTTGCCATGCATATCAAATTCTTAAAAGAGGTGGACTGAAAGATGAGAATATTATTGTGCTTATGTATGATGACATAGCCAACAACTCTGAAAATCCTTGACTAGGGATTATTATCAACCGTCCTAATGGCAGTGATGTGTATGTTGGGTGTGGAGCCTGATTATCTTGTTTACTTTGTATCACAGCATTGGACCCCTGTACCTTAAATGGGGTGGCAATGCTGCCCGTAAATTGATCACTGTCATGGGGGGTCCAGGGGGGGCTGGCAACGACTTTATGGAGCCCCCCCTAGTGGGGGGTTTCGGGGGCAACGCCCCCGAAGCTAAAAACAGATGTAAACTTGCCTTGTAAAAGTATAGTAATTTCTAGTCAATATGGGCCGTTCATTAGGCAAATGATTTGATGGTAAAAGTTATGTTTAGTTTAAGGTTTTTTGCCCTAGAAGGCAACCCCTCGATTTTATGAGGGTATTGTATTGCGGCTGTGTATTGTATGTGTATTCTCGGAGCAAGAAATAGAGAGGGGGACTGTGAAAGAGAACAGAGGATATTACAACGGATCTTCTGTAGGTTGTGTCTCTTCATTTTGCTAGATAATAGAAAGGAAGGACTGGCTGTTCGGGGTGGACGTAGCCCAAACTGGGTGAACCACGTATATCTGTGTCTCTCTGGTTTTATGTGTTTTGTGTGCTTGTATTTTCCGCATATTTTATGTGTTGCATTGCTCTATAATATATAATTTTCTAACAACTGGTATCAGAGCTGAAGGTATATTTGGCTGATAAACTTGTAGGAAAGAAGGGGTCCTAGTTCGAGTGGGAGCAATGGTGGAAGATGGTAAGTTTATGGTCGAGAAATTTAATGGCCAAAAATTCCCGCTGTGGAAGATGCAGATGGAAGATTATCTGTATCAGAAAGATCTGTACCTACCATTGAGCGGAAAAACAAAGAATTCAACAGCCATGGCAGACGCGGAATGGAACATTCTTGATAGAAAGGCACTCGAAACAGTACGGTTGTGCCTTGCGGCGTCAGTCGCCTTCAATATTTCGAAGGAAACAACAATAGAGGGTTTGATGCATACATTTGCAAAACTATATGAAAAACCCTCAGCCTCAAACAAGGTATTTCTTATGAAATGACTATTTAATATGAAGATGTTGGAAGGTGGATCTGTTGCAGACCATTTAAATTATTTTAATACAATTACCAGTCAGTTAAGTTCTATAGGGGTAAACTTTGATGATAAAGTTAGAGCTTTTTTATTCTTGTGCTCATTGTCAGAGAGTTGGAATGGTTTAGTAATGGCTATTAGTAACTCTGTCTCTCAATCTAGTACTTTAAAGTTTTATGATGTTGTCGGTGCTATCCTTAGTGAGGAAATGTGATGGAAAAGCTCTGGTGAGACATCAGGTAATGCTTTGAGTACAGAGTCTAGGGGAAGAAGAATGGAAAGAGGAAAGAGCTCGAGATATTGCAGTAAATCAAGGAAAGGCAGATCCAAGTCTAGATCGGGGATAGTGTGCTGGAAATGCGGAAAGAAAGGACACCTAAAGAAAAACTGTAGATCTCGGAAGGGAAAAGAAGGAGACACACAGCAAGAAAACAATCATGAAGCAAATGTGACAGGTGATGTGTTACAAGATGATTTGATTTTTTCTTTTGAAAATGTTACTGATTCTTGGGTTGTAGATTCAGGGGCTTCATTCCATGCCACACCTGATAAGAAATATTTCCATGACTATGTTCAAGGAGATTTTGGACAAGTTCCTTTGGGTGATGATAAACCCTGTAAAATTGTTGGAATGGGTAAGGTTCTTGTAAAACAGCAAAATGGAAACCAATGGCTATTAAAGGAGGTAAGGCATGTTCCAGATCTAAAGAAAAATCTGATTTCAACAGGGCAGTTAGGTGGTGAAGGTTGTGTTACAACTTTCACAGATAAAGTTTGGAAGGTCACCAAAGGAGTCCTGGTAATAGAAAAAGGTGAAAAGGTTGGTACATTGTATTTATGCAATGGTATTTCTAACTCTGTTGATTCCTTAACTTCCAAAGGAGCAGATGCAACATTATGGCATCATAGGCTCGGACACAAGTGAGAAGGGGATGAAGATTCTTCACTCAAGAAATTTGTTGCCATGTTTGAAAAATGTTGATTTGGATTTATGTGAGAATTTCATTTAAGGAAAACAAAAGAGAGTCAGATTTCTCAGAGTTGGGAAAGAAAAGAAGAGCAAAAAATTAGAGCTTGTGCATACAGATGTATGGGGACCTGATCAGGTATCATCTCTCGGTGGCTCTCATTATTATGTTACTTTTATTAATGATGCAACTAGAAAAACTTGAATTTATTGTATTCAGAATAAATCTGATGTCTTTGATACTTTTAAGAAATGGAAAGCTTTGGTTGAGATTGAGACAGGAAAGAAGTTGAAGTGTCTCAGATCAGATAATGGAGGTGAATATTGCAGCAAAGAATTTGATAGGTACTGTTCAGAGCATGGAATTCGTAGAGAGAAGACAGTTCCAAGAACACCACAAGAAAACGGTGTGTCAGAAAGGATGAACAGAACAATCATGGAGCGTGCAAGGTGCATGAGATTGCATGCGGGATTGCCTTTACAATTTTGGGCAGATGTTGTAGATGTTGCTATTTATCTAATAAACAGAGGGCCTTCAAGTTCCTTGGATGGTGGTATTCCAGAGGAAGCATGGACAGGTAAAAAGGTAAACTAATCTTTTTTATAGCCTTTTGGTTGTGAGGCCTTTGTCCATATTAATAAAGAAAATAGAACAAATCTTGAGGCAAAATCAAAGAAATGTACCTTTATTGGATATGGTGTTAATGATTTTGGTTATCGCTTATATGATTATGAAAATCACAAAATCATTAGGAGCATAGATGTAATATTCAATGAAAAGGTCTTGTATAAGAATCAGTTGCAGGAAAAGAAACAGGAAAAAGAAAGCAAGGAATACACAGTTCTTGATGAGATAACTGAAAAAGTAAAGGTGCCTGAAAATAATAATAATCGACAACCACAGCAGCAGCAACCACCACAACAGCAACATGCACCTCAAACACCTAAAAGTGGTGTTAGAAGATCTACTAGGATAAGTAGACCCCCTGAACGATACTCTCCTTCATTATATTATTTATTGTTGACTGATTCTGGTGAACCTGAATGTTATGAAGAAACAATGCAGGTTGAAAGCAGGAAGAAGTGGGAGCTAGCCATGGAAGAAGAGATGGACTCTTTAATGCATAACCAGACTTGGGACTTAGTCAGGTTGCCTGTAGGTAAAACTACATTGCAGAATAAATGGGTTTACAGGCTGAAGGAAGAAGATGGAGGAAAACAAAGGTACAAAGCTAGACTTGTGGTGAAGGGGCTTGTACAGAAGAAAGGTATTGATTTTGATGAAATATTTTCTTCTGTTGTTAAGATGACTTCAATCAGAACTATTTAAGTCTTGTAGCAGCGGAAGATTTACATCTTGAATAGTTATATGTAAAGACAACATTTCTCCATGGAGATTTGGAGGAAGAGATATACATGCAGCAACCAGAAGGATATGAAGTCAAAGGGAAAGAAAAATTGGTGTGCAGATTAAAGAAGAGCTTGTACTTAAAACAGGCTCCAAGGCAGTGGTATCTAAAATTTGACAAGTTTATGTCTGAACAAGGTTATACTAGATGTCACTCTGATCATTATGTTTATCTGAAAAAGAAAAATGATGGTAGCTATATTATATTGTTATTGTATGTAGATGACATGCTTGTTGCAGGGTCTAACATGTAGGAAATAAATGTGCTCAAAAGAAAATTGGAAAATTCATTTGCAATGAAGGATTTGGGAGCTACAAAACAAATCCTTGGTATGAGGATAACTAGAGACAGGAACAATCGCAAATTAACACAGTCTCAGAATGAGTACATAGAAAAGGTGTTGAAAAGATTTAATATGCAGAATGCAAAACTAGTTAGTACACCTTTTGCTAGCCATTTCAAACTTAGTAAGGAAATGTGCCCCAAGACCCACAAAGAAATGGAATATATGTCTAAATTTCCATATGCATCAGCAGTTGGAAGCTTAATCTATGCAATGGTCTGCACAAGGCCTGATATTGCACATGCAGTGGGAGTTGTAAGCAAGTACATGAATAATCTGGGAAAATAACATTGGATGGCAGTAAAATAGATTCTCAGATATTTGAGAGGTACCACAAATAAAGAATTATTCTTTGGTGGTTCAAACATTGCTCTACAGGGATATGTTGATGCAGATATGGCAGGTGACAGAGATAACAGGAGGACCACTACAGGATATGTATTTACTGTAGGTGGAACAACTGTTAGTTGGGTTTCAAAAATCCAAAGTGCTGTTGCACTTTCAACAACAAAAGCAGAGTATGTTGCTGCTACAGAGGCTAGTAAAGAAATGATTTGGTTATAAAGGTTTATGGGTGAATTGGGTAAGAAGCATGATATGGGCACGTTATACAGTGATAGATAAAGTGCCATTCATCTTGCAAAGAACTCAGCATTTCATTCTAGGACTAAACATATACATCTCAAGTACCATTTCATACGGTCAGTATTGGAAGATGGAGAGTTGAAGCTGGAAAAGATACACACTAGCCAGAATCCTGCAGATATGCTAACAAAAGTTGTAACCAGGGAGAAATTGAGAACATGCTCAGTTTCAATTGGTCTTCAAGGATGAAGATGAAGATGAGAAACAGCTAGGTCCAAAGCGGAGTCATTGTCTAGGAAATGAAGCAGCGATGGAGTTGCTACAATCAGTCTCCAAGTGGGAGATTGTTGGGTGTGGAGCCTGATTATCTTGTTTACTTTGTATCACAGCATTGGACCCCCGTACCTTAAAAGGGGCGGCAATGCCACCCGAAATTTAATCGCTGCCGTGGGGGGTCCAGTGGGGTGGTAGCGACTTTATGAGGCTCCCCGGGTGGGTTTCAGGCGTGTCTCCCGGGCTAGTAAAACATATGTAAAATTGCCTTGTAAAAGTATAGTAATTTCTAGTCAATTTGGGCCGTTCATTAGGCAAATGATCTGACGGTAGAAGTTATGTTTAGTTTAGGGTTTTTTGCCCTAGAAGGCAACCCCTCACTTTTATGAGGGTATTGTATTGCAGCTGTGTATTGTATGTGTATTCTCGGAGCAAGAAACAGAGAGGGAGACTGTGAGAGAGAACAGAGGATATTAAAATGGATCTGCAGTAGGTTGTGTCTCTTCATTTTGCTGGATAATAGAAAGGAAGGACTTTCTGTTCGGGGTGGACATAGCCCAAACTGGGTGAACCACGTATATTTGTGTCTCTCTAGTTTTTTGTGTTTTGTGTGCTTGTATTTTCTGCATATTTTATGTGTTTCATTGCTTTGTAATATATAATTTTCTAACAGTGTATGCAGGCATTCCCAAGGTGGGTGCCCATTTTCACTACCAAATTATCAATCAATTACTGTCAGATTGTCTTTTTGGTTCTAATTGTGAGATTTCATGGCATGCAAGACTACACAAGCGAGGAAGTAACTATAGATAACTTCTTTCATTATAATTTACTCCCAACTACAATCCAAATAGCAGAACATAAAATATCAAATTTTGATGTGAATTTGAAGGACATAGCAGCAACAATTTTGGCTTGGTTGTGCACTTAACCCATGCATTGATTTTACTCTTTAAAACCCTTGCAAATATTTGTTCTCCTTATAGTGTCGTAGCCCCTCCATATTCGAGAATCGTGGTTTAAAACCACATAACCTCTCGCCATAAAAGCCCTCACACCTACCGCATTTAAAAGTCGTACCATTTTGTTTGAACTTAAATCATCCCACGTAAGTTTTTATGGACCCCGCAGGTCCATGTCACTACGTCCTTAACCAATCACGTGCTTATCGCAACCTCCGGCAGTTGCGTCATCCCACAACCAAAACCCACGCGACAAATGTGACCCCACATGCCAACTCATCAATCTCTCGCGACCAATCAAAACCTTTTCGCAAGCTTTCCTGTCGGTGTCATTGTCCCTTCATGATTGTGCAATAACCACGACCCCACTAGTGCCAGCTCACCTTCCTGTTGACCAATTGCGCACTGTCACAGAGTTTAAACACCCAATCAACCGATGCATTAAACGATGCGATAAACCATCGCATTTCTTCTCCCGTTCACTTATCGCACAGATTGAAGCTGAAATCATCTGGCACAGTGTTCGATGTGATAAACGTATCGCATTGCAATTGTAATGTTTTGTAACGTTTTTTTAATATGCCGTGACATAATTTTTATTTTATATAAAGCTTTAAACTTAGGGTTAATATTTAAATATGTATTTTAAACACATATATACATATATGTTTACAATACAAAAGATAGAGAGTAGTGAGCGTATTATGTGTAGTAGCATATGTAGTGACTAGAATACACTATGTGAGACAATGTGCGAAATAGAGGAGAGAAGAAAACTCATTTGAAAAATCCAGAACAACAGTTTTGAAGACAGAAAAGAAATTTGTAATAGATGAAAGGAAGATGAATGAAAGACAGTTTTTTTTATTCTCCACTATGTATGATTTGTTTTTATGCTCCATTTGCAAGTATTTTTTTGTTGCACTCTTTGTTTTTAGAAGAGGAATTATTTTTCCTCTGTTGTTAAGGAATTATCAGAAATTTTGACATGGTATCGGAGCTAGTCCAGGATCTCAGCAGTTAATGAAGAAGCTGAAGGAAAAAGAAGAAGAAGATTGTTGAAGCATCTCTCCAGCAGATTGAAGGGCTCAGCAAGTCAGTGAGAAATTTTTACTTAAGTTACATAGTCAAGTTTTTGTATAGTTCTACAAGTAGCAATGGCAAGAGCTAGCACAAGCACGAGTATGGGAAATAATCAACTCCCACAGTTCAATGGGAAGAACTATGACTATTGGGCAATCAAAATGAGAGCCTTGTTTGCATCTCAGGACTTAGGGGAATTGGTTGAAGATGGATTTAAAGAACCAACTGATGCAAATGATTTTAATGCCTTAACACAAGCATAAAAGGATTTTCTGAAGAGTAATAAGAAGAAGGACTTAAAAGCCCTCTTCTATCTCTATCAAGCAGTGCATAAAAGAATATTTCCAAGAATTGCAGCAGTAAAGAAGTCCAAGGAGGCATGGGATACCCTCCACACAACCTATCAAGGTATGGAGAAAGTAAAGACATCAAAGCTTCAAGTAATGAGAAGAGATTTTGAATTTATTTGCATGAAAGATTCTGATAGCTTAGACTCATTCTTCACACAGTTGATTGGGTTGGTTACCCAAATGAGATATCATGGAGAGACGGTAGAAGAAAGAAGGATAGCAGAGAAATTATTGAGGAGCCTACCCTCAAGATTCAATGTGATAGTAACTACCATTGAAGATACAAAGGATCTCTCAAGCTTTATAGTTGATGAGCTTCATGCATCTTTGATGACACGTGAAGAAAGGTTGAACAGAATAGAAAAATCATATTTAGGGCATGCCTCAAGACCCAAATTTCCCTTGGAATAGGAAGAGGTCAAGGCAGATCAAACTATAGAGGAAAAGGTAGATGCAGAAGCCAAAACATAGGAAGAAATAGCCCTGCAAGCATAAGTGGAATGGGAAACAACCAAAGTCAGAATCAAAGCCAAGGCAGCAACCAACAAGGTGGACAAAACCAAGCACATGGAAAAAGGTATGATAAATCCCAAGTCCAATGTCATTACTATAAGAAGTATGGGCACTATGCCAATGAATATAGAAAGAAACAAAGTGACATGGGTAATAGACCCAGTGCTAACTTTACTAAAGAAACTCGGAGTCAAGAAAACTTATTTTTAGCATGTAATATGGCTGAAGAAAAGAATGAAGATATATGGTTTCTAGATTTAGGATGTAGTAACCATATGACTGGAAACATTTCTATGTTTTCCATGTTGGATGAAAATGTGAAGTCTCAAGTAACATTGGGAACAGACAACAAAGTCTTTGTCATGGGGAAAGACAGAGTAAGTGTTTTGACAAAGAAATGAGAAAGAAAATTCATATATGATGTATACTATGTACCAGGTATGAAGTATAACCTTTTGAGCATTGGGAAGCTCATTCAGAAAGGCTACAATGTATTCTTTGAAGATGATGTATGTACCATCATGGACATACCACCAAGAAATCAAAGGATTGCACAAGTGAAGATGACAAGAAATAGAATGTTTCCTCTCAAGATGAGAGAAGATTTGAAGAAAGGAGTTGCAATGGTAGGTGTGACACAAGAGACATTCCAAAGGGAAGCAAAAGATGAAAACTGGATATGGCATTTGAGATTTGGACATCTCAAATTTTGAGGCCTAAATTTGTTGCACATAAAAGGTATGGTAAATGGATTACCATTGATTGAAAAACTAGACAACCTTTGTGAAGGTTGCATCTTGTGCAAACAACACAGAGAAAGCTTTCCATCAGGAAAAATCATAAGGGCAAAAGCACTCTTAGAAATAGTCCATTCAGATTTGTGTGGACCAATGCAAACACCATCATTAGCATGCAGCCACTATATGCCGACCTTTATTGATGATTACACAAGAAAAACATAGGTATATTTCTTAAAGTTGAAGAGTGAAGTATTTGAGAAGTTTTGCCACTTTAAAGCTCTTGTTGAGAATCAAAGTGGGAAGCATATGAAAGTTTTAAGGACTGAAATAGGAGAAGAATATATCTCCAAAGTTTTTATGTGTTTTTGTGGAGAAAATGAAATTCATAAAAAATTTACAGTGAGGTATACACCATAGCAAATTGGAGTTGCTGAAAGGAAAAATAGAACTATCATGGACATGGTAAGAAGCATGTTGAAGGAAAAACATTTGCTAAATGAATATCGGGTTGAAGTTGTACATTGTGCAGCATATGTTTTGAATAGATGCCTAACAAAGACTTTTATGAATAGAGTTCTAGAAGAAGCATGGAGTGGCATAAAACAATTTGTCACCCACATGAGAGTATTTGGATGTGTGGCTTATGCACATATTCCAGATTAGCTAAGGAAGAAGTGGGAAAGTAAGGGGGAGAAGTGCATATTCGTTGGATACAATGATGAATCAAAGGCATACAGATTGTATAACCCATCCACAAATAAATTTATGATAAGCAGAGATGTGCAGTTTATTGAGGAAGAAGCTTGGGATGGAAGCATTGAAAAAACAGTGAATGTAAAGACATGTATGTCTCAAGATGAAGATGAGGAGGAAATCGCTGAAATAAATCCCTCATTAGAAGCACCACCTCCACCAAAACAAGCACAACAAGGGACACCACAAGCTAGTATGAGAACACCCTTGAGAAGTGATGACAATGCTTCTCCAAGCACAACACAAGGAGTAGACATGAGTACTTATACAAGCACAAGTTCAGGAAGTGAAAGAAGAACCAGATTTAGAAGTCTAAATGAAATCAATGAGAAAGAAGCCAATAATGAATGTATGAACTCTTTACTTGCATTGTATTGTCATGTAGAAGATCCTATTCACTTTTAAGAAGCAGTAAAAGATAAGAAATGGATAGATGCTATGGAAGAAGAGATTAATGCAATAGAGAAGAACAATACATGGGAATTAGTTGATCTCCCAAAAGGCAAAGAAGTGATTGGAGTAAAATGGGTCTATGAGACCAAAAGCAATGTTGAAGGTAAGATCGAAAGACACAAGGCCAAACTTGTTATCAAAGGCTACAAGCAACAAAAAAGAAGAGAGTATGAAGAAAATTTTGCACCAGTTGCAAGAATGGAAATAGTAAGAGTAGTGTTGTCAATTAAAACACAACACAAATGGAAATTTTACCAAATGGATGTGAAATCATCATTCCTAAATGGAGTATTGATGGAAGAGGTTTATGTTGAACAAACTCTAGGCTATGAAAAATAATTCCAAGAGCACAAATTATGCAAATTGAAGAAAGCTCTATCTGGGCTGAAACAAGCATCAAGAGCTTGGTACAGTAGGATAGATGCCTATCTACTAGAAAATGGGTTTAAGAAATGTGAAGGAGAACCCACATTATACATCAAAGAAAAAGATGGTAAGATGCTCATTTTTGTTTTATATGTTGATGATGTGATATTCACAGCTAATGATGCTTACCTTATTGAAAATTTTAAAACGGTCATGAAAGAAGAATTTGAGATGACTGATATGGGATGGTTGAGATACTTCTAAGGAATAAAAATTTTATTTCTCAAGAAAAATATGTAAAATAAGTTTTGAAAATATTTAATATGCAGGATTGTAAGACAGCAATAACTCCTATAGTGATGGGATTGAAGTTAAGCAAAGAAAATAGTAGCAAGGATGTAGATCCAAGTTTGTATAAAAGCATAGTTGGCAGCCTTATGTATTTGACTACAACTAGGCCAGATATTATGCATGTTGTAAGTTTAATTTCTAGATTTATGGAAAGGCCAAAGGAAACACATTGTCAAGCAGCAAAGAGAATTTTAAGGTATGTGAAGGGAACAAAGAGGTATGGTATTTTATACACCTCTTCAGAAAATTTTGAATTAATTGGATATACTGATAGTGATTGGGCTGGAATTACAGATGATAGAAAAAGAACCTCTGGATACGTTTTTCATATGGGATCAGGAGACATCTCATAGGCTTCTAAGAAACAACCAATTATGGCTTTATCAATAGTAGAGGCAGAGTATGTGGCAGCTACAACAACAGCATGTCAAGCAGTATGGATGAGAAGAATGTTGAGAGATTTGTGTCATGAATAGGTAAAAGGAACAACAGTTTATTGTGATAATAGCTCAACAATAGCTTTATCCAAGAATTCAGTGTTTCATAAAAGAACAAAACACATTGATGCAAAGTATCACTACATCAGAGAATTGGTGAACAATGGAGAAGTTTTTTTGAAGCATTGAAGAACAGAAGAATAGTTTGCAGATATTTTGACAAAACCATTGGGGCAGACAAGTTTTAATTTTCTCAGATAATTTATGGGAATGCATCATAACAACAGTTGTGATTAAAGGAAGTGTTGGAATTTACTCCCAACTGCAACTTGAATAGAAGGACAAAAAACATCAATTTTTGATGTGAATTTGAAGGACACATTAGCAGAAATTTTGGTTTGGTTGTGCACGTAACCTATGCATTAATTTTACTCTTTAAAACCCATACAAACAGTCGTTCTCCTTACAGTGTCGTAGCCCCTCCATATTTGAGAATCGTTCTTTAAAACCATGCAACCTCCTACCATAAAAGCCCTCGAACCAACCACATTTAAAAGGTGTGCCATTTGTTTTGTTTGAATTTAAACCATCCCATGTAAGTTTTTGTGGACCTCACAAGTCCACGTCACCCCATCCTCAACTAATCACATGCTTATCGCAACCTCCAAGAATTGTATCATCCCACAATCAAAACCCATGCGACAAACACGACCCCACCTTCCAACTCATCAATCTCCCACGACCAATCAAAACCTTTTCGCAAGTTTTCCTACTGATGTCATTGTCCCTTCACGATCGCGTGATAACTGCGACCCCACCAGTGCTAGCTCACCTTCCCATCAACCAATTGCACACTGTCACAAGGTTTAAACGCCCATTCATCTGGTGCATTAAACGATGTGATAAACCATCGCATTTCTTCAGACATTAACTTATCGCACAGAGTGAAGCTGACGTCATCCAGCACAGGGTTCGATGCAATAAACGTATCGCATTGTAATTGTAATGTTTTATAATGTTTTTGTAATATGCCGTGACATAAGTTTTATTTTATATAAAGCTTTAAACTTAGGGTTAATATTTTAAATATGTATTGTAAAAATATATATACGTATATGTTTACAATACAAAAGACACAGAGTAGTGAGCGTATGCTGTGTAGCAGTGCATGTAGTGAGTAGAATAGACTGTGTGAGGCAGTGTGCGAAATAGAGCAAAGAAGCAAACTCATTTGAAAAGTCCAGAACAGTAGTTCTGAAGACAGAAAAGAAATTTGTAATAGATGAAAGGAAGATGAATGAAAGATAGTTTTTGTGTTCTCTACTGTGTATGATTTGATTTTATGCTCCATCTGCAAGTATTTTTTTGTTGCTCTCTTTGTGTTTAGAAGAGGAATTTTGTTTCCTCTGTTGTTAAGAGATTCTCATAAATTCCGACATCTTCGTTGTTATCCTTCGAGAGAAGGCCTTTGTCAAATGCGGCAGTGGAAAGGTTCTTGACAGTGGTCCTAACGACCATATTTGCATTTACTACGCCGACCATGGAACAACAAGAATACTCAGTGAATAATAAATATCACAAGATGTACTCTATAATTGACTATGTTAGTGTTTACTTCATCAGTCTTCATGAAAAACTCTCTGAACTTCGCTAGGCCATGGTAACTCTCTGAGCTTAAAGGGGCGTGTAACTTCAAAGTTGTATGAAACCAAAAAAAACAAAAAACAAAATGATGCAGTGATTAACATAGCTTCAAAGTTGTATGAAACCAAAAAATACCAAAAAAAGTTTGATGCAGTGATTATTATCAATACAAATAATTTTAATGCATTTGTCTTTCAATATTTGTAGATTATCCTAAATACAAAGAAAAATTTAATGTTGGGAATATGTAAATATTGATATTACCAAGGCAAGATTTTCTTATTGAATATTATATAGTCAATTTTTTTCCATAATTCGAATAAGATTCAAATTCCTATTCATATTATAATTCGAATTTGATAAATATGCAATAAAGCCAAAGCCAAGGAAAACTTCATCAATTGATATTCATGTTAATTGCTGAGAAATCTTTCCTGAGGTTTGAAAACACCAAATTACTGGTGGGAATAATAAATACTTTGAAAATCTACAGTAATAATCTTTGTATCATCAATGTTTCAGATAGTGAACGGGATCCATCTTCCAGACAAAAGCAATGATTTCACTATTAAACCATGCAAAAAATAGAGGAAATGATTTTACTGTTAAACAATGCAAAATTATTTGGTAAACCATGATAACTATTTTGAAGAGAATTTTTATTTCCAAAATCCATTTTTAAAGTTTTGTCAAAACTAAGTTGTATATAACATCGATAGTTTTCAATCTAATGCTAGAATATTGGTCAATTCAGTTCTTTCTTTTTGTAAAATATCACCTAGTTGGTTATTTTATTGCAAAATTAATCTGTAATTTGTTGCTCATACACAACGTTCTTCCATGCTCTTCGAGATCTATTCACGAGATTTCCTGAAATGAGTTGCAGCGATGCCTAATGGTTCTTTTATCTATGCAAATTATTTTATCGATTTTTTGAAGAAGAAACATGTTGCTGACAATTACAAAAAGATGGCAAGTAGCACTTAAACTAATTGTCACCTTCTGTGTTTCAAATTTCTAGGTTTCATGTTGGAAGTGTGTCTAGTACCAACCCTTCATATTTTTGTATCTCCGGACACACAACTACCAAATTTTTGATTTTTTATCAATTTTCTATATCCTAATAAACTATAGAACACCCCAGTATCAGATGCAGAGTTTCATTCTATATAAAGCGTTGAAAGTTTGTTTTACACAATTTCAGTGAATCTTTTTTCAAGACTTGATATAATCTGTTTCATGCATCAAGTAATTTATGTTGAAGCATGTGAAAGTGGAAGTAATTTTTAGGGTCTACTTCCAAAGGGCATGAATATATATGTTACAAAATCAGCCAATCCAACAGAAAGCAGTTGGGGAACCTACTGTTCTACTCCAAAATATGATGTATGCCTTGGAGACTTGTATAGTGTATCTTGGATGGAAGACAGGTTTGGCTGTGGATTTCAATATTGATCATCCCCATAGAAAGGCTTTCACTAGGGGTCTTTATACTGACTTACCTTTTCTATTGGCAGTGAAGTGCATAATATGATGAAGGAAACCTTAGAGCATCAATATCAAGTAGTAAGTGTATTCAAAGGCCCCTTATCTCTCTATGGTGCATACACGATAGCAGATCTTATGAACTTATAGAATGGTGTCCTAGAAAATATTAGATGTGGTGTTTATTGAAATAAATCCAACTGTTATGTCATATGAGTACTTTCTGATGATGCACATAAGATGATCTACTCATTACCAACCACTGTCCTCATTCCAAATCCCCTCTACATACCTGTACATAATCATACATAATCATTGCATAATGTTTCATAGTTTTATGTTACTAATGGAAAACCAGGCCCTCTAGAGCTCCCCAATTGAAGCTGAATATTTTGGGCTTCATAATGTAGGATTTATCCACCAAAATCTAGTATTGTTCTTTTATATTTTGTGGCTGCAATTACTATATTAAATTGTAGAATAGATTATATCTATGGCATATGCAGTTTATGATTTTAATCCACTTCTTGCATGCATTTAATATAATAGTTTTATTTCATAGAAATATTCAAATTACTATTATTGATTTTTTCCACATCTAGTACCATGCACAATGTCTAAATTCTTCCATTAAAGATCATGATATATCTAGTTACAAAAAGTACATGTGGTATATCTCAACTAAGTAAAAATTAATAATACAATTATTCAACTCTATTTTATGTTACATATTTGAACTTATTCCATTACATTTATTATTATTATTGTTATTATTTTAAGCTTTAATGTTGATGGGCATGTATTTTATAGGTGAAGAAAATGACAACTGACAATCAAACATATATAATGGGTTCCCATGTGATGCAATATGGTGACATACCCATAGCCAAATATTCATTATCCTTGTACATAGGATTTGACCTTGCGAATACTCACGCCACCTTTGAGAATAGTTTTCCACAATATTTGAGAGAGAGATGTTGAAACTATAAATCAATGGGATGTGGATCTTCTCTACCTATGGAAAAAGGTTAGTAAATATTACTAGCTTGAAGAATTCTTCTTCCATTGTGAAACATAGTATCAAATTAAGTTTCACGATATGAAATTGCTTTAGCAATCCAACACTTACATCATTCACTTTTTTATGAAACATGACTCTAGAATAGTTTAGAACAATATTTGGGTTTACTTTGTTCATTGCTTATATTGTCTTATTAAATGAAATAGAGGGAATATTTTAGACCATCAAGATGTTACAATCTTTAAGAATAGAAATTGATATCCTCCCTACTAGTAGTATAAAATATCCAAGCCTGATTCCATAGAAAAGTTTGAAGCTCAACAAGAATTGATTGATTCCATGATATATCGGCTGCACTTGGACAAAAGCATAAACTTGATTAGAAAACTTTTATTTGGATCAGAAATGGGTACTGCACTATTGAAGGTTGTGAGACCATCTGGGCAACCTTTGGTTGATGATTGGGATTGCCTTAAAACCATGGTAATATTTAAATGTTAGAGGGTAATATGTATCTCCCTTATTTTTCAACCTACAATATTGTAGAAAAAGAGCATTATAATTGTTCATGGATTGTTTGCAACATATTCCTTGTAAATGTCCAATAGTGACATTGATAAGTAGCTCCTAACCCTAGTGATAGGGTATAAAGTATCTTCCACATTTTAGACTATACAAATCTTAATGCTTGTTATTAATATTGTGTGAATGTGACAGGTAAGCACATTTCAATCCCATTGTGGATCACTCTCTCAGTACAGAATGAAACACATGCATGTTCTAGCAAATATTTGTAACAACAAGGTTAGTGTGGATACCATGGCTGAAGTTTCTAAAAAGGTCTACACATACATAAATCCGATATGATAAATGTAGGTCACTCCAAGTTGGTTATAGTGCTCAGTTTCTTCATATCAGTTACGTGGGATTTCAAAGCATATTTTAATGTATGAAAATTTAGATTTGGGAGACAGATCTTGCACATATTAAAATATTATGCTTTTGTATCTCAGTTTGGCAGTAAAGGCTCAAAGTACAACAAAGATAAAAAAAATTGATTCAAGAAAACAATTTAAAAGCATTAGATGTAAGCGATTTTATGTGTTTTTCAATTATTCATGTGAATGAATATTCATGGAAATATTGCTATTTGAGATTTTAGCACTTGGTTGTGTGTCTAGATTCAAAGTCCAAATTTGTAATATCTGAAGTGGTGATAGGGACTCATAGTAGAGAAAGATTGCAACTTCCTTAGGTGTATTGATACATATTTAAATACATAATTTGAGATTATATGATTATCTTCAACTCATTTTGCGATATATATGTTTGATTGTAGAAATCTGTAATACCCCTCCCATAGAAGATTCTATAAAAAATTATATATTTACATGAGTAAAATTATAATTAACCGTTTCCATCAAGAAATCAATGGAAAGCTTAAAGAGTTCTTGAAAACCACCTTACATTCATTATTTAGATTTTCATGGAGGAACGTATGGAGATATAATTACTGGTGTGATTATCATCATTTGTGAGAAAAGTTTGTGTTGAAAAAAAAGAGACCATATACCTCATGGCATGCAGTGATTTACCTAGCGTGCCTATGCACCACTAAATTTAAACTTATACTCACACTAAATTTAAATTTATACTCACAAGGTTCCCATTCAAAAAGTCTCGGCCTCTTCTTCCCATTTTCCTTTTCTGTATATTGCTCTGCTCTATATATTTTACTATGTGAAGTCATCACCCATTATGCATTCCACAAAAGTTGTGAATCACTATGGTAAGGAAAATAATTAAGCAAAAATAGATGATGACGCAAGACTTGGTCATTCTTTGGAAGGAATGTGTAGATGCCATGAAGGAGAGTTGAGGAACAAAGGAAAACTCTTCAAGAAAAATAAGTTAACTATGCATTAGACTTTTGAAAATTATTTTTATGGTTTTTTAGAACGAAGATGCGTTAATTAGTCTAATTCTTAGAAACTATTTCATGGGTTTTTGTTAATGAAGAGAAGATAACTATATTAAATTTTTGGAAAATGCTTTCACAGTTCTTGTGTGCATAAATGTAGGCTAAATATATTTATTTTTTTGGAAAAATTTAATGTTGGTTAAATATATTTATTTTGTTGGAAACATTTGTTGTGTATTTTTTTTTGAAAACTTTCATGCATTACCCGTGGAAGATAAATAAATTAACTATGTTGTTTTCTTGAAAAGAATATATATGAAAATTGCACATAAAAAGACAATGGAGCCATGATATTTTCTTTTAGTATAATGCATGTGAACCGTGAATAACAAGATAAAGAAAATACTTTATTTTAATTGGAAACTATTGTAGGGAATTAATGTGTAGAAAGATAGATTAATTTTATTGAAAAAGAAATGTGTGCATGAAAGGATGACTATTGTGTTATACTTATTGAAAATAAATAGTGTCTTTATGCATAGAAAAACAATAGTATTGTGAAAAAGAATAGGTATTTTTATGCATAGGAATAATAGCTATATGCTAATTTACTTTTGGTAAAAGAAGTATGTATTTGTATACACAAAAAGAATAGCTATTATGAATTTGAATTATTGAAAAGAGATATATGTTTACATGAACGGATAGAACAACAAATGAGTTAGCTTTAATTAAAATAATATATGATTATCTTTAGTTTCTTGAAAAGAAGAGAATGTGATTATAGGAACATAAATAACAATTATATTGCTAAGATCTTGGAAAGAACATGTGTGAGATGCACAAAATGATAGCCCTCATGTAAATTTCTCTTAGAAAGAATATGTGTTTATTTTGATACCATATTTAAAAGAAAAAAGTGTGTTTGCATGCATGAAAGAGTGGTTGCTATTCAATTGATCCCTTGAAAATGAAATGTATTTTTGGCATGAAATATTATGCTAGCTTTCCTTTGTAAATATTATGAATTTGCATGCAACATTATGTTAGCTTTCCTTTTGAAAGATTGTGCATTTGCATACAAGAGTATGTTAGCCTTCTTTTGGAAATATTATGCATTTGCATGCAAGATTATGTTAGTACCCTTTTAAGACAATATTATGTATCTACATGCAGGACTAACAACTATTGTGAAAAGTTTTGTATTTGCATGAAAAACCATGGCTAATGTGATAGTTTCCTTTAGAAGAATAAGGAAAATTGCAATGGTTTTCTTTGGAAAATATTGTAGACTTATGTGAGAGGAACAATAATTAATGTGGTATGTATATTGGAGATATTTTCCCTCTTATGCTAATAAGGGGTAATAACCATGGAGGTTCTTTAATATTAGTGTGTTTTGTGGGTAGAAATAGTTGTTCCCTTCTTTTCATAGATGCAGAATAGGGGAAATTGAGCATGCTTTGGTTATATTTATGTATTTACTTACACATGTGAGTTAAGGATGGGCATACATTTGTCATAACCACACACATGTAAAAACGACTAGACATGCTTTGATAGTTAAGTGATTTTAATTAATGCACATGTAATATTGTTAAAGAAGGCATGTCGTGATATTTTGTTTATGTTTTATGAATGCACATGAATAGATGATGAAGAATAAATAATAAATATTTTTTATTGTTTTGATCACTATTTTATATAATCATGATATCAATGTTTGTTGACAATACGAGTTACAGGAAAATACTGTGACGTAAGAAAAATATGGATTACGTTTAACATTAAGGCAAGCAATAAACTAGTGGTATATGCATGTTAAAATAACTCTAGCTATAGGTTAATTCACTTATAGGAAGAACCAGGCCCAAAGACAGAATGTTCATGGATTTTTGGGTAAATGATATCATGATGATTGTAATAGCTTCTAGATAGTTATGTTGCATTTAAGCTTACATTTCTTTGTAATATGTTATGACAATGGTCAAGGGATGGACTCCCTTACAATTCATAGAGTGAGGGGTGAACACCCTCACGAGCGTTTAATAAGATTAAACGTTTGTTGGTTTTCACCCTACGGGATTTCCAAGGCATATCAGTGTCCAATGATGTGTTTTCCTTTTATTCCATTATAATGATGTTGATTCCTTACATGACATGACATTTAATTTATCAAGTATGTGTTCAATTAACCTAGTTAAAAGAATCATGGAAATTATTCAAGGTTACATTAGGAAGTTTAACTTAATATACTACAACAACGGTTGTTAATGGTTATGTAACTTATTATTCCTCTACTAAATTTACTCTATGTAACAATGAAGGAACCACCTAATGGTTAATGAAGAAACATTGAAAAGTGAATTTGGATTATTAAATGATGGTAAATTCTGTAAAAAAAATCAAATCCTATGTAATTTTATACGAGATTACTAGGGGATTTTACAAAATCTCTCTTAATAGATAGATGGAATCATAAAAATTTTTCATTGAAAACTACCCTTCATCAATTTGAACTAAATTGAAATTAAATTAAAATCTTGATTTTATACTGTCACTCGTAAATAATCTAGACTTTGTTTTCCAAATGGATACATGCTACCTTGCAGCTAGATCCTGCTCAGATCCTACTCATGATATAAGATACACTTGTTTGGAATAAACATAGAAAAAATTCATTATTCATCTCATATGATGTTTAATAATTGAAAAGGATCCCTAATCTTGCATTGCAATAAAAACCAAACTTAAATAAGACATACAAGGATAATTTGTTGTTACATGACAACTAAAACTTACATAAATTGCTGAAGGAAAGTATGCATAAGATGGATATGTTCCATTTTTTCCTCTCTTTTTGTGTGGGTTGGAGATGCCTCGATTGAATATTGAAAGGAAAAGAGAAAATTCTACATTGCATTTTTATTTGTATTTATGAAAATTCTTATTCAACTATTTTTCTTCCCTGACAACGCCCTTCATGGGTTTTCATTGGTTCTCGAAAGGGTGGCGGATCAACTTTGTAATTGTCTTCCATACTCTTAGCCCTCCTTCATCCACGTGGGAATCATGGATATTCTCCTAGCCCCTTCACTTCGTTGTGGCCATGTGCCTATCACAGTGAGTGTTTGACTTCATAGTCATAAGCAGGAAGTTGTAAGATATTTGCAATTCAACTCAGGAGAGGTTAAATATTTGTCAATTGGGTCTCAGAAAAATAAATATCAGTGCTCTCAACTACTAACATGGATTCTACATCTTTGTTCAATTTATATCTTCCACCATGCACTTTTCACATCTCATGGTGTCGAGATATGAATATTTACTCTATATGTGCAATATTTGGATATGGGCAATAGGGTATGGTCAGTGAAGTCTGTCATCGGCACAATCTCAACCCTTATGGAACATTTCTTCTCCATAATTGGAATCTCTCTCTGGTATAATTGCCTAGGATAGTATCACTTCAAGTCAGACTTAGGTGAAGCTGACCAATAGAAACAAAGTGGTAGTGATGTTATATTGCCTCTTCTCCACGATTTGCAGACTCTAAAAGATGTCGATCAACTACTTGCATCCATGGCCTCTTCAGCATTACCCATTGGCTCTCTATCAGTGCATGACTCAAAGTAACTTTGGCCCGTGCTCCATTGGGATTTTTTCAAAGCTTCCAGGTCCTTGTTTAAGACCCGATGGTTCAATATTGCACTAGAGAAAACTCTAATTATCCTCTTAATAGGAGCTCCTTAAATTCTGCTCATGGGTTTATGTATGTTAATACTCAAGGTTTTTTATTTCCTCTAAACTATTGACAAGAAACACTAGAAATATCAAGTTTCTCATACTGCACTATTGGTCAGGTTTCCTTGTGGGCCAACCAATAATCTAGAGTGGCATGTAATATTATATTTGAGTAATGAAGAGTCGAATTTTACACCAAAAAAACAACTAATTCTCAATTATTTCAATTTTGTAAGTGTACATATGAGACATATGGATAAAAATGGTTGAATGAGGATTAACACACTATGCACATGCAAATAAAATTCTTGCTATAATTTAGGTCAATGCATTGACACAATTATTTTGGACAAAGAAAAATAAACGATGAAATGAGTTCTGAGTATTTCAAAAATATGTGCATATACATAAGAAAGAACTTTGCGCTTTGGAAACCTATCATGATCAAATCTTGCAATGAAACATCAATCATGCACTGGATAAATGCACTTTGGGGGAGGTAGTGACAAGAAGGTCACTGAAGTCATCAGCCAACAATAAGAAATATCAAATGATTATCACCAAGGTTCAAGGGCACTTGGGTTATGCTTGAATAACTATGACAACTAAGGTAGATCAAATTAAAGAACTGGAGGAGAAAATTATTAAACAATCTGGGATGCCCAAAGATGGTACTATCACTAAGGAGATACTGCAATTAAAGGACAAAAAAATTAAAAACTTGAAGGCACGTACAAAAATGCAAGACTGTTATATGACCAATTTGGTGGAAAATTTCCAACAAAAGGAAATACAAGAGAAGTAGTTACATGAGCGAAAGAATTCTATGGATATTAATGAATCTAGATGTAGATAATTGGAAAAAAAACTTAATAAAGAAACTAAATAAGGAAAAAATGCATTCTAAGTAAGTCAACAAATCCAAGAGCACTTTGGAATATTCATCTCGAAATGAAAACTCCAACAAAGTGAAACTCCTTGAGGCCAAAGTGGATGGATTAAAAGAGAAAAGAAAAGGAGAAAGGTTTGAACTAAAGAATATTATCGAAGACAGGATTAAAATCATTGAATAATTATAGTTTGTGCTAACAAAAAAGGATGAAGAGGTTAAATCCCTGCAAATATGCCTATTAGAATGCAATTCAGAAAAAGAGACCTTATTGGAGGTCAACGACAAGTTCTGGTTTATGATTAATGAAAGGATTCTTTTACTGAAGCCTTATGCTCAAAGCTGTTGGAAATATTAAACGAAACAATAACACAGAGGGATGATTCCCCCACAACACAGAGAACACACAATTCTACAGAATTAACAATCAAACATACAGATAGACAGTGTAAAACACAGGAGAGGAATGGAATTTTGTTTCTATTCAACTCACTGAAAGCAAATGAAATTACATTAGTTATACAAAATGGTTGGAGCCTGTAAAACATAATCTATTCAATGCAATTCAATTGTTGAATGGACGTTCAAAAACTTCTCGTCCTTCTGCTGTCGAAAGACCTATTCTTTCATTAAAATGGCGCACAGACTTGCAATTTAGTTTACACACGAAACACGTACAAAACGTGTTCAAAAACACAAAAGGGAAAATATAAAATATTATGCAATGTTGTTCTGAGTTCACATCGCATCTGCGTAGATTGGTGATATTAAAATTTAACTCATGGTGTTGTCCATTAAACATAATGGGCTGCAATGTGCAATAGTGACATGGCACTTATCGCATCGCACCCAAAATAAAATACATGCGAGACTTAAATGGAAAAATTATAAATTTGTGGTTGCAGTGTACGATAGCACGATCGTGTCACAAAAAAAATAACATATGCTATAGTACATAAGGGTAAACACAAAATTTTGTGATTGTGATGTTTGGTAGCACAATTGCATCGCATTATAAATAACATAGCTTGCGGCTGGCAGAAGTTAAGTGGTAAACATTGCAAAGTGCGCTCTGCAGTGCGGCTAAATGTTGGTAAGTGCGGTAAGCAGAAAAGGTAAGGAAACAATAGATAACAAAGGTTTTCGATTGTTTGCAAAGTGTAGCGGAGGTAAGTGTGGGTCCCGCCAATATCGCATCAGTGGTAGAATAAGTTATGGCGAAAGGGATTAAGGTTAAAAAAAAAGGTTGTGATTGTGCATTGTGAGAAAGGAAAGTAGATAGCGGTGGTTCAAAGAAATAAAAGCATAGTATGGTCGCAGTACTCGGTTTGTTGTGGTTGCATGAAAATGCCTTTGGCTCTATCGATCTGTGCTTGTCCTTCTCTGCTACAAAATTCATGAAGTGTGGGTTGCTTCCACTTCTTATTCATGGTGGTGGTTGGGAGTTAATTACAACACTCCCCCTTAATCACAACTGCCACCATTAGTCATTCCCGAACACTTTCTGATATAAACAAAACTTCTCTGTCCCAATGGCTTAGTGAGAATATCAGCAAACTGTTCCTTTGTCCTACAATGTTGCAAAACAATCTCACCATTGTTAACCAATTCTCTTATAAAATTATATTTGGCATCTATGTTCTTTGTTCTCTTGTGGAATACAGAATTATTTGATAATGCTATTGCTAAGGTATTATCATAACAAATTGTGGTTCATTTGTCTTGCTCATGACACAAATCTCTCAGCATCCTTCTCATCCATACTGCTTGGCATGTTGTTGCTGTTGTTTCCACATATTCAGCTTCTATTGTTGATAATGCAACTATTGGTTGTTTCTTGGAAGCCCATGAAATGGCTCCCGATCCCAAATGAAACACATACCTAGATGTGCTCTTTCTATCATCTACACTTCCAGCCCAATCAATGTCAATGTAACTAATAAATTTAAAATTATCAATTGAGGAGTATAGAACACCATACTCCTTTGTTCCATTTACATACCTTAGTATTCTCTTGGCTGCTTTCCAATGTGTCTCCTTTGGTGTCTCCATGAATATGGAAATTAAACTTACAACATACATAATATCAGGCCTACTTTCATTCAAATACATTAGACTGCCAACTATGCTCTTATACAATGTTAGATCGACATTCTTGTTGCAATCTTCTTTGCTTAATTTCAACCCCATGACAGTTGGAGTTGTTGTTGCTTTATTGTTCTACATGTTAAACCTCTTTAAAACTTCTGCAACATATTTTTCTTTAGAAATAAAAATTACCTTTTCATTTTTCTTTACTTCTATTCCCAAAAAATATCTCAAAAAACCCAAATCAATCATTTCAAATTCATTCTTCATCACTGCTTTAAATCAGCAATGAGAGAAACTTCATTGCTTGTGAAAATTAAGTCATCTACATATAAAACAACAATAAGGATTTACCGTCATTTTCTTTAATGTAGAGTGTGGGTTCACCATCACATTTTTCAAACCCATTATCCATCAAAGTAAGCATCAATCTTTGATGTACCATGCTCTTGGTTTCTTGCTTAAGCCATAAAGAGCTTTCTTCTTCCCTTGCCTGTGCTCTTTCCCTTCAATTTTATAAATCAAAGATTTTGTTCAACATGTACCTCCTCTTTCAACACTCCATTCAAGAATGCAGTCCTTGAAATCAGGCCAGAACTATTCAAACACTTTACTCTTATTTAAAATAAGCCACTGTCTTTCTTATATAATCTCATCTATAAATGTCAAGACATAATGATGAGCTAAGAATGGCATTTGCATTGGTCCACACAGCTCCAGTGATGTCCAAGGTATGCTTTCATATACTCTTTCCTGCTTTGAGAAGGATTCTCTATGTTGTTTTCCCAAGATGCGGCCTTCACATAGGAACATCTGTTTCTATGGTGGTAATCCTCTTGCCATTCTTTACCCATCAGCAATTAAATCCTCCAAAATTAGAATGTCCAAATCTCAGTACATATAAGCAGTTTTCATCTGCTTCTTCTTGACCTCTTGTGTTGTTGCTACATTACTCCTTCCTTCAAGTATGTTCTGATCTTGAGAGAAACATCCTATTTCTTTTCATATGCACTTCGCCAATGACCTTTTCTTGGATTTATGTCCATGATTGTACACACATCTCATTCTTAAAAACACATTGTAGCACTTATTCTGTTTGTCCAATGCTTAGAAAGTTGCATTTCGGACGGTACCTAATATACATTTTAGCACCAAACTTCTTTCTCCCTTCATGTCGGTATTGATACTCTTCCTTTTATGATGAAGTCTTCTGTCAATCACGAATTTGTCACCCAAATTTCACATTCTCATCTAGATTTGCAAACATTGCTATGTTTCCGAGTCATATGGTTACTACATGTTGAGTATAAGAACCATACATCTTCTTGTTCCCACTTTCTTGTGCTACATTACAATTTAAACACATTACTCTAATTCTTATTTTCTCTTGTAAAATTTACATTTTGGTTTGTACATGTCATTTTTGTTTCTTTCTACATTCATTGGCATAATCCCCATACTTTTTACAATAATGACATTGGACACCGGATTTATCATACCTCTATCCTTGTGTGATTTTGGCTTGAGCCTTCTCTTGAGTTTTGATTCTTGCCCCTTCCCTTGTGCTTGAGCTATTTCTTCCACCTATTTGTGGGATTCTTCACTCTTCCTCGGTAGTTTGATCTTCCTCGACCTCTACCTTCGACCAAAAGACATTTGTGTCCAAAATCATTCTCCAATGAGGTTTGTGGCTCTGTTCGGTCTATGTTCATGAGGGCATTAATTTTATAAACTCATCCAACGAAAAGTGTGAGAGATCCTTTGTCTCTTATTTCCACTATTTATGGCATCAAATACGGATGGTAGACTTCTTAGAATTTTTTCCACTATTACTTTCTTCAAGTGTCTCTCCATGAGACCTTATCTGATAACCAACCCAATCACATGTGTGAAGAATGAGTCTATGTTATCGGACTCTTTCATACGAGAGAGTTTCAAAATCTCTCCTACATTTGTAATTTGTGTCTTCACCTTCTCCATGCCTTGATGGTTGTCTTGAGAATATCCTGCCTCCTTAGACTTTGTTGATGTTGCAATCCTTGCGAAAATACTCTCATGTACGCTTGAAAGATATAGAAAGGCAGAGTTTGAGTCCTTCTTCCTATTAATGCTAGGCAAGTCTCTTTCTATTGTTGTACGAGCGATGGCGGCCCACTTCATCTGCGGTTCTAGAAGCCATTTTCCACCGGCTCCCATATATCTTTTGAAGAAATAGGGCCCTCATTGCTGTGGCCCAATAATCATAATTTTTACCATTGAGCTGACAGTAATTGCATGGATTTGTCGGGCTTATGCTTATTCTTGCCATTCTAATTGTGTAAACAAACAATCAACATTTGTGTAAAGCAGAGAAAGCTTTCTACTGTGGGGAAATCACTTCTCAAACCAATCTTACAACTTCTTCGATTAAAAAAGAGATCTGTGTTTCTTTCATTAGAGCCTATACCTACTCCGATACCATGTTGGAAATATTGAACGAAACAATAACACAGAGGGATGCTTCCCCCACAACATGGAGAACACACAATTATGCGGAATTAACAGTCAAACATATAGACATAAAGTGCAAAACACATTAGAGGAACGAAATTATGTTTCTATTCAACTCACTGAAAACAAATTAAATTACATTAGTTATACAAAATGGTTGAAGCCTGTAAAACCTAATCTATTCAATGAAATTCAATTGTTTAATGGATGTTCAACAACTTCTTGTCCTTCTGCTGTCGAAAGACCCATTCTTTCATTAAAATGGCACACAAACCTGCAATTCGGTTTACACACGAAACACATACAAAACACGTTCAAAAACACAAAAGCGCAGATCTAAAATATTATGAAATGTGGTTAGGTTCACATTGCATCGACGTAGATCGGCAATATTCGCTTTAACAACGGCGCTATCCATTAAACATTAGAGGTGACGTTAATACTTGATAATGATGTGGCACTTATCATCGCACCCAAAATAAAATACTTGTGGGACTTAAAACGAGAAAACTTAAAACTTTACGAACGATGTGCAATAGCATGATCACGTCACAAAATAACATCGTTTTGAAAAAGCAGCTGAGCAAACCTAAAGTTTGCGATTGCGATGAATGGTAGCACAATCGCATCGCATCATAAATAACATAGCTTGCAGCTAGCAGAAGGTAAGTGGTAAACATTGCAAAGTGCACTCTACAGTGTGGATAAATGTTGGTAAGTATAGTAAGCAGAAAAGGTAAGGAAACAACGGATAACAAAGGTTTGCGAGGGTTTGCAAAGTGTGGCGAAGGAAAGTGTGGGTATCGCCAATATCGCATCAGCGGTAGAATAAGTTATGGTGAAAGGGCTTAAGGTTAAAACAAAAAGGTTGTGATTGCGCGCTGCGGGAAAGGTAAGTTAAAAGCGGTGGTTCAAATAAATAAAAGCAAAGGATGGTCGTGATTGCTATAGGTTTGTTGTGGTTGTGAAAATACCTTGACTCTATGGATACTGTGCTTGTCCTTCTCTACTACAACTGAAATTGATGAAGTGTGGGTTGCTGCCCTTGCTTATTCATGGTGGTGGTTGGGAGTTAATTCAACAAAAATTTAGGCGACAATGAGAATAATATAACTTAGAATTTGAAAAATTAGGCAAAAATGATGATTCCATTAGCTAAAAAGTATTTAAGTATTTTAACTTCAAAATCAATATTTTTGGCTCACGATGAAAAACTATAGTGTCTGAATTTTTCCGATAGGGAGGAAGATATTGTAGCGCTGACATATGTTAAATAATACATGAGATACTTAAAGAAGCAAATGATGAATTCACCAAATATGTGGAGAATATCTGAAATTTAAAACCGAATGGAGTTACATTCGAGAGATTAGGTTTTCCTTCCCTATAGACTAATCGAGGTTTCCTAAAAAGCATAATTTTCATGAATCAACAGAAAAAACTGAACTTTGATCTTACAACCTTCTCATATTATGAAGAAGGGGTTATTTTCATATTATATTCTCTTCTCTACGAAGATTCCAACATTCGGCTTTGCTAGAAAAAAATGGTCACAACGGATCCCAAAACCAAGTATAAGATCAAATGATTTGATATTAGTTAGGGAAACAATAGAAGCAAATTCATTGGCTATCACATTTAGAATGAAAAATATTATTGCAATTGAATAAATTCTTCAAAATTTGAATATTTTGGCTTTGTTCATATAGCTATACTACACAGTTCTATCTACTACGGTCGACAAGTGAGCATTTCGAGGTTTGAGGCACTAGACACTCAGACCATTTCCTAATCACGAATAAGTATTGTTCTTATCCCAAAGATCGAGATTCAATTCATTGCTCTAACGTTCTTTGATTAAGTGAAGAAACCTCTCACGAAGAATAAAAATACTAGTCAACCATATTTTTAATTCTATTACTTTGGATTTAGTTACATGTGTATGCATGTGTTCCCAATATGGATGCACATTTTCATGACTTCAATCAATTACTCTTTCCATATTGTATTTTTGGTTCTAATTGTGAGATTTCATGTCATGTAGGTCATACATAGGCAAAGAGTAAATCGTATCTAACCTCTTTGTTGTGATCCTTGAAGATAGGACTATGTAAAGGTGGTAGTGGAAAGGTTGTTTATACTAGTCCTAATGACCATATTTTCATTTACTACGTCGACCATGGTGAAGCAAGAGTGATTGGTCGTGTGCTTACAGATGTACTCTAGCATCTCTTTGTGTTAGAGTTTACTTATTAATGTTTGTTGTTATAATTTTAATATTAAACCATCCAAAACTCTAGCTAAAATATAGTATAATTTGGTAAACCATGAGAAAATTTTGAAGAAGGTACATTTGAAAAAACTATTTTTGAAAAAAAAATAAAAACTTATTCAAGTTGTATATAACATCGATAGCGTTCAATCTAAGCTTGGTTCTTAGTCCAATTCAATTCCTTGTTTTTCTAAAATTCACCTAGTTGGTTGGTTTATTGCAAAATTAAATATGTATTTTATTGCTCATACACAATTTGCTTCTATGAGTCCTTGAGATATATTCACAAGTTTTCTTGAAATGAGTTGTGAGGTACTAGTGGTCATCTTCTCTATGCACATGATTTTATCGATGTCTTGAAGAAGAAATATGTTGTTGTTGAGATTCTGAATAGATGGTGTGTAACACATAACCCTAATTATTTAACTGCCCTTTTAAATTTCTAGGTTTCATGTTGGAAATTATTATTTCGTACCAACCTTTATTGTTTTGTATTTTCCGGACACACAACTACTAGGTTTTGAGTTTCTATTAATTTTCTATATTATATTAAACTACACCTTTTGACATCGGATGTAGAGTTTCTTTCCAAAAGGAAAACCCAACATATAATTCCTTGAAAGTTTGTTTCAGACTATTTCGGTCAATCATTTTCAAGACTTGATATAATTTGTTTCATGCATCGGGTAATTTATGTTGAAGCATGTGAAAGTGGAAGCATTTTTTGGTCTACTTTCGAGGAGGGAATGAATATATATATATATGATCGAATTCAATAAAGATAGAAGCAGAATACAAATATAATCACAAATACAAATATACGATACAAATAATATGTCATTTTCATTAATATCAAATACTAAAAATGCTTACGGAGACAAAATTGAAAGAAACTGGCCTACGGCGATCGTAGCTTATCTATGAGAAGACATGTGGTGGCCTACATGTACCTTTGAACTATGTTACAATGGGCTCACGAGGCCTTTTTATTATTGAAAAATAAGAGAAAACCCTAAACAACCAAAACCCTAACCCGAGGAAGTCTATAACACCAAGTTTATGGGTCCCATTGCGGTCGGTTGGGCGGCCAACTGGTCGTAACGGTCATATTATCTATGTTTGGAATGTATGATACATTTTGGAAATATCTCTTCAAGTACAGAACTTTCCAGTCCGAGTCCCATTATGGGACTAAATTTTACGAAAATTGGTTTAGGGGTCAAAATTGTTACGAAAGTTCGGGACACAGAAAATTGCTAAAAATAGTAAATAAGAAAAGCTGATGAGGTGGCCACAGGTGGAATAGGCATGTGGCCATGATATGCCTGGTGTTCCTCCCCCCATAGGAAGCAATGGTCCCCATTGCGTACGAGCTCTCATGAGGTGGGTAAATTTCCATTGAACCTGGTCCTTGGTTAACAACTTGCCTTGGTGAATGAGTTGGCACCTTTGACAACTTGATATAGTTGGATCCATCGTTGGTAGGTGCTTTTAAGTTGTGTGTCCATGGTCGGAATGGTTGTAGCCTATTCAATAAATGCAGTTTAACTTTCTGTCGGCGTGACTTTTTCTACAATGTCGGATGTGTCCGGTAATGGTGGAAAGTATGGCCGAAGAGAGAGAGAAGGCGATCACGTGAACACTAGGGGTGGGCGGGTGGAGATGACTGAGAATAAGCGTATCCTCCCACCACCTTGATGATGGTGTGGGCCATAACGAGTAGTGCATTTACGATTTTCTGCGAGATTTAGGTGTTCTTTACGCAAATGCAACCAAACTTTGTCGCCCACGGAAACATGTGGCACACGATGTTGATCATGTCATTGCTTGTACTTCAGGTGGATTTCTCCAAGATGTCATGGTTCTTTGTGGAACGTGTTGGATGTTTCCAGCACGTCTGGTTGCTTTATCGACCTCGGACGGTACATGTGTGGATTCTATCTGTGTGGTTGCATGAGGTATGGCAACACTAATCGAAGACACAATGGTTTAAATCCTAGGCCCACTTGAAAGGGATTGTGACTATTGAGTTGTGACTAGATTTGTTATAGATGTGCTAAAAATATGGAAGGATCTCATCCCATGTCGTGGATGCTTGGAGTTGTACATGTGGAGTATATGCCTTATCATTGACGACCTTTGTACGGCCATATTTCCGGGGATGGAATGCGATTGACTTGGTGAGATTGGTGTCCGATAGTACCTGGGCTTGACTGAAATGTGTTAATGAACCTACTATCCCAATATAATATAATACTCTGCAAGAGATCCCAAAATGTACCCACACTTGTTCAAGTATTTTGGCGATTGTCATCTGTTATTGATACTCACTCTTTCATGAAGCTAATATAGCCAATTTTGAGAATCTATCTACGACCACAAATACCCGGTCATTACCATGTTTGTTAGAAAGGCCAGGCATATATTCCATGGAGATGGATTCCCAAGGTTGGTGCAGGATTGGGGAAAGGTGTCTGACCTTGCTTCTTGATGGTTGGCTTGGCAATAGCACGGTGGTGCGGGATCTAATATATTTCCCAACATATTGTCGGAGGTTTTGGCCAATAGAAATATTATTGCATCCTGACCTTTGTATTTTCTACCCTAAATTTTCCGGTGACCCAAGCATGGTGTGCCTCCCAAATCATCTTGGCCCGCTCGCTTGAAGGAACACAAAGGTGTCCCCGAGGTAGCACCTTGCATTCGGAGGTGATAATATGGCACTTGTTTGTCTACCAGGGAGAGTTTGGTATGTGTTGTTGAAGTGCGGATTTCTCTTGTAAAGTCGGCCCCAAGCAAGTCTCGTGCCCACAAGACTCGAGGCACAGTAGTCAGATGCCATGATAGGTGGTTAGCTAAGGAAATCTGCAACATTGTTAGTGTTTCCCTTTGTGTACTTAATATTCAAATGGAATTGTTACGGTATGTGGACTTTCACATTTACGATGGAGATGGATGTAACTTCCCTTGTTTACGTATGTTGAAGGAGTCGGTGAGTACTTGTGTGGATGATCATTTCCTTCTCTGAGAATGTAGTGCTTCTACTGCACCAATAGGCCTACACGATGGAATAAATTTCTTTTTCTGGGTAGGATACTTAGAATGTATCTAAAAGTGTCTCTTGTGATATGATATTGGATTACCTTTGTTGAGTGATGGCTTGCACCAATCTCATAGTCGGAGGCATATGTCTCAATACTCTAAAATGGTTGTTGCAAAGTCTCGTAATGTGAGCATAGGTGCGGAAGCAAAACGCAGTGCCTTATTGGGATTCATACGAGAAGAATTTTTCTTTTCTCCTCATTTGGTGACTTGACTCGGGGGCCAAGTGATAGCAGGAGAATCCAACACGAACCCCGAGAGGTAGAAGTTGGAAAGTCCCGGCATCTGCAGAAGCTGTTAGAGTTGTTGGGGGCTAGCTAATCCCCAATGAATTGTATATTATAATTGGGTCACATGCACACCTTTCTCATCGATGATGTACCTTAGGTATTGAACTCAGTCTGCAAAAAGTTAATTTCCAAATTTGCAAACAACTTGTGTTTCCCCATTGTTTGGAGGACTGTCGAATGTGGTGGAGCTATTCGTCCCAACTCGACTAAAGATCGGGATGTCATCCAAACACCACCGCGAATGAGTTAGTAAAATGTCGCAGATGTCTTCCATCAACCTCGTGGGTTGCGGGGGGATCGTCAAACCGAAAGGCATGACCAACCATTAGAAAGGCCCTCATACACTTGAAGATAGTATTCCGCATGGAGGGTTTGATTCGATACCTAGTGATATCCATAATTCAAGTCAATTTCTTTGAAATATTTGGCCCCACAGTACAGTCCGGGAGGTCATTAATACGTGGGAATGGATGCCTATTTTGGACAATGATCTTGTTTAGTGCACGATAGTCAATACAAAGTCTCCAAGTGCCATCCTTATTATGTACCAACATGATCGAGCTCCACGGGGTGAGGGTGGCGAGTTTTACCATGACTCTTGGATCTTCCTCTTGATTTAATCATTCTCCATAACGAGTGTTGATAGATCCCAACCCATTAGGGAAGTGAATTGCTGAGGTCGGTCAATGGAGTGCTTGATCTGACGATTAATATAGGAACCCTATGGTGAGGAGAAAAATGTCCTTGTATTCCTCGATTAAGTAAAATTTAATAATACAATTATTCAACTCTATTTTATAGTAAGTTGCATATTTTAACTTATTCCATTGCATCTATTAGTATTGTTGTTTTTTATTATTTTAAGCTTTAACGTTTATGGGCATGTATTTTATAGGTGAATGAAATGACAGGCAATCAAACATATATATATTGAGTTTCCCATGTGATGCAATGGTGACATACCCATCGCAAAAGTCATTATCCTTGTACCTGTGTTGACCCTACAAATACTCATACTCTGAGAATAGTTTTCCAAAATATTTGAGAGAGAAGGATCTCCAGCTTCTAAATCAGTAGGATGTGGATCTTCTCTACATATGGAAAAAGGTTAGTAAATATTACTAGCTTGAAGAATTTTATGACAGTGGAGATTGTTCTAGGATTTTGTGCTAGCTTCTTCCATTTTGAAAAGTAGTATCAAATTAAGTTTCACAATATGAAATTGCTTTAGCAATCCAACACTTACATGATTCACTTTTTTATGAAACATGTCTCTAGAATAATTTAGAATAATTTTTGGGGTTACTTTGTTCATTGCTTATATTAGCTTATTAAATGAAATAAAGGGAATATTTTAGACCATCATGGTGTTACTATATTTAAGGATAGAAATTAATATCCTCCCTACTTTTTGAGATTGAACAAGATGATGAGCTTATTGAAAAGTAAGCACCTTCACTAAGTGGGGCCCGCAATCTATTTTTAGGTGTATGTCTATTTTTAGACATGGTGAGCATATTCTATAAGTTGCGGGATGCTATTTGTACATGGTTGATCAAATTTGGAAAATAGATGAAATTATATTTTAAGTGTTAAGTAAGTCTATATATGGATCGTCGATCTAAAAATATATGCATGTAGGTGTGTGTATAAAATAATGCGACAATAAATATCAACTTATTCTCTTGGTGTACTTTTATTTGATGAACAAATTTGGAAAATTAGTGGGCGGGAAGGAATTACAATTCCTAGGGTTATTGGTGGCTCATGCATGGGACTCGGTTAGAGGCGAAGTGGCGAGTTGTGATAGAGGTTGGAAGAGTAGTTATGGGAGTTGTTATTTAGTTTAACTCGGTTAATGGAGTTAAACTCAATTGAAACTAGTTATTATCTAGTCTAACTAAAAAAGATACACTAGTGAGAGTTTAAGTGAATTAATTATTTAATTAATTTACAACTAGAAGACTCACTTTTGGCCCGAACAAATATAGCGGTTAAATACTTGCATGTCGAGTTCATTGGAGACCCGAGTGGAGAGATAGGTGGAAGGGTGAATGGACTGTCTGTTGTGACTATAGTGATGCAATAAATGCATAAAACACATTAGAGATTCCAATGAGGATTGCCACAATTAAAGAAGGAAAATTTGAATTCATTATGGGGTCTTGACATGGATTTCGTAGTGGAGAGCGGAGTTGTCGGGGTAAGAAATTGGTGCATAGATATGCAAATTTCTGCATGACGGTGTGATTGTTGATTGTACTAAGAGCTTGATGTACTAAGATTTGTATGAGATTATTACATGGTTGTTAAGTATACGCAATATATGATGGTTGGGGTTTACAGCTTTAAGATTTCCCGTTAAACAATTTGTGTTTATGTGCGATTGATTTTTCTTCATGAGTTTTACGATTGGCGATTTAATTTTCGCAAAGAATTAAGTGGAAGGATTCTATATTTAACATAGATTAATTTGTTAGATCAAGAGGATCTAGGTAATACAACATCGATATTAATAAATTTCTACACTACTTGAAGTATAAAAGATCCAAGCGTGATTCCATAGAAAAGTTGGAAGCTCGACAAGAATTGATTGGATCCATGACATAAATTTGAACTTGGACAAAAGCATAAACTTGATTGGAAAACTTTTATTTGGATTAGAAATGGGTAGTGGAGTGTTGAAGGTTATTGTGCAACCATCGGTAACCTTCGATTGATAACTGCCTTAAAACCATGGTAATATTTAAATGTTAGAGGATGATATGTATCTCCCCTGTTCTACAACCTACAAGATTGTAGAAAAAGGGCATTATAATTGTTCAAGGAGTGTTTGCAGCATATTCCTTGTAAATATCTAATAGTAACATTGATAAGTAGTTCCTAACCCTAGTGATAGGGTATAAATAATCTTCCACATTTTAGACCATACAAATCTTAATGCTAGCTATTAATATTACTTGAATGTGATAGGTAAGAAAATTTCAATCACATTGTGGATCACTCTCTTGGTGCGGAATGAAACACATGCATTCTCTAGCAAATATTTGTAACAACAGGGTTATCGTGGCCACCATGGTTGAAGTTTCCACAAAGGCGTGCACATACATAAATCCCGTATGAGAAATATAAGTCACTCCAAGTTGGTTATAGTGCTTGGTTACTTCATATGAATTAGGTGGGATTTCCAAGCATATTTTAATGTATGAAAATTTAGATTTGGGAGATATATCCTTCACATATTAAAATATCGTGCTCATGTATCTTAGGTTGGTGGTGAGGGCTCAAAGTACAACAAAGATAAAAATTGATTGAAAAAAAACAATTTAAAAGCATTAGATGTAAGTGAGTTTCTATGTTTTTTGATTATTCGTGTGAATATTCATGGCAATACTACCATTTGACATTTTAGAACTTGGTTGTGTGTCTATATTCAAGGTCCAAATTTGTAATATCTCAAGTGGTGATAGGGACTCAGAGTAGAGGAGGATTGCAACTTCCTTGGGTGTCAACGTACACCTTTAAATACATAGGTGAGATTATATGACTACCTTCAACTCATGTTGTGATATATATTTTTTATTGAAGAAATCTGTAATACCCCTCCTATAGAAGATTTTATAAAAACTTATATATTTACATGAGTAAAGTTATAACTAAAAGTTTCCATCAATAAATCGGTGGGAATTTTAACGAGTTCTTGCAAACCACCTTGCATTCGCTATTCTAATGAAAAACCATTTTGCATGGAGGAACAGGTGGAGATAGAATTACTGGTGTGATTACCATCATTTGGGGGAAAGGTTTGTGTTGAAAAAAAAGAGACCATATATCTTGTTGCTCATAGCATCCAGTGATTTACCTAGCATACCTATGCACCACTAAATTTAAATTTATACTCACAAAATTCCCATTCAAAAAGTCTTGGCCTCTTCTTCCCATTTTCATTTTTTTTATATTGCTCAGCTCCTTCCTTTTACTATGTGAATTCATCACCCATTATGCATTCCACAAAAGTTGTGAATCTCTATGGTAAGGAAAATAATTAAGCAACAATAGATGATGGCGCAAGACTCGGTCGTTCTTTGGAAGGAATGTGTAGATGCCATGAAGGAGAGTTGATGAACAAAGGAAAACTCTTTAAGAATAATAAGTTAACTATGCATTAGAATTTTGAAAAATATTTTTATGGGTTTTTCTAGAACGAAGATGTGTTAATTAGTTTAATTCTTGGAAACTATTTTTGTGGGGTTTTTGGAATGAAGAGAAGATAATTATATTAACTTTCTGGAAAATGCTTGCACAGTTCTTGTGTGCATAAATGTAGGCTAAATATATTTATTTTGTTGGAAATATTTGTTGTGCATTTATTCTGAAAACTTTCATGCCTTACATGTGGAAGATAAATAAATTAGCTATGTTGTTTTCTTGAAAAGAATATATATGAAACTTGCACATAAAAAGACAATGAAGCCATGATATTTTCTAGTAGTATAATGCATGTGAATCGTGAATAAAAAGACAAAGAAAATATGTTATTTTAATTGGAAACTTTTGTAGGGAATTAATGTGTAGAAAGATAGATTACTTTTATTGAAAAAGAAATATGTGCATGAAAGGATCACTATTGTGTTAGACTTATTGAAAAGAAATAGTGTATTATGCATAGAAAAAAATAGCTACTGTGAAAAAGAATAGGTATTTTTATGCATAGAAACAATAGCTATATGCTAATTTACTTTTGGTAAAAGAAGTATGTATTTGTATACACAAAAATAATAGCTATTATGCATTTGAATTATTGAAAAGAGATATATGTTTACATGAATGGATAGAACAACTAATGAGTTAGATTTATTTAAAATAATATATGATTATTGATTATAGGGACATAAATAACAATTTTCTTGCTGAGCTCTTGGAAAATAACATGTGTGAGATGCACAAAATGATAGTACTCATGTAAATTTATCTTAGAAAGAAAACGTGTTTATTTTGCTACCATCTTTAAATGAGAAAAGTGTGTTTGCATGCATGAAAGAGTGGTTGCTATTCACTTGATCCCTTGAAAATGAAATGTATTTTTGGCATGCAATATTATGCTAGCTTTCCTTTGGAAAGATTAAGAATTTGCATACCCCAGGGTGCTAATTTCATTTTGAAAGATTATGCATTTGCATACAAGATTATGTTAGCCTTCTTTTGGAAAAATTATGCATTTGCATGAAAGATTATGTTTGTGCCCTTTTAAGAAAAGATTATGTATCTGGAATAACAACTATTGTGAAAAGTTTATGTATTCACATGAAAAACCATGGCTGATGTGATAGTTTCCTTTAGAAGAATAAGGACAATTGTAGTGGTTTTCTTTGGAAACTATTGCAGACTTATGTGAGAGGAATAATAATTAAAGTGGTATGTATATTGGAGATATTTTCCTTCTTATGCTAATAAGGGGTAATAACCATGGAGGTTCTTTAATATTATTGTGTTTTGTGGGTAGAAATAGTTGTTCCCTTCTTGTGATAGATGTGGAATAGGGGAAAGTGAGCATGCTTTGGTTATATTTATGTATTTACTTACACATGTGAATTTAGGATGGACATACATGTGTCATAACCATACATATGTAAAAACGACTAGACATGCTTTGATAGTTAAGTGATTTTAATTAATGCACATGCAATATTGTTAAAGAAGGCATGTCATGATATTTTGTGTTTTATGAATGCACATGAATAGATGATGAAGCATAACTAATAAATAGTTTTTATTGGTTTGATCACAATTTTATCTAATCATGATATCAATTTTTGTTGACAGTACGAGTTACACGAAAAGACCGTGACGTAAGAAAAAGATAGATTATGATTAACATTATGGGAAGAAATAAACTAGTGGTCTATGCATGTTAAAATAATTCTGACTACAAAAAATAATCCACTTATGGGAAAAGGCAAGATTTGAACGGAACGCTCGAGATTTTGGGTAAATGATATCATGATGATTGTAATAGCTTCTATATAGTTATGTTGTATTTAAGATTACATTTCTTTGTAATATTTTATGGAAATGGTCAAGGATGGACTACCTTACAAGCCATTGAGTGAGGAGTGAACACCCTCATAATCGTTTAATAAAATTAAACGTTTGTTGGTTTTACCCCTACGGGGTTTCCAAGGTATATCAATGTCCAATGATGTGTTTTCCTTTTGTTCCATTCTAATAATGTTGATTCCTTACATGACATGACATTTAATTTATCAAGTATGTGTTCAATTAACCTAGTTAAAAGAATCATGGAAAGCATGCAAGGTTACATTAGGAAGTTTATCTTAATATCATGACCATGATAGTTTATTGTGGTTATGTAACTTATTGTTCCTCTACTAAAGTTAATTTATGTAACAATGAAGGATCCACCTAATGGTTAATGAAGATAAATGGAAAATTGAATTCAGATAATTACATGATGGTAAATTCTGTAAAAAAAAAATCTAAACATATGTAATTTTATGTGATATTACTAGGGTATTTTACAAAATCTCTCTTAATAGATAGATGGAATCATCAAAATTTTGCATTGTTAGAAAACTTCTCTTCATGATTTGAACTAGAATTGAAATTAAATTAAAATCTTGATTTTATATTGTCACTCGTAATTAATCTAGGCTCTATTTTCCAAATGGATACATGCTACTGCAACTAGATCTTGCTAAATCCTACTCACTTAGTACTTGAGATACGCTGTTTTAGACAAAAACATAGAAAAAATTCATTATTCATCTCATATGATGTTTAATAACAGAAAAGGACCCCTAATCTTGCATTGCAATAAAAAACGAAACTTAAATAAGACATATAAAAAGTTAATTTTATTGCTACATGATAAGCTAAAACTTACATAAATTGTTGAAGGCAAGTATGAATAAGATGGATATACTCCATTTTTTTCCTCAAGAGTTTATGTGGATTGAAATGCAAGTTCTCATACATTAGAATATAAACAAATCTCTTTCTGTGTGGGTTGGAGATGCTTGCATTGAATATTGAAAGGAAAAGAGAAAATTCTACATTGCATTTTTATTTGTATTTATGAATATTATCTACAATTTTCATATAAGTTACGATATATCATGGTAAAGTAATAGTTATATCATAAATATAGGTAATTAGTTACAAGGTAAGTATGGAAAAAATATTTTATACCAGGTATTGTGTTGGTAATTAATGTGTGCAATAATAATATTTTAAAATAATTTTTATTATATATTCTTTTTAAAAAGCTATAAAATTGTATTTTTATATTCTTTAAAATTTCATTTTTGAATAAATTATATATATATATATATATATATATATATCATTATTAACATTTTTTTAAATTTATATTAATGTTATTATTATAATTTTTTTAATCTTTATTGAAATAACTTAAAAAACATATATAACCCAAATCTTTAATAACACTTAACTTCTCAATTCCCCACGATTGGTTAGAAATTCATGCCTTCTAGAATGATCATGCAAAACCATCATAGCTCTAATATCCATATGGATAATTCAAATTTAAGTGCATATTGGCACAAGTGGGTTTATTACTTTGCGGTATGCATACTCCTTTGAGTACGGCTTTGGTACATTCCTCTTGCATCGGGTGTAGTATAATCATGGAAGAGTATAATTATGAGCATTTAAGGCGGTTTTTAACAGAAGCAAGCTAGTGTGAGTGTGATGTCATGGCTAGCTCGCTTTCTTCTTATGATATTAAGAAGTTGTGTTGTGCTCGGACGGAGTTGCATCCTTACGCAGAGACAAAACACACAAATTGGAAACAAACTCCATGATATATTAATCAATGTATCCAAGGAATGATGTACAATGTGTACATAAAATACATCAAGAAACTATTGAATGAGTTCCCTAGGTTTCTTGGACTCTAATAATCGATTACCTAACACAAACTAACCCAAGGATTGGATTTGTCTAACATTCCCACCTTAATGCGAAGGGATATACCAAAGTCCAAGAATGAGAGTTCGGAATGTAAATACATCTCAACCAAGAGTTGAATGTCTCTAGGAAATGGTTTTAAGGACCGACCACAAACCGAAAATGGGAGAATTCAATGTCTCAACCAGCACTAGGTGAAACCTACATAGAAGTTCTCGGGCAAAAAATGTGGTTTTAATATGACCCTGAGCTGGAAGCATGCAATAGTTCCTTGAACGATTCCGAATATGGAAGTGCTCGCTCGGAAAAAACTCAATCAAGTGAAGTTGGCTTAGGATGTGGATCAACGTCGAGGCTCGCAAATCTAGAACTTGAACACATAGCGAGACCACCCACCAGCAAATCCCCCTTCTTCGACGGATACGGGGTAGAAATATGTTGTCATCAACTGCCAAGACTCGTCACTCTCGTACAAATTATTTGATATGATGCAGATCTTCTTGTTTGCTTTCGTCCATCCCCAAGAAGCAATCCATCCAAAGCTTAGCTTCTCTTGTAGTGTTCTTCTCTTTGGAACATTTGTTGTTGTTTATTTCACTTTCCATGATGCTCGCATGGAGTGAAGATCAAAACTTAGATATTTCACATGTCCAGCTCGGTTACACTATTGTGACATCTATACGACCTTTTACGGAACTACCATCCAAAAATCTTGCACTTAAAATTTTATAGGTTATGAAATATGGAATGTGAAAAGATACATCATTGTTATGGCAAGACTAGTTGTGTTTATTGTGTATCATCTTCACTTCATGGTCTATAACGGGTTTCACATCGACACTTCTTCACATCCAAATTTTCACACAGAAACACTTCATTTCTACGATCATTCTTTGGTGATGATCGCTCAACCAAACTATTGTATGAACAAATGAGTTTAGAATCCTTTAGACATTTTTATGGACGAGTAGATAACATTAAATTGTAATAAATGTACTAAATCATTTAAAACAACCATTTCTCAGTCTTGATTTCAAAACAAACTTTGCAATACTTTAATCAAGTGAAAAATGAGTGTCGGCGACCCATAGAAAATGCACCCAATACGAACAAATTTTCAATGACTTAACTTAGGGTCTAGGTTTCAACCAATCATGCACCCATTAAAAACAAATAAAAATATGATCGATGCGACTACATAAGTAGGGATTTTTTTTTTATAGCTTTGCTCCGTTTAATGAGCATGAAAAGGGAATGTAACTGCGATAGTATTTTTTTCCTCTTATAAATCTTATTTCTTCCCCAGCAGTCTTCTTGATGATAGATAATTGCTCTGGAGACATTTTCTTCACCAAAAATGTTTCGGAGACTAGGGCTAACGTATATCTCAAAAATCATTAATCACTTGTTCATTTTCTTGATTTTCTAAAATCAAAAAAAGTCTAAAAACTTCCAAGCTTTGTCCCTCATACGGCAGTAAAAACAATGTCAAATTCCTTTAAAAAAATTCAACATGTTCTTCATGTTACACGAGATGATAACACAATCAATCGGTAAAATAAAATACAAATGAGCCGAGAAAGCAAATTATAAAGTCAAACAACGAATACAATTTCCTTCAACACTTCCGACATGATTTTTGGGCATTCTCCTGCGCTACGATTTGGCACATTGCATCACGGATATATTTGTTTGAACATGTATCAAGCACAACCTCCGGACATGCGGATAATGAAAATCATAACTAAGTTCTCCATTCTTATAGCGACCATTTTAAATTGTGCATATTTGCAGGCTTGTTTTGGAGAGCACATTATGCTCATCGATATTTCACTAATATATGTACACATATACGCGGTCTTTTATCAATTTCTCCAACATTTAAATTGTAGATTGATCAAACCATAACACCTTTGAATATTTAAATAATTAGTCACTATAAAGAAAAGAAATGGAAAAAGAAACAACACAGGATTAATGGACACTCTTTTTTGGTATAAAGGTATAATCTAGCTAACTTTGGTTGGACGGATGTAAGATTTTGAGTAACCGACCAACGAGGTGAACAACATACATTTTGATTTAAGCCATTGTATATGGCTAGCATCTAAACCTTCATTTTCTTTTTCGTAGCGGTGCGGGACGGTTCCTTACCTCTATAAAGCAATTCGTTGCGTTCCCCTTATTTGAACCTCTAGTTAAATTGTGTGCTCTATTATTTGTTCTTCTAGCATCCGTTCGGAATGCTTGGTGACCAGCACCAATGCGACTATAGACATCCCCATTCGGTGTGTGGTCTCCTTTTGTTTTTATAACCATTACGAAGGGCCAGCAATAGCAGCTTACAATCTTAAAGAAACTTGCCCTCAACTGAAAAGGTTGGAATTTGCTAGGGCAAGGGATTTATTTCTTCTCACCCTCGCACTGTGCTTGTTCTCAACAATTGTCCTCCCTTGATATATATAAAGGAAAAACCCCTATCTCATTATGTACGTGACAATGACAACCATTGATGCATACATGAGCCACACAATAGTGGCTCATTCTATACACTTTGCATATTAACCACCTCACATTCAGCAGGAAAATTTCACTCGCTAAATTACCACTTTGTAAGACACACAACATACAAACTATAAACAAACTAAAAAATATATTCATGAATGTTTCAAATAATGATGTAAAATGTGTACATATAAATACATAAAAAGACTGTTGATAAGTTCCCAGTTTCTTGGACTCTAATAATGGATTACCTAACACAAAAATAACACAAGAATTAGTTGTCTAACCTCTTCAAACGTCAACGATATCTGTCTCCACCTCATCATACACATTCTTATTCATCTCTTTTCATTCCCATGCAACCCCCTTCATTGGTTTTTCGTTGGTTCTCGAGAGGGTGGCCGATCGACTTCATAATTATCTTCATACTCCTTACCCTTCCTTCATCACATGGGAATCATGGACATTCTCCTAGCCCCTTCACTTCATTGTGGCCATGTGCCTATACGGTGGTGTTTGGCTTCATAGTCGTAAGTAGGAAGTTGTAAGATATTTGCAATTCCACTTAGGAAAAGGTTAAATATTTGTCGATTATGGGTATGAGAAAAATAAATACCGAATTAACTCTCAACTATTAGATAGATTCAACATCTTATGTCGAGTTTATATCTTCCTCCATGAACTTTTTCACATATTATGGTGTCGAGATATGAATCTTTCCTCTATGTTTGTAGTATTTGGATATGGACAATAGGGTATAGTCGGTGAAGTCTATCATCGGCAAAATATCGCTCTTATAGGGCAACACTGTCCCATAGTTGCTTGCATAGGATGGTATCACTTCAAGTTAGACTTGAGTGAATCGGACGATTAGAGCTTAGTGGTAAGCGATGTATGCCTCTTCTCCACGGTATGCGGACTCTAAAAGATTTGCATCAACTACTTGCATCACGACTCTCCCGACTGCAACGGCGCTCTGCTCCGTGCATGACTCATAGTAACTTTTAGCCCTGCTCCATTAGGATTTTTCAAAGCTTCCGAGGTCCTTGTTTAGGACTTGATGGTTCAATATGGCACTAGAAATATGATCATGTTAATAAAGGGCTCCTTAAGTGCTGCTCATGGTTTTATGTATGTCAATACTTAAGGTTTTTTTTTTAATTTCCTCTAAACGTGATAAACACTAGAAATATCAATTTTCTCCCTCCTGCACTATTGGTTAGGTTTTCCTATGGGCGAGCCAATAATCCTAGAGTGGCATACTATGTAATATTGTATTCATTTAATGAAGGTAGAATTTACATCACAAAAAAAGCAACTTATTATCGGTTATTTCAATTTTATAAGTGTACATATGAGGCATATGGATAAAAATGGTTGAATGAGGATTAACACACTATCCACATGGAAATCGAATTCTTGTTCTGTTGGGTCAGCACGCATTGACACAATGATTTTTCACAAAAGAAAAATAAAATATGAAATGATTTACGATGTTCAAAATATGTGCATCTACATAGAAAAGAACGTAGCACAGGAAACCTATGGATCAAATGCCATGCTCGCAAACACCACATGCTAAGAACCTCTACGTGCATGATTTCTATGTGGGTTCATATCATATGAATTTTATTTCGGTTTATAGAATTCAAGATCAATCATGCGGTGGATAAATACACTTTGTATATTTTTTTTGAATTTAAATTTGAATGTTTAAATAAATTATATGGATATAGTTGATTGGAACATATATTAGGAGGTAGTGGCAATAAAGGGATTCTTTGGGTCATCGGTAACAATAAGAAATATCAAATGATTATCACCAAAGGTACAAGGGCATTTGGATTATTCTCGAATAACTGTGACAACTAAGGTAAATAAAATTAAAGAATTGGAGGATAAAATAAGTAAACAATTTGAGATGCCAAAATATGGAACTATCACCAAGGAGATACTGCAATTAAAGGACAAAAAAATTTAAAACTTGAAAGCAAGTACAAAAATGCAAGCCTATTATATGACCAATTTGGTGGAAACTTTAAAACAAAAGGAAATACAAGAGAAGTAGTTACAAGAGCTAAAGAAGTCTATGGATATTAATGAAGCCAAATGTAGAGAATTGGAAGAAAAACTTAATAAAGAAACTAAATAAGGAAAAAATAAATTATGAGTAAGTCAACAAATCCAAGAACACTTTGGATGAAGCCTTTGATAAATATTCATCTGGAAATGCAAACTCCAACAAGAGTGAAGCTCGTGAGGCCAAGGCGGATGGAGTAAAAAAAGAAAAGAAAAGGAGAAAGGTATGAACTAGAGAATATTATCGAAGGCAAAATAAAAGCATTGAATAATTATAGGTTATGCTAACACAAAAGGATAAGAAGAGTTAAAATCTCTTATAAATATTCCTATTAAATTCTCTTTGGAAAAAGAGACCTTATTGGAAGTCAACAACAAGGTCACGGTTTTATGATTAATGAAAGGATTCTTTCACGAAGTCTTATGCTCAAATTTTTAGTTGACTATAGAGAAAGAATATAACTTAGAATTTTAAAAAATGAGGTAAAAGTTATGATGCCATTAGCTAAAGAAATATTTAAGGATTTTAACTCCAAAATCAATCTTTTTTGGAGACCCAGTAACAAAAAACTACGATTAATGCGAATTTTTTCCAATAGGGAGGAAGGTATTGTATACTTATTTGTCTGTTAAATAATACATGGGCTCCTTGAAAGGAAGCAAATGATGAAGTCACCAAATATATGGAGAATATCATGAAATTTAAAATTGAATGGAATTACATTCAGTTTTCGTCCCTATAGACTAATGAAGGTTTCTTTAAAAAATGTCTTTTTCATGAATCAACGAACAAACTGAAGTTTTGATCTTTAAAACCTTCTCATATTATGAAGAAGGGGTTATTTTAATCAAAGTATATTATATTCTCTCGTCTACGAATTCAAAATTCTGAATTTGCTAGAAAAATGGTACAACATATCCCAAACCTTCAAGTATAAGATCAAGTGATTTGATATTAGTCGAACAAGCGGAAAGGTAGGAAAAAATGGTACAATAGATCCCAAACACCAAGTATAAGATCAAATCGGATTTGATATTAGTCGAAAAGCGAAGGAAGTTAATTGGCTATCTGATTTAGAATAGAAAATATTGTGAAATTAAATAAATTCTTCAAGAAAATTTGAATATCTTGGCTTCGGTCATGCAAGCTACTACACAAATTCCTATACTATGGTAAACAAGTGAGCGAGTTCAAGGTGTTATCCACTCCACCAAATTCCCAAGGATGAGGGAAGGAATCCCAACGGAGGTAACCACAAACCAAGCTTTTGACTTGGTATCCTGGCCACACCAAATTGGAGAGGGCTCTCTCTAAGGGTCATAGCAGGAGAGTTGGAGAAATTAGGGCTCTATCTTAGATACATGAAATGCGGGGGTTTGTTTTGATTTTGGGGGTTGGGCTCAACGAATGAGGATTAGGTCAAGGGGACTAGATTAGAGCCAATGAGATGGAATTGCAATCCACTTGATGGGGCAAGGTACATAGAATGCTCCAACACTTGAAGGTGAATTAGAGGTGAGATGGTTTAAAATCGATGAGGAGCTAGGAAGAGCATAGGGGATGAGTTCTTCCTAAATTGAATAAAATGGATAGATTGCAGAAAAATTTCCCAATGAGAGCATGAAAAACATGAATTTTTCCTTTCAACTTGAAATTTAACATATAATAGACATGGAAAGGTTTATGAGCTTACAAAAAAATCATAAAAATGATCACAAATAAAAAAATATACCCAAACATTCATACCACATGAATCCCAAGAAATATTGCAATTTTCATTAATATCTAGGCAAAAATGGTTCTCAATCAATAAACTAACTTTCAAATTGATGTAACCCATGACACAGCAATAGTGAGCTAAATAGACCTCAAAACCACCTCCATCATCCATAGTGTTTGAATCCATTTAGGTGAGGAGATATTACTGAAAACTAAATTGATAACTGAGTATAGAATGAGAAAAGTGACTCATTCTAATCTCTAATGAATTGATTCATTACACTTTAACTAATTGACTTACCTAATGTATCTGCATAGATAAAAGTAAAAACATGATATTTACATTCATCATGAAAATTTACATAAGTAATTCTCATTTCCCAAGGTAAAAATTCAATTTGGATTGAAACTCAAAAAATTGTTGAAGGCGTAGCAAAATGAAATTCTCTATCAACGCGGTGTCTAGGTAGAAAACATGACCTATGTTCAAAGTACAGGTTTTGAGTGCCCTTCCAAAATGTCACATTTTACTCCATGATAGCTCATTGGAAATATCATTGGAAGTATACTTTCAAGAACTGGCTCAATTTTCAAAATGGTGCTCATTTTCCTTTATTAAAAACCTATTCTCCCAATATTGTTAAACGCACGGCGACGAGGGTAGAATTTGAGGCAGAAACATGAAAATTTGATGGTTTTGGCACACCGGTAAGACCCAATTCTCACTCAAAAACTGTTTGAAACTTGATAGGGTTGATTTCCTCATCAATACGAACTTGATGCCTTGGTGGCCATTTGTCATTGGAGGCCCAAAAAGAGTGTAGCATCTGATCATTGAGCCTTTAACAATTTTGTTATGCTTAAGCACTTGACCTTGATTGTAACACCTTTTTTCGACTACATTTGGAAGCCTTCTTAGTGTTCAAATTGGGCCATGATATCTCATTGGAAAGAATATTCTGTATGATTTCCAAATGCCACTTTTATTTTTCCTGATTGGAGTTGATTTTCCTTGTCAAATTTGATGTTACGAAGGAGGCGGTCAAAAAGTCTTTGAATGAAGTGCATAAATCTTAGAGTGATGTTGCGAGGTAACATTTGGAGGCCCCTTCCCTCAACTCCAAATTGAGCTCATGATAGATCATTGGAAAAATTTCTGTGTCTAGTTATCATTTGACTCATCAAGAAAGTGATTTGGACACTCAGGATATTGGAAAACATGATTCTCCCAAGGTCACTCCATAAATCGACAACTCTCTTATGGAACACTGTATTTTTGACATTTCTATAAGAAACCATAACACTGTGTGTAAAGCTGAAGGATTTTTACTTCCTTGGCCTATGATGGACAAAATCCTCTCTCACTTTTGTCAAATTCATCTTTTTTGGTCAGAGAAACACAATTTGAAGAAAAAACAAAATACAATTGTGGAAATGAATTGACTCACAGGAATGACTTCTCAAAAAATGATGGAGACATGATTTTTATGAGCTAAAATGATCTCATACTTACTAGCCATGAACTACCCCTTGGCTCCTTTGCTCAAATGTCTCGTTTCCATAGCAAACCCTAGCTCGGTGGGAGGAAGAAATTAGGGTTTAGTGCTTGTGAGCAATGATGACTTGGGCACCTTTGGAAAAAGATAACTCACTTTAACATTTGATCAATTGATGAACTAAAAAACTCTTTCACTTTGACATTTTATGTGTTGGCATGTGGAACTCTGAGTTGGTAGCCTTTGGGGAGCGGAATACTTATTACATTTGAATTGACATAAAATTACATGAATAAATAAAAATTACATCTTGGAAAGAAACTCACACTGAAATCAGAAATTACAACTTTGGAAATCGTCTTGGAGGTCATATTTAGATGGTAAAGAGGGCATTATTGGGATCACTCTCATACTTTTTTGACCTTATGCAAATGAAATGGTGCATTTTTGGACCTTCGAAAGACAAAACCCTAATGACCTAATGAGACTTTGAATAACACGACTTCCATGGTTGTTTCTAGCGAAGACTCAGACATGGTGAAATAGAGATTTTTGTGGGTGTTATTATGCTCAAGAAGACATGAAGATGAGTCAAAAATGTGATTTGTGAGGGAGAGTGAAGTTTTATTGAGTAGAGCCATTAGTGAAACAATTTTTAGCATGACCTAATGGAATGATGTTAAAATTTCATAGTGAAGACACTAAATGATAATGAAATGAGTGATTTTGATCCTTTGATGAGATGCATATTTTGACACTAACATTGGCCTTATTGGCGATGGAAGCTACGAAATAGGTGTCGAAACCACGGATCTGCGAATTTTGCAGTTAGTGCCTCTTCCATTGAGCCAATACGGTAAAAAGCTCGGTAGTAAATACGAAAACTTGAATCAATAAAATGAAGTTTGAATCAAGCTAAAACACAAGCAGAAAAAACTGGAAAAAGACACTCATAATTGATCTTATTCAACAAAAACTACTCTAATTGATCTTTTCATCACACAGTCCATTGAAATGGAACAACTAGTAACCATGTAAGCATTATGCATTTCGCTATTTGAATTCTACGCAAGTGCTTGCTTATGAGCGAAAAGAGAAACTACTGAAGAAAACTCCCATGAAAAAATTTAAATCAGATTGAATGCAAATGAAATTACAAAGCATGAGCCCACTTGGGAGTGACCTCAAAGATACTACAAAAGGATCTTCATAAAAACAATACATATTAATTTCAAGCCCTTCTAATACATTACTTCTACTTCTAGGTAGTCTTCGTACCTTGAATATGGACTTTCATCTTTCTCTTTACCCTTACTTTTCTGATATGGCTGTAAATTTTCGAATGAGCTTTGTAATGAGACTCCTGTAAACAAAAAAATGAAGCCGATTGTCAGATCAATTTTATATCAACACTCTTTTCAGGCACATAGTTATCTAATGGAGAAGGACTTTTAATGCAGATATCATCCAACATGTTAGTTATTGGGTCATGAAAAACTTGAAAATACTGTTGCAACCTATTTTCCATTGGTTCTAATGAGTCTTCATGAATTTCTACAAGCTGCTCATCTTTTTCTTTAGAGACATTATGAAAAGTTTCCTTTAAAAGTGAAAGTATAAAGATAATGATGCTGAGAATCATCTTCCGCTCGTTTGATCATATGTTTCAATTTCCAAGCCTTCATACACCTTTGACATTTAATGGAATTCAAGGGCTGCAAATAAAAAAATCTAAAAGAGGGTTCTATGTCGAAAATGATTTCCTCAGCAATTCGGGATAATGTTGATCACTCGGTTGTCTGCTGCTCATAGTTTTCTCTTATTTTACAAATGATGAGAAACACAAGTGGGCTTTGATCGAGAATTTCGTATCCTCTTGATTTCAAGGTCAAATATTAATGACTATTGATTTATGATTGCATGAAAGTTATCTCTGTGGTAAAATGAAGTAAAAAAATAGGCAAATATCATTCACTTACTTCAAAATTTTCTACACTTTCATCATAACTTCCATAGATGATATGCATCGAGTTGATCCCCATGTTTGATGTGCAGGCGAACTTCCTTCTCCCACAAACGAGTTGTTGATTGCTACATAAGGTGTACATTTGGAGACGCATTTTACTTATACGTTATAGGTTGGGTGATGTCTTTGAAGAATTTCTTCAAGCATGCATATCGGATCCACATATCTCTCCTACGCAAGTTGATCTATAAAATTGATTTCTTTATTGTCCCTTATTTCATACATAAAATCATTATCGGATCTCATTAACTAGGATAGGAAAGGAAAATGTTTCGGTTAACTTGTTTTTCTTCATTCGGTGCGACATGGTCCTCTTAAACAACAATTTCATCTCTTATGGTGATCTTTGCATCATTTCCTCTCTTGTACTAACCAAAATTTAGAACTTCATACTGAACATGTCAAGCATTATTTCTCTGTTTTCCCTTTCATGCTGCTTTCATATTTAGCCTTTTGATCCAACAAATTAGCTTCTCATTTCTTGCATTGTCCGCATTTTTTCAAGTTGTGTAATGTCCTTTCTCTCAGTAATTCCATTGTAGGATCAAAGGAATCTAGGTAGTGTAAAGAGGTAGAACCAAGAGGCGGTTTTTATATCAACGGATCGAATGGTATACTTGATTGAACTGGTTGAAAAGTTTTACATTGTTGTTTCTCACACAGTTTTGCCTTTTCAAATTATCATATTCTTCTAAAATTAGAAAAATGATTCCTCTTGATCTGGAAAATATATCAAGAAAGACTTTTACAGGCGATGAAATGAAAATACTTTTATTTAAGCAGTTCTTGAACCATTCATTTGGTTCGCCTTGCAAAAGATAGGCGAATATCTGACACTAACATCTATTGCCAGCACAAAAAAGGTTGAAAAGCAAAATTCTGAATTTGTTTCTCGGCGGTGATGTTACCATACTCTCCATCAAAACTTTACAGGAAGATAATTTGTAATAATTTTCGGGGGAAAATGTGGATTATAGGAGGTAAGGTCGGTGGTTTTTATATCTATTTGGAATTTTTTACAAGTTGACAGAAGGAGTATGTCTGGTATAGGATCGATCTCTTAATCTCTTGAGGTTCATCATCTTGAAAAGGATATGCACAATTTTTCGGGAAAGAGATCTTTGATCTTGATAAAAATCGACTCGAGTATTTACACTCTTCAAATAGGCGAAATTAAAACTTTGATCATCTTTTTCATACAGCAAACTCTTGAAAACTTTCGGGGATAGTTTCGGTAAAAGAAAATAAGTAATTTTTAAGAAATTCTATTACATCTTGAATATAATTCCACATTGAATACTGACCTTTGTGTGATATTCTTCCAATTTCCTACGGTAAGGTTGATCCTTCGATTAGGTCTTTGCAACTCAATTTGGAGTTGCTAGGTGAATGGTTGACCTTCATATGTGTCCAACTATTGTTCTACATCAACAATTAGATATGATCTTTGTCGTTCTTTCCCAAGGAGAGAATTTGTCCTTTCGTTCCCACGGCAATAGCGCAGTATGTTATCACTCCACCGGATTCAAAGGCTAAGGAAGGAATCCCAAAGGTAACCACAAACCAAGATTTTGACTTGGTATCTGGCCTACCAAGTCGAGGAGAGGGCTCTCTCCAAGGGTCACAACCGGGGAGGGGCTGGAGGGAGTGGGTTTTAGGCTAGGTATAGATACGAGGGGTTTGTTTTGATTTTGGGGTTGGGCTCATGAATGAGGGATTAGGTCGAGGGGACTAGATTAGAGCCAATGAGATGGAATTGCAGTCCCGTTCGGTGGGGAAAGGTAGGTATAATTCTCAACATGAAGGTGAATTAGTGATATGTTTTAAGATAATGAGGGGCTAGGAAAGGCATAGGGGATGAGTTCTTCCTAAGAAAGCTGAAAAAATGGGCCAAGTTAGAGAAAAATTTCCTATACGAGCATGCAAAACATGAATTCTGCCTTTCAACTTGAAATTTAACATATAATAGACATGAAAAGGTTTATGAGCTTACAAAACATTCATAAAAATGATCACAAATAAAAAACTATGCCAAACATTCATACCACATGAATCCCAAGGAAATGTTTGCAATTTTCATTAATATCTAGGCCAAAGTAGTTGATCAATACACTAACTTTCAAACTGATGCCAACCCTTGACACATGGTGGTAGCTAAATAGACCTCAAAACCACACTCCACTCATACATAGGTTTTGAATCCATTATGTGAGGGAGAGATACTATATAAAAAGCCCCAGGGTGATAACTAGAGTATAGGATGAAAGAAATGACTCATTCTTACCTCTAATGGTGATTCATTACACTTCATAGGATGAGAAAATTTTTATAAACACAAAAATTCTCTGAATGATCACAAAATAATAAGCTGTTCAAAAATTCATACATAACGAATACCAAGGAAATAGCTGCAAATTTTCATTAATATCCAGGCAAAGCAGTTTCTTGATCAATCTGTAACTTTCAATGATGCCAACCTTGACTCTGAAACCGCCGAGCTAAATATACCTCGAAACCACCTCCTCTCATTACGTAGGGTCGAATCCATGTGAGGGTGAGGGAGATATTACACAAAATATGAACTGATAGCTAGGTATAGGATGATAAAGTGGTACATTCTATATCTATTAAGATTGATTCATTACACTTCAAATAATTGACTTACCTAATGTATCTACCCTAGATAAAAGTAAAAACATGATATTTACTTTCATCATGACCATTTATCTAAGTAATTTCTCATTTACCATGGTAAAAATTCAAACTAGAGTGAAAATCAAAAAAATTATTTGAAGACTATGTAAAATGTTCTTTGCATCGAAAACGCGGTCCCTAGGCGGAAAAAAATGACCTCTATTCAGGGCTAGTTTCGGTGCCTTCCCCTGTCTCCCAAATAAGCTCCCATGATAGCTCATTGGAAATCTATTTGGGTCTATTTTAAAAATCTACCTCCATTTATAAAAATAGTGCTCATTTTCCTATCCTTGCATTCTCCCAAAGTGATGACTTGTGTAGTGACCGGGGGCGAATTTGAGGCAAAAACATGAAAATTTGATGGTTTTTGGCACTTTTGATGGACTAGTTCTCCTCCAAAAACTATGAAACTTGCTAGCATTAATGTCCTCATCAATATGAACATGCTGGTGGTTGCCATTTGTCATTTGGAGGCCCCAAAAAAGAGCGTAGCATCCAAGTCATTGTGTCTTTAAAAATTTTGTTGTGCTTCGGGGGAAAACACGGCGCGGTCTGACACCTTTTTGAAAACTATATTTGGAGGCCTTCCTAGTGTCCAAATTGGGCCCAGGATAGCTTGTTGGAAAGTGTTCTTGTCTAATTTCCCAGTATACCTTTTTGTTATTATTGGAGTTTATTTTCCTTGTCAAACATTGCTTTTCCCAAGGTAGTCCAAAAATTGCAAAATGAGGGTGTAGAAATTTCGAGTGATGTTGCAAGAAACTTTTGGAGGCCTTACTCAACTCCAAATTGATCTCTGATAGCTCATTGGAAAGATGTCTCATCTGATTAGCATTTGACTCATAAAGAAATTAATTTTGACACTCCGAGCGATGAGAAAATATGAGTTCCCAAGGTCACTCCATAAGTGCAACAACTCTCCTATGGCACCTATATATTGTTGACATTTCTCACCAGCCATGACACACAGCAAAACCTGAAGGAGTTTTTTCTTCCTTGACCTATTATGGGCAAAAAAATCTTGCACTTTTGTCAAATTCATCTTTTGGTCATAAACACGGTTGAAGAAAAACGGAAGCCTATGGTGGCGAATGACTTGACTCTTGGAATGACTTCTCAAAAAATGATGGAGACATAATGTGTTGTGAAACCAGCTCCAAAAATAGCGGAAAAGTGATATCAACGCCTTATAAATAAACCCGCCAGAAGGAAAACCTCCAATAAATTACATGAAAGAGCAATTCTTGGATGATACAAGGTACAAAACCTCCTTTTCCTGTATATGAAGGTCATAGGGCCACGATGTAATCCTAGTGGGGCCACAATGTAATCTAGCCGACCTAACAATAATAATTTAAGGGAAAAATAATAACAATATGGGGGTTACAAGGCTACAATAACAACAAAAATAAGGGACTATACTGGTAATATAAGGACCTAACATGCCCTCTCCTTAAAAAAGTGTTGTCCTCAACTTGAGTAACTGGGTGTATGTAAATTCTCATCCTCCCTTTGTAGAATATTCGGTGGGTAAGTTCTTCCACTTGATGAGATACTGCGGAAATTAGTGTGTTAGTATCGATAACTTTGCGACCTTCCTCCGGTGATCAAACATGCTCTTACAAGGTGATTTTTAAGGTGTCGAGTCCAAATTTTGTCATTTCGGTGAGTCTTCAGTAATTTAGGTACTCGGTATTAGGTCTAGGAGTTTTCTTTTACTCTGTCAAAGTTGTCCAAATGTTGGTCCATATCACCATTGAGCTGAGTGTACCATCATTCGAAGGGTTTTTCATCATCATGTCAAGTTCCAAAGAGTCGTTTTTACACCTTGTTCATGTTTCGGTTGACGCCTAGTGAGTTCATTTTCTCTCCTAGGGTTTTGGGTAATTTCTCTTGGATGATGAAATCAGCTCAGAAAAACTTGTATCCTGATGTTCATACACCTTCCTTATCCTTAATTTACCTTTTTAAACACTTCCCATCTTGGGGTCTTCAGTTACTCATTTTTACACAAACCCTAGTTTCTTGCTACAACTTGGCAATTTTCTAGGCTGGCCTGTGTTTTGACCTTTTGGACCCCCTTCCCCTCACTCAATCTCTGAAATTCCACTTTCCTCTGCTTCTAACATCCCTCCCTACTTCCCAAAATTTTCTCAAGAATTTAGAAGCCCCTTATCCCCTTCATTTCGCTTCACTTCAACAAATCCCTTGTTTACACATCGAGATAGGTTTTAATCCAATGATGTTTTACGAGAAATAAAAGATGAATTTTGGAAAATTGAGAGAGTTTTTGTCCAAAATAGCTCAAGAAGAAAAACCTCCTTCACGTTTTACACGGGTGTCATGGTTTTAGAGAATTGTCAAAACTACGATCGCCTCGAGAGAATTGATGCACCTCGTACCTTGGGAAAATCAATATTTTCTCCTAGCTTGGTTGGCCAAATGACTTTCTTGATGCATCAAATGATAACTAGACACAAATATCTTTCCAATGAGCTATCATGAGCTCAATTTTTAGTTGAGGAAGACCTTCAAGAGTGGTACCAACCGGCACTCTACCTTGGTGACCTCATTTTGCTCATTTTGACCGGAGTCTTGGGAGATTTGATTTTTGACAAGGAAAATGAACTCCAAATTGAAAAATTCTAGTTGGGTTGGAAAATAGACTCAATAATATTTCCAACAAGCTAATATGCACTTAATTTGGACAGGAAGGTCTCCAAAAGTCTCCTTCAAAATGGCGCGGCGCATTGGGCAGCCCTGCGGTGTAAAAAATTAATTGGCGCGGCGCATTGGGCTAAAGCACAGAAAATCCATTTAATTCTTCCTCCAAAAGCTCCAAAATTGCAAATTCTTCATTCCACAACTAAGTTAACATCTCCATATTGATATGAGTTTCCATCGAGTGTTTATGGTGTTTTGATAGGTGAAAAATAAAACCCTAGCTCCTTGCAGTTTCATTGAAAATCTTCCTAAGGTTTACCAAAATTGCCATTTCTTTGTCTTATTCCCCTCTACCACTTTCACATCCCCTTCACTAAATTTCATTAGTTTCATTTTCCCATATCCCTAAATTCATCTACTATCCCATATTCCCATTATCACATCCTAATTACAAATTTCCCAAACCCCAAATCTTTATCCCAAAAAACCTAGTGATTGCCCCCTAAAACTCTTTAGTTTCCCAAATTTCAATTAACCATCTCCCAACATTCCCCTTACCCCTCTCCCTCCATAGCCCCTCACATATTTCCATACATTTGGCAACGAAAACCAAAGACACCAAAACTCACGATATTCATACGAGCAACATAGACTTTGGCAAACATGGAGGCAATTCCTCTTATGATCGAGATGAAGGAAACACGGTGACTCTGCAACCGAATTGCATGCAAAAAGGAGACCAAAAGGCATTGGATAAAGCTAACAAAGAAAAGGACATATAGGTCACATGAAGAACCATTGTTTTACGACGCACTCATGTTTTAACGAAAGCGAGTCAAAATCACGAGAGGCAGGAGCCCAAGGAGGGCACTAAAGCGTCGAAAAAAGGCATGATAGGCTTTGGAGGAAATCATGGCCGAAGCTTCATTTCACGAGCATAGTGCTTGATGAGGGACCTTCGGCTCAAATTTCGGCAAATTTGGAAAAAAAATTGTCATTTTTGAATTTTTTTGGTCCACGAAACGGATTTCCCGTTGCGACGCGTGGCGCCACTTGGCGCACGCTTACGATATTTTTGGATTTTTTATGAAAATTTATGCATGCTCGGGAATTGCCTAAGAATTTCATCAAGTTAAGGTTTCCTAAAAGGTGAAAAACACCTTGAAAATGGCCTTTGTTGCTGCCACGGGGAAGCAATGTTGGAAGATTGAATTTTTGGAGGGGCAAATGGACACCAAATCCACAAATTCACTTGATTTGGAAAAGTAGCCGAGCCGGGGCTTTCCGGCAGGCTATCATGAGCTCAATTTGGACTTCGAGTAAGGGCCTCAAAATCGGCTCCAAACTTGTGCTACGCATAGAATTTTGGGTGCGGCGCATGAAATTTTGGTCTATTTTTCACTTAGCGACTCGGCAATTCGCCTAGTTTGGGCAGTTTCACTTTTTTATGTAACTATTGATCTACCTTGATGTAATTTTATGACCATGATGTAATTTTGGCACATTTTTACTTGTTAGAAGATTCATTCACCAAAAGGTGAAATGTGAGTGAATGAATCAGTTTCCTAGCATATAGAGGCAAGTTGTTTCATTTTATTTTTGATTCTCTAGTTTAGATATGGTTGAAACAACTCCTAGAATGATGAGCTCGACCCCTAGAGGCATGAGGAGGAGTTAGGCTTGTCTATATTATGTATTTTCTTAGACATTTTCGGGGTTTGGACATTTGGGATTGCTCGACACTTCATTATACATTCATTCTGCAATTTTGGCAAAGGAATAGACCGAGTTTGCGGCCCTCTTTGGGATCCCTTTGGCTCTATGTTTTGATGGTGTTTTTTTCTCACTGTATCTATAAGTTCATTAAATTTTATGTATACCAATTTCGTTCTCCTTTCTTCTTAAGGCGAACAAACGAGTTATAAAGGTAGAATTCATAGTTTGCTTTGCTGCGCATGAGTTGGTTTTTAGTTTTCATGTTTTCATACGGTTGAGGAGAGACTCTTGAGACACTCTTGCCCTCTTCGGCTCCCCAACGATCTAATCCATCCATCCAATCAATCTAGAGCATCAAAACACTTGCCTTCTGCCCCAATCGAACTGCGCAAAAACTAGGCCTAATCACTTTTAAAACTACCTTTCCCTTTTTTCCAACAAAAACCCCTAAAGTCAAAATCAAACTCTTATTTGTATACCTAGCCTAAAATTAGCTTTGTTTCGGTCATCTCCAAGCCCTATTGATTGGTACCGGCCAAGTTGACCCGGAGAAACCTCTCTGTTCTCGTAGGGCTAGCTACCGGACGAGCATGGTTTGATGTTACCTTGAACTACTGCCTTCCTTCGGCTGAGGTAGATTTAGGCAATAACATAGTGGCGACCATCTTGGGAGAAAATGGTTTGCTTTTTGGTGTTGATTTGTTTCATAAGCTATAGACGAGCACGAAGTTATGCAGGATATTCTTCAAAACGCTCTTGCTTTGCATTAAGCGAAAGTAGATAAACAGGTTGCTTCGATCGATCTCCAGTCTAGCTTGTAAACGTAACATCGACTTATGAAATTTCCCTAGTACATGTATCCAAGTTAGATGCGATGGTTGATGGTGGACAACGATCGGACGCCAAGAAGGTTGAAATCATTCACCTGGTGACTCCAACTCGATGTAGAGACTCCTTTGGAGGACGCTCTTTCTGCGAGAAAATGGAAGGATCTTACACAAAGTTCGGGTATCCAAAGGTGGAATGGTATTCGGGATCTGAAATGCCTTTCTTGTAAGTACTTCTTTCTTGTTCTTGAAGTTGTCCTGAAAGTTTTTAGGAATTTGTTGTATGATAAAGGTGATCAAAATCTTCACTTGACCTATTCAAAGAGTGTAAATGCGGGGTTTCCCTTTGATCTGGCCTCCTTACTTTTCCCACATCTTATGATGACTCTCTTGAGTGAGCCTAAAGAAAACAAAGGCGATCCCATTAGCTCTTGTATATGCTCACTACACCTTATATAGTCCCAGTTAGGTATAAACCTCTTGTTTTACCTTGCTCTTCATATTTTCCATAAAAATTATGACCTTTATCTACGAGGTTGACGGTGAATGTAACAATGTCAACGGCTGAGCAACATGTGCGAGGAATATTGAGACTTTTCTAGACCTTTTTGAAGTTGATGACGGAGATGTTAGTATTAGGCTTTTTGCTCTTTATTTGCAAGGCCAAGTGAAGAGTTGGTTCAAGCACTTACTGGGTACGAGCATCTCGGTTCCGGCGATTCATCGAAGTTTTCCTCGACGGTGGGTGATCAGACGAACCTTTTCTTAATTATAGAAGAGTATAACCGGTGAAAAAGGCCCACTTGCCGGGGGAACGGTACAACAATTTTACTGCCAGAATTTAACCAAGTATATTTTTCGATGCCGAGCCATTATAAGACCTTCTCCTAAGATACGCTCTCTTGCACTACCGGGTGCCTTTGATGCGGAAATGGAGTTTCGGCTAAGAGAAAATAATATTGCAACACTTCAAGAGATACAAAATAGTGCGATCAATGTAGAGCTCATTTGTTGATCTTGAGGGCAACGTTGAAGGAAGAAGAGATGAAAAAACGTAGATCCGGAGAAATCGACATCTCTGGGAGTAAATCTTGACATGTTGGTAAGTGCGATGGAGTGGAATAGATTATGCAAAATAACACCGCAAGGAATAGTATAATGTTCAAGCCCATGGCTCGATGATTGAAGAAGAACAAGTTCTTTGGTCAGAAACATTTTTGTTTCTTATTCAGGTTGTCATAGTGATTGTTTTATAGATCATTTTGGAGAAGGAAAGTTGCTGATATGACATATACCGCGATGATGTGTTTTATCTTGATGATTTGCCTCGGTTGATCGGTATGATGATGATTATGTTCTCCAAACGAGAAGCTAATCTTGGAACAAATACGACAACTAGTTTGTGGAAGGAGGATTTTCACTTTCGGCTTGACTTGAGTACGGTGATCCGTAGATACATATCGGCTATGACAATGACGAGGAAAGTGCAGAAAATTTTGAAGTAAGTGAAGGATCTTTGCCTTTTTGTTTTGATTCGTTCGAGTTCATCTGAGAGACAACTTTCATGCAATCCGAAATCATTGTCGACAAGTCTTGATTTGGACCATCTTGAGGGCAATAAAAACCCCATTCAAAGACTTCTCATATCAGTTGCGGCACCGAATGCCATTGATTGTCAAGTTGCGGATGAAGACTTGGAAGCTTCTTTATATGATCAAATGATACAAGATGATTTTCGTACCATTTTTTTTAATCATTTTAGTTTTTGAAGGGTAAATTGCATAGTAAATCTTGAATGAGCAACTTGTAAGAAAATCATGTAATCTCATCTCAAAACCAATAGAAAATGGGTTGCGGCGGTCTTTTCATGTTTTTCCACGATCCAATAGCTAATGTGTTGGATGATGCCAGTCAAATTCCTTCTCCATTCACTATATGTAAGCTTGAAACATGTGATGATATCAACTTGATCCATTGGCAGTCTCTTTGTCATTTTTAACGAAGTCTCATCACAAAGCTCAAAAAAAAAGTTTGCATTCATGTATGAGGAGAAGAAAATTAATCCATTGGATGAGCCAGTCTCGGTGTGCATGAACTTCAAAGTCCTTATGCGGTATTTTTGGAGGCGGATAGAGAATCCATAGTATTCAACGGATCTGTTCACAAGTTTTTCATGGGAGTTGCCTTTGATTCTCTCTTGTTGTTCATAAACGAGCACTTGCGGAGAATCCAAGCAGCATACGCAATATAGCACTTGGTTGCATTGGTTGTTTCATTTTCACTTGATCGAGTGATGAATGGAACAATTAGAGTAGGTTGTATTGAATAAACTCTACTTTGAGCATCTTTTCCATTTTGTCGGTTGTGTTTAAGTATCGAGTCGAGTTTTTAGTTGAGTGAGAATCGAGTTTTGTGTCATCAAGTCATCGGTTTCGATCATGCATTTCAGCTTGATTTTTTATTCCATTGCCCAATGGATGAAGACGTGTCTGCTTTTTCCAAAGATCTGTAGTTCTTGGCACCTCCCGAGGAGCTACCATCCCCATTGGAGCCAATGTTAGTGTCAGCCTTTGCGGCCTTCCTCCGGTGATCAAAAAATGCTCTTACAAGATGATTTTAAGGTGTCGAGGTCAAATTTGTCATTTCGGTAGGTCTTCAAGTAAAATTTGGTCAACAGGTATTAGGTCTAGGGTTTTCTTTTACTCTGTCAAAGTTGTCCAAATTTTGATCCTTGTCACCATTCCTTTGAGTGTACCATCATTCGGAGGTTTTCATCATCATTTCAAGTTCCGAAGAGTCATTTTACACCTTGTTCATCACTTCGATTGTGCCTAGGTAAGGTTCATTTCCCTCTCCTAGGGTTTTGGAGGTAATTTCTCTTGGATGGTCAAATCATCGGCAAAAACTTGATCTAGATGTTCTTGCCTTCACTTATCCTTAATTTACCTTATTAAACACTTCCCATCTTTGAGATCCCCCGAATTCCTCATTTTTATGAAGCCCTGATTTCTTGCTACAACTTGGCGATTTTCTAGGCTAGGCCTGTGTTTTTTCCCTTTTTGGACCCCTTCCCCTCACTCAATATCTAAAATTCCACTTTCCCCTGCTTCCTAACATCCCTCCCCTACTTCCCAAATTTTCTCAAGAATTTAGAAGCCCCTTATCCCCTTCATTTCGCTTCCTTCGACAAATCCCTTGTTCCACACATCGGGATAGGTTTTACTCAATGATGTTTACGAGCAGAAAAGATGAATTTTGGAAAAATGAGAGACATTTTTGTCCAAAATAGGCCAAAGAGATAAAAACCTCCTTCACTTTTTACACCGAGGTGTCATGGTTTTATAGAAATTTAAAAAATACATTCGCCTCGAAATTGATGCACCTACGAAGTGACCTTGGGAAAATCAATATTTCTCCTAGCTTGGTTGGCCAAATAACTTTCTTGATGAGTCAAATGATAACTAGACACCGAAATATATTTCCAATGAGCTATCATGAGATCAATTTGGAGTTGAGGAAGACCTTCAAAAGTTGGTACCCAACGGCTTTCTTGCCTTGAGGGAGTCTCATTTTCTCATTTTGACCAGTCTTGGGAGATTTGATTTTGAAGCAAAGAAAATGAACTCCAAATTGAAAAATTCTAGTTGGGTTGGAAAGTAGACTCAATACGATTTCCAACGAGATATCATCACACCCAATTTGGACAACGGGAAGGTCTCAAGGAGTCTGAACAATGGCGCGGCGCATAGAGATGGCGCGCGAGCGCATTGGGTAGCCCTCTGCTGATGTAAAAAATGAGGCGGCGCGGTGCATAGAGATGGCACGGCGCATTGGGATAAAAAGCACGAAAAACCATTCAATTCTTCCTCCAAAAGCTCCAAAAGGTCCAAAATTTCAAATTCTTCATTCCACAACTAAGTTAACATCTCCATATTGCCAATATATGAGTTTCCATTAGTGTTTATGGTGTTTCAATAGGTGAAAAAATAAACCCTAGCTCCTTGCACGGTTCATTGAAAATCTTCCTAAGGTTTGCAAAATTGCCATTTTTCTTTGTCTTATTCCCTCTGCCACTTTCACATCCCCTTCACTACATTTCATTAGTTTCATTTCCCATATCCCTAAACTCATCTACCCCTATCCCATATTCCCATTATCCCATCCTAATTACAAATTTCCCAAACCCCAAATGCTATCCCAAAAACCTAGTGATTTCCCCTAAAACTCTTTAGTTTCCCAAATTTCAATTAGCAATACTCCCAACATTCCCCTTACCCTCTCCCTCCATATCCCCTCACATATTTCCATACATTTGGCAACGAAAAGCAAGAAGACACCAAAACTCCTAATATTCATCTGAACGCTTGTAGACTTTGGCAAACATAGAGAAAGATTCCTCTTATGGCCAAGATGAAGAAACACGAGTGACTATACAACCGAATTGCATGCACCAAGGAGACCAAAAGATGTTGGATAAAGCTAACAAAGAAAAGGACATGCTCGAGCACATGAAGAACCATTATTGGGCACGCACTCATGTTTGCAAAGCGAAGATCAAAATCTTGAAGGCAAAAATTTGGGGAGGGCACTAAAGCGTCGGAAAAGGCTTGATAGGCTTCAAATCATAGCTGACTTCGTTGGCTGAGCATAGTGCTTTATGAGGACCTTGACTCAAATTTCAGCAAATTTGGAAAAACAATTGTCATTTTTGAATTTTTTTGGTCCTAAAAACATATTTTCTGCCTGGCGCGTGGCGCCCGCCGTGGCCGCTTACGATTGGGAGAGATCCTGCGGGGCTTGTTTTTGGATTTTTTATGAAAATTTATGCATGCTCGGGAATGGCCTAAGAATTTCATCAAGTTCTTGGTTTCCTAAAAGGTCAAAAACACCTTGAAAATGACGCTACCTTACACTTTTTTGCACCCACGAAGCGAGTGTTGGAAGATTGAATTTTTGGAGGAAAAATGGACACCCAATCCACAAATTCCACTTGATTTGGAAAATTAGCTAGGAAGGGATTTCCAACAAGCTATCATGAGCTCAATTTGGACTTCGGTAAGGGCCTCAAAATCCAGCTCCAAACTTGTGCTACGCATAGAGATTTTGGGTGCGGCGCATAGAGAATTTTGGTCTATTTTTCACTCGTGACTCAGCCAATTCACCTAGTTTGGGCCCGGTTCACTTTTTTATGTAACTATTGATCTACCTTGATGTAATTTCATGACCATGATGTAATTTTGGCACATTTTTACTTTTTCTAGAATTCATTCACCAGGTGAAATGTGAGTGAATGGATCAGTTTCCTAGCATATAGAGGCAAGTTGTTTTTCATTGCCTATTTTTTCGGTTCCTAGTTTAGATATGGTTGGAAAACGGCTCTAGAATGATGAGCTCGACCCCTAGAGGCATGGGGAGGAGTTAGGCTTGTCTATATTATGTATTTTCTCGGACATTTTCGGGGTTTGGACATTTGGGATTGCTCGGCACCTCATTGTACATTCATTACGCAATTTTGGCAAAGGAATAGACCAAGGTTTGCGGCCCTCTTTGGGATCCTTGTGGCTGTGTTTTGATGGTGTTTTTTATCCATGTATCTGTAAGTTCATTAATTTTTTATGTATACCAATTTCATTCTCCTTTCTTCTTAAAAACGAACAAACGAAGTTATAAGAGTAGAATTCATAGTTTGCTTTGCTACTTGCCTTCGGTTGGTTTAGTTTTTTCATGTTTTCATACGGTGAGGAGGATAACGAAGCCCTCTTGCCCTATTCAGCTCCCCAAGAGTCTGATCCATCCATCCAATAAATCTCGACATCAAAACACTTGCCTTCCCTACCCCAATCGAACTCTTGCCAAAAACTAGGCCTAATCACTTTTAAGCTGCCTTTCTTTTTCCAACGAAAACCCCTAAAATCAAAATCAAACTACTTTATTTGTATACCTAGCCTAAGGTATCTTTTTTTCAGTCATCTCAAGCCTATTGATTACCTTTCGCTGAGATTGACCGGAAAACCCTCTCTTTTTGTTCGTGGGAGCTAGCTACCGGAGTGAGCGTGGTTTGATGTTACCCTGAACTGCCTTCTTTCGGCTTTGAGGTAGATTTAGGAAATATGATTGATTTTGTATATGTTGAGTTACGGTTTCCGTGACCACTTCATGTTCCAATATGATTTTTCCTTCCTCATGAAGTTAATGATATTGGTTGAGCTGGAAGATTTTCTCTTTATAACCTTCTTTAAGCATGAAACATGGAAAATTGGATGCTCGTGAAAGACGAGCTCCAATTTGTATGCCATAGTACCAATATTTTGCAACGCCTTGTAAGGACCACGGTACTTTGGCGATAATTTATTATCCTTCTTAGCTTGCTTGAGGGACATTTGTTTGTATGGTTGTAGTAGTAAAAAATGCCCGATCTCCTACATCAAAACTTCTCTTGTTGTGATGTTAGTGCACTGTTTCATTCGATTTTGTGCCAAATTTAGGTTTGTCCTTTAAGAGTTGGAGAACTTTTTGTTGATGCTTGATGTGATCTTTGCTTTGCTTGAACCTTCGAATTTTCTCTTAAAGATGATGTGATGGATGGTGGATGCTATCCATAAAGTGCCATAAATGGGGTCATTTTTGCTACGGTATGGAAGGAAGTGTTATACCACCATTCGGGGGAGGTAACCACTCGACCCATTGTATTTGTTTATCGAGATACAAAACAACGAAGATATCCTTCAAAAAAATTTATTTACTATCTCGAGTTTGACCATCAAATTGAGGATGATAAGATGAGCTATGAGCTAATTGAGTACCCGAACAAGAAAATAACTTTGTCAAAAATTTCCATTAAAAATGGGATCTTTGTTACTCACAATAACCCTTGGGTTTCCATGTAGCTTTTGAATTATGTCCATAAATGTAGTAGCAAGTAGTACTTGCTTTAAATGGATGAGATAATGCACAAAAGTGTGCATACTTGATAAGTCTATCAACTACCACCATGATGACACTCTTTTCTTCGGACTTAGAGTAAACTGTGATACAATCCATTAAAATATCCTCCCAACTTTGACTTGGAATGGATAAAGGTTGTAGAAGACACAGGGTTTTAATTGTCTCAAATTTGTTTGTGGAAAACCAAACATTCCGCCACAAAATTTTGAATATCATATTTAAGGCCATCCCCGAAAAAATTATTTCTTTACCCTGTGGTAAGTTTTTAAAAATCCCAAGGTGTCCTCCTAAAGGAGAAGTGTGCAATTCCAAAGAATCTTTTGGTTTAGTTGGGAATTCTTACAAATATATAAGCAATCTTTGTACCATAAGGAATCATTTTTTCCAACTAAATGTATCGAGATGTACTAGGATCTTGCTGCAACTTTTGAATGAGTGCCCACACTTCTTCTTCCCCTTCTTCCATTCATCTCTTGCTTTGGTTATCCAATATGGTTTGATAATAGAATGGCACAAAGCAATGCTTCCACATCTTCATTCTTTCTTGAGTGCATCTACAACAACATTTGCTTCCCTTTTTTGTAGATTATTTCAAAGTCATAACCCAACATCTTTGTGACCCATTTTTGCTACTCTTTTGAAGATAGTATTTATTCCAAAAAGTATTTAAGACTATCATGATCATTTTTTACCTTGAAGTGTCTTCCCATTAGGTAAGTTCTCCATTTCTTTAGTGCATGCGATGTTAACATTTCCTTCTCATAAATAGGTTTGTAGATACTTTCCTTTGATTGGATGACTTTCAAAAGAAATGGGTCTTCCTTCTTGCATTAAAACAACACCAATTCCATTCCTGAGGCATCACATTCTACAATAATGGTTTTTGTGAAGTACGGCGTAGCTAAGACCGGTGCTAGGCACATTGCCTCTTTAAGATGTTCAAAGGCCTTAGTTGCTTCGAGTCATGAAAATGCATCTTTCTTCAATAATGTTGTTAGAGTCTTTGCTATTCTCCCATAATTCTTAACAAACTTGCGATAATACCTTGTTAACCTGAGAAATCCTCGCAACTTCTTTATGGTTGTGTGGACTTTCCATTCGTTAATGGATTTAATTTTGTTAGGGTCTACCTTAACACCCTCATGAGACACAATATGACCGAGATATTCCACCTCTTGTACTCCAAAGAAACATTTGGATGTTTTTGCATATAATTGTTTCTCCTGCAATAGTTTGAGCACCCTGTCAACATGTTGAACATGATCCTTCAATACCTACTGTAGATTAGTATATCATCAAAAAATACTAGCACAAATTTTCTAAGGAAGGATTTGAAAATGGAATTCATCAACCCTTGAAATGTAGAAGGTGCATTGGTAAGGTGAAAAGGCATGACCAAAAAATCATAATGACCCTCATGAGTTTGAGATGTTGTTTTGGGAATATCTTCAATCTTCATTCTAATTTGATGATATCCTAAATGAAGATCCAACTTGGTAAAATAAATTGCTCCATGTAATTCATCCAATAATTCATCAATCACGGCAATGGGAAATTTATCTTTAATGGTGAGCTTATTGAGCTCCCTATAATCGAGACACATGTGCCATGATCTATCTTTCTTGTGTACCAATACTATAGGAGTGAGAGAAAAGAGCTTTGACTAGGTTGAATTATGCTGACCTCTAACATTCTGCAATCATACGTTCAATTTCTTTGTTTTGGACATAAGGAAATATGTAGATGCGATGTTTGGAGGAACGCTACCTGGAATCAAATGAATAGCATGATCTTGATCATGAATAGGTGGGAGTCCTTTGGGAGTATCAAACACATTGGAATTATTGTCCAATACTCTTTGAAGATCTAGAGAAATAGATGATTTTGATGTTGGAACTTCTAGTGAGCATAATTGTGCAATTACGCCTCGTTTTTCTTTCTTCAAAATCTTTTTCATGACATATGAGATTATTATCTTTCCTGGCTTTCCTGTGATACCCCATAATTCTATTTCCTTTCCTTCCGAAAAAAATTTCAAGAAAATTTCTTGAAAATTAAAAGCTACGAATCCCCAAATATTGTAACCATTGTACTCGTAGTACGACATCGGCCACCTCCCATTGGGATGGAAAGCATTGGACTATTAAATACATATTCCCCCATGGATAGCTTGATATTATGGAATTTTCTAGAGAAATTTATAGTTCCTCCATTTGCAACATCACTTGACATTATGGTGCTAGGTATAGGAAACAATTCAATTCCTTGGCTACCTTACAATGAATAAAATTATGTGTACTACACGATCAATCAACACTATTATCTTTTTCTTCTTGATATGTCCTTCTATATTGAGAGTTTGAGGAGTGGTAATTCCTGCCAATGCATTACATGATATGGTTGGACTCATTTCTTCCTCTTCTAGGGTTGGTTCCTGGTGTATATCCTCTTCTTGTTCATTTTCTTCTTCCTCTTCACAATCTATGTAAAATAATCTCTTCTCGGCACACTTATGACCTTTAGTGTGTTTATATTACGTGTAGCAAAGCCCTTTTTGCTCTTTTTCTTCCAATTGTTGTGGTGTCAACCTTGTAGGTTGTTGAAATCTAGGGTAGCAACACTTCCCTCTTTATAGAAGTGAGTGGTAAGCTTCCTTTTAGCATAATTTTACATTGAATTTTCTTTAGCACGAATGCCTTCTCCAATGAATCGGGTTCCAAAACGCGAACTTCATGTTGGATGTTATCCTTTAAAGTACCTATGAAAAGATCAATCTTGTTCCTCTAGAATATTAATTACCCTTATATTCAATTTTTAGAAGTCCTCGATGTGCTCCCCCACAAACCCTTTTGTTTGAGATTTATCAATTGGCTAAATAAGGTGTTGCTCTTTGTATCATCATAATGTGCTATCATTTCCTCTGTAAAAATTGACCAAGTGACAATTTTTTTACGAGGAGAAAAGCCATCAATACCATACAAATGTATTTTGTTCTATTAGATGTAAAGTTACGATGCATACCTTTTGTGTGTTTTGCACATTTTGAGATCAAAATATTGCTCCATCTGTAGTATCCATGTTATGGGATCCTTGCCATCAAACTTCCTCGTATCCATCTTTGGAATATGGTGGTTCTTCCCACAAACATTAGAGTTTATGAAATCATGATTAGCATTTATTTTGTTCTCATCATGGGTTTCCTCTACTATCTTTTCACCATTAAGAAACATTTGTTGTATCAACTTTGTCAAACCTTCCATGTTTGTTTTTAGATCATTCTTCATGTTTTCCATTTTTTCATTGATATTAGCTTCCATGCCAACTTCCATTCCATCCATCTTAGCTTTCAAACCATTCATCTTAGCTTCCACGCATTTCTTCAAAACTTCCATTTCATGTTTTGTTGCTCTTTGCGATAGCGAAATTTGGTGCACTTGCTCATGGACTTTTTGATATCTCATGTTGTATTTCTTCATCTTCATGTGAGTCATAGTAGAGCCTTTTTAAGGCTTAATGGGTGTTGAATTCTTTTTAGGAGGCATTTTTTAGAACCCAATACTGATAGCTATGCTCGATAGGCCTTTGGAATCATTGGGCGGTTTTCAAACAAGACTTATGCAATTTGATACACACACCTTTTCTTGATTTTGAGGAGCTCGATATTGAAGCTGAATTATCTCTGTGATTTCGGATCTTCAATATCTAAAATTTAATACTGAATTCACCCTGCGAGATCTTCTTTCGAGTGCCACGAGTCGACTGTTTTGGATTCTTGAAGGCAACGTTATGTCCAATCTCACAATGACCCAATTATGGACTTGTATGATTTTCCACGTGTCACTATTTCCTCCTTTGGCTATGAAATTGATAGACAAGAAGCTACGGTCTGTGTACTTGTGGCCACTTTTACAACATTCCAATCCGATGCTCGAGAGAGATAGATATGAAGGTTTCCCCGATAATCTCTTTGAGATGAAATTTGGGAGCACAGAAAAATACCTAAATTCCATAGATCATATCTCCAAAAATATTACGAACAAGCTCTAAAATTTTTGCGACGATGTTCCTGCGGATTTGATTCACTCTTTAAAAATTTCAACTTCTAAAACTTCATAGAATAAAATTTATAGTGCAAATTCCTCGATGACTGTTTAGGTTAAATTCAAGAACTGCAAAAAGCCCTAACTTCCAAACGGATCATGTCTCTAAAATTTTGCGAACCAAGCTGCGAAATTTGCGATTCTATTCCTCGAGGATTTCGGCTTCGCACTCTCAAAATTTCAGCTTAAAGGCCTTCGTAAGAAAAAAATTTATAGCGAAAATTCCATGATGACTTTGTTTGGGGCAACAAAACCCTAGAATCCAAAGCTTTGATACCAAATGTTGTGAAAACGGCTCCAAAAATAGAAGAAAAGAGATATCAACACCTTAGAAATAAGCCACTTTGAGGGGAAACCTCCAATACATTACATGAATAGAAAAATTCTTGGATGATACAAATTACAAAACACTCAGCTACATATATAGGAGTCCATAGGGCCACGATGTAATCCTAAGCAGAGCCTAACAATAATAATTTAAGGAACCTGATAATAACAATATGGGGGTTACAAGGGTACAATAATAACAACAATAAATGACTATACTAGTAATATAGGGACCTAACATGATGTTTACGAGCTGAAATGACCTCATACTTCTTGATATGGTCCACCTTGGGCTCCTCTACTCAAATTTCTCATTTCCATAGAACCCTAGCTCGGTGGGGAGAGGAAATTAGGGTTTAGTGTGAACAATGATGAATTGGGCACCTTTTTGGAATGACTCCCCTTTGAAATTTGATCAATTGATGAACTAAAAACTCTTTCACTTTGACATTTTATGTGTTGGCATGTGGGCTACCGAGTTGGAAGCCTTTGGGAGGCGGAATACTTATTACATTTGAATTGACATAAAATTACATGAATAATAAAAATTACATCTTAGAATGAAACTCACACTTGAAATCAAATTACAACTTTGGAAACTATCTTGGAGGTCATATTTACATGCTAAAGAGACATTATTGGGATCAATCTCATACTTTGCTAACCTTATGCAAATGAGATGGTGCATTTTTGGACCTTGAAAGAGAAAACCCTAATGACCTAATGAGACTTTGAATAACATGACTTCCATGGTTGACTTTAAATAAGACAAGACATGGTGAAATTATCTTTTCATAGGTGTTATTATGCTCAAGAAGACATGAAGGTGAGTCAGCAAATGTGATTTTCTGAGGGAGAGTGAAGTTTTATTGAGTAGGGTTACCATCAATGAAACAATTTTCAGCATGAACTAATGGAATGATATAAAAATTTTAGAGTTAGACATGTAAAATGATAATGAAATGAGTGATTTTGATCAACATTGGAAAAATGCGTATTTGACACTAACACGAGGTTTCGGCACGGATACTCCCATTTGTTTCCCTAATCCCGAGAAGCGGTATTATTCTTATCCCAAAGATCTAGATTCAATTCATTGCCGACATGGACTACGAAGAAGTGAAAAGAAACACATGAAGAAGAAAAAATACTAGTCAACCATATTTTTTAATTCTATGTACTTTAGTTTAGTTACATGTGTATGTAGGTGTTCCCAAGATGGATGTGCATTTTCATGAGTTTAATCAATTACTTTCTACCATATTGTCTGTTTGGTTATAATTTTGATATTTCATGTCATGCAGGACTACATAGGCAAGGAAGTAAATGTAGCTAACCTCTTTGTTGTGATCCTTGGAGATAAGGACTATGTAAAAGGAGTTAGTGGAAAGGTTCTTTATAATGGTCCTAATGACCGTATTTTCATTTACTATGCCAACCATGGAGAAGCAAGAGTGCTCGTTCAGTAGTAGCACAAAATGTACTCTAGCATATACTATGTTAGAGTTTACTTGGCCAATGTTTGTGATTATAATTTTACTGTTAAACCATACAAAACTGCAAGTAAAATTTAATTATAATTTGGAAACCATGAGAATAATTTTGAAGAGGATTTTATTTTCAAAAACCATTTTTTGAAAAAAAATCAAAACTTATTAAAGTTGTATATAACATCGATAATTGCTCAATATAAACTTAGAATATTGGTCAATTCAATTCCTTGTTTTCTAAAAAATCACCTAGTTGGTTATTTTATTGCAAAATTAAATATGTAGTTTATTTCTCTTACACAAATTTCTTCTATGCTCCTTGACATATATTCACAAGTTTTCTTGAAATGAGTTGCAGAGATGCCTAGTGGTCCTCTTCTCTATGCACACAATATTATCGATGTCTTGAAGAAGAAACATGTAGTTGAAAGTTACAAACAGATGGTGTGTAACGGAGTAACTAATTGTCGATTCTTGCTTTTTAAATTTCTAGGTTTCATATTGGAAGTGTGTGCCTAGTACCAACCCTTCATCGTTTTGTATTTTCCAAACACACAACTACTATGTTTTTGAGTTTCTATCAATTTTTCTATATCCTATTAAACTACACAACATCCCGACATCGGATGCGATTAATTTCCCGAGAAGGGAAACCCGGCATATAATTCCTTGAAAGTTTGTTTTAGACTATTTCGGTCAATCATTTTTTCAAGACTTTACATAATTTGTTTCATCATCGGGTAATTTTATGTTGAATCGAGGTGATAGTGGAAGCATTTTTGACGACCTACTTCCGGAGGGAATGAATATATATGTCATCCAAGTTTAATAAGAAAGAAAACATTATCTGAGATATAATCCATAAAATATAGAGATGCAATAGAAATAATATTTCATTTCATTAATATCAGAAATACTAAAAATGCTTACGAGACAAAATTGAAAACTAGCTTTGGCGATCGTGGCGCTATCTTTGAGAAAAGATGTGGTGGATACATGCCTTTGAACTATGTTACAATATTTATAAGCTATTCTCGAAGGAAATCTCCTTTGCCTTCATTATCTTCATTAAACCTTTTTCATTTATATCTCATTCTTTCTCTAAATTACCCTCCTACTTGATGGGACCTTGTGTTTGAACTTAATCCCCTCATATTCACTTTTTCCCTACCCAAAAAACCCACTTACATTGCTTAAAAACCCCATCTAACCTCTCCTTTTCACTAATCCCACTCTTTCCCTTTAAAACAATGAAAAAACTGTACACTGTTGTTTTTAAATAAATATTTTGTTATTCGGGACCCATTTCTTTTAATTAAAGCTATGTTTAAATTAAAAAAGCCCATTTCTTGCCTATCTATTTACCACTGCCTCCTTTTTATATTAAAACCTATGTTAATAAACCAAACCACCGCTTTAAAGTTTTTAACTATCCCGCACTTCATTAAACCTCTCCTTATAACCACTGCCCTCCTCTTTATAATAAGCATCCTTATTATTTAACCAATTACTTTATAAATGACCCCCCACCATTCAAACTAACGCGTCACTTCATACATCACACCGACCACCATTAATCTAGCCCCTCCCGTCCAGCTGGCCCACACACCATGTCGCACATCCAGCTGCGCGGGCGATAAAACTCTCAAACCTCGTGATATCGGTGGTATTCCCATTATCCCATCCACCACATGGCATCTCATCAATGGTATCACATGACCTCGCAAAAACCATTCACCACCCATACTCCATACGATAAGCGCCTTTCACCCTCCCACCGAAGCCGAAACACTTGGATTCGAACATTCCCAAGGGTACGCGCCTTTGTGATAAAACCCGCGGCCATGTGCGCCTCGCAAACGCTCCAAAAAGACTCGATAAGCCCAAAAAAACGCAAAAAATCCACAAATGCCGGATTTTAAATTAACAATTGTTTTAATGTGCGGTGGCTAAGGTATCGGTGCGTAAATTGCATTTTTTGATGTCCTAATATTGTTCAAACGGACTCACTAGGTGACGACCCGGTAAGTTTGTCCATCGGGGGACAAGGAGCACCGGATTAAAGCATAAACACCAATGTATCATGACCATTGGTGGTCATTCAAATGCACCAAAGCAATGAAGGGCGCTTCAATGTGCAACGGAAATAAAGAAAAATAAAGAGAGATACCTCACTGGACAATTGAGGAGGATAAAGGATTAAAAATAAAATCAAAGGTTAAATTTTGAAAGTAGGATTAGAAGACAAAATTAAGAAAAAAGGCATATTAAAGGAATTAAAGGAGAAAAAGCATACTAAAGCAATTATATAGACAACAAGAGATAAATCTAAGTTTAAAAGCTAAATAGAGGTTTAAAGGATAAATCAAAGGCAGATTAACACAGGAGATAGATCCGAATGCTAAAGCAAGACAGCCTTTACTTTTCATAAACACTTTGGACACCTACAACCTTATTTTACTCAAATAAAGGCAACCACAGTTATTGAAACAGTCATAGATATTTCGCAGCTACTCAAAAGTTATTGTAAAAGTTAATGAAAAGCCTCAAAAGTCAAAAATATCCCAAAGTTAGCTCAACAGTAAATTAGGAAGTTATTATTACAGTGAGTCAGTCACAGATATTTTTCCTTGGGCCTTTCATGGTCTCAAAGGTCAAAAATACATAACTCTGTAATAAATACAAATCTGTCACCCTAGGATAGGGAAACCTCCTCATTTTGCAATTAAATATTGCATGTAATATTATTTTTTAGTGTTAGTTGGCTGCTTGATTAGAGGATTTTCTGTTAGGTTGGATTTGATCAGACTCTGAGTTGTAGAGATTTGTTGCACTAGAGTATTGTAACTGTTTCAGACATTAGTAATACAAGCACATTCACAGGATTCTTGAGCTATGTTAATGGTGTAGTTATCCTTATTTGTCAATGTCTTCCCTTCTGTTTTCCATATTTTCCATCAATTTCTCTGATAAAAGAACAGAAAATTTAGATTAAGATATGTTGTCTTGGCACCTTAATTTTGTCTGCTTTCTTTCATCTTAATGTTTTCTTCTGCAAGGTCTGATTAGAGAATTCTTAATTTATCTCTAGTTCCACCTAGCTTGTTGCCTTGAAAATGATTCAGGAAAGTCTAGCCAAATAAGTCTATGGTATGCCCTGTCCTTTGGTTTTGCTCGAAGTGTTATTTTTAAGGCCTTCTTTGAAGTTTACTTAGTAGAGTTCAGCCAAATAATTCTATGGTTTGCCCTGTCTTTTGGTTTGTCTTAAACTATTGCTTTGAAGGCTCTTTTAGTAGCTTGATTAAAGAAGTTAGGTGTATATTTCTCTTTAGTTTCACTAATTGTTATCTTAAATTTTTTCTTTGTCTGAAAGCAATAACTAGAGAATTATTAACTGATCTCCAAGATTGCTGGATTGTTGTCTTAGATGTTTTCTTATTAGAGTCTAAACAAAGAATTCTATAGTTTGCCCTGTCCTTTGGTTTTTCTTAAACAGTTACCTAAAAGGATTTTCTTGTTGAAGTATGATTAAAGGATTCTTAACTGCCCTTTAGTTTTACTGATATAACAACTTACTGTCGTTTCATATTTCATCTAATCTAAGAGATCCACTTGACATAGTTAGCTTGCCCTATGAAAACCCTTGTAGATTTGATGAAAAATTAAATCCTTTTATGACTCCATAGCCCAATGAATTAATGTTGCCCACATTCTATCTATGCAATTGAAACACTCAATCACTTAATCACACAATCAATTAATCAACCAAACAAAACAAATAGTCCTAGAACTTCACAACTAGCCTAAAATCATAAATATATATCATTTAGAAACACATACATAGAGAGAGCCCTCACTGAGTCCAGGAAGGCTAGGTCCTTGGACTCCAAAGTGGTTTGATGTGGTTCCCTGCAGAGTTATTCTTGCTAATCTTGAAAATCACGGGGAGCAAACATAGTGGAGACCATACAAGGGAACTGAGTTATTAAAACAGCTTGATATTTCCTCAAGAACTCATATAACCTCATTTTATCTTAGATGAATCAAGTGTTAGCCAAGAATGGTATCTGGTTGCTGATGGTGGACAACAACCAGCCTCAAAACAATTAAAAATCCTCCACCTGGTGACTCCACTAGTTTTCAATAGGCCTACTGACTCCACTGGTTTTCTATTTTACTCCACTGGGAAAATTATTGAGAAATATTGATATCATTAAACCTCAAAGGAACCCAGTCAAGAATACTTTATGTATTAAGTATTTCTTTCACAGATTGGTTTGTTTTTCAAAAATATTATAAACTCTCAACCTCTCTAAATTTTGGGTCCAAATTCTGGCTTCTAGAATAAAATGTACCAGATCCCATCCTGACCCAAACCCTCCTACAATAGTTGACAATCCTGAAAGCATCCTTAGGAAATATCCTAAATCTAAAAATCCAATTGTTAGCAAACTTATCCACAAATCAAGTTCCCTACCTGAAAACCTCAAAGACTTGCAAAATATCCTCTCTGACTCACCCTTAGAACAAATCTTATCTAGGACTAGGTCTTAGAATTGGATAACCTAAATAATCTTAGACTCATCCATCTTACAGCAGAATCCTGTTGTACTAACTTCAACCCCCATTCATACACCCATTGTTCACCTTTCTCCATTTAACCCTTTACCTCCTTTTGAAAACCCTCCACTTATTAACCCTCCTTTATTTCCCCAACTACCAGCCATGGCAACATGGTATGCCCCATTAGTTCTACCATTTCCTTTAGCTTTCTTACCACAGGACTATCAATCTAAGATTCCTTTATATGATGCAAGTAGCTCTACTACTTCTCAACAACATGTGGATAGAATGAACGACTATTTTAACAATCAAGAAATAGATGATGAAACTGTCAAACTAAGAATGTTTTCTCAAAGCTTGGGGGAGAAGCAAGAAAATGGTTTAAAGGCCTAACCCCTAATAGCATCCCTTCTTTTCATCAATTATTCTTAAAGAAATGGGAATTCAAGAAAAACCCTCTCCAAATCTTATCTGAGTATGAAAACATTAAGAGAAATGTTGAAGAGGGTGTCCAAGAGTACTGCACTAGGTTCAATAGTGTATGTAATGCCATCCCTATCCACATGAAACCTCCACAAGGTCTAGCTCTAATGAAATTTCCAAATGGATTTGACCCAGAAATGGCTTACCAACTAAGAGAAAGAGACCCTCTTACATTAGAAGATATGCAGAGGGGTGTAGTAAGAGTAGAGGCAAATTGGATTTCCAGAAGAGATAGAATGAAAAATGAAAAGAGAGTCACATATAGGGAAGAGGTCGGACCTTCATCATCTAATAATAAGATTGATAACCTTGTTATAACCATGGAAAGGATGATGGAGAGACTAAATGTGAATGAGATAGCTTACCCCTAAGAAAAATGACAGCCCCTCAAAATAGAAATCAAAACCAAAACCAAAACCAAAACTTTAGGAGAAATCCCCCTCAAATAAGAAAAAGAGGTCTTGATCAGCAAATCAAGCCTCCTTTCCAATAAAACTATGTTGATGAGGATGAGGGGGTGATTGAAGAAACAGATGAAATTCATATCAATCTCATGGGAGTAAATAATGAGGATAATGTTTTCCTCACTGACGAAGAGCAAGACATGTTTTCCCCAACTCAATATGAGGAAGAAAGCCTCGAATCCAAAGACTATAAGCAAGGCTTCGAAAATTCCATCATGGAAGTACATAGATAGTATGACCTTAGAAGCAAGAGAACCCAAGATACTCCGAAGAGAAAGAACTCTGAAATTTCTGCTAGGAAGATCTCTGAAAATATTCCTAAAAAGACAGCAGAAAATCCAAACACAGTGAATGAAAGTTCTCATAAAAATAGAAAAAAAAACAGCCAACATAGTGGTGACCAAAGAAGCACTAGTAATCCAGCTAGTGTCCCTAACAAAATTATTTTAACTGAGTTCCCCAATAAAAATCAGCAAGATGAAATTGCTATAAAACTAGTGTCTGATAAGACTGATTTGAACCTTTCAAAAACACAAACACCTTTCAGTGTTGAGAGTGAAATTTCTAAGATAAAAATCTCTATAACTCTTACTGAATTAGTTACTCAAGATGTATATATATCCCAAGTTTTGAAAGCTTTAAACATAGGATAAAATGCTGATTATGTAAATTTAAATGATGGCAAACCTGAAATTTTGTTTGGACCTAAAGTAGAAGGTAAATTTCAGGAGGGAGGTGTTCCTCCTTTTTATGTTAGCTTGAATCCATGAAAAAATCCTTCACAATGCCATGTTAGACTCAGGAGCTTCACATAACCTCATGTCAAAGGTAGTAATGGAAAGATTATATCTTGAGATAACTAGACCATACAAATATTTATACTCTTTTTATTCCAGTAGAGTTAAATGTCTAGACCTAATCAGATATCTATGTGTTAATCTAGCACAAATACCATCCAAGAGCCCAGTAATGGATATTGTAGTGGCTGACATTCCCTCTAAATATGGCATGCTCCTATCACACTCATGGGGAGCTAAAATTCAAGGTACCCTCCAAATGGACATGACCTATGCTACCATACTGTTGGAAATACTGAGAGGGGGGGTGAATCAGTATTTCTTTCAATTACAGCATTAGTTAATCTTCAATTATTATCAATTTTTGTACAATGATAGCAGTAAACAAAAGGAACATAAATGCACACATTTTTTAAGGTGGAAACCCACTCCAAGACAAAAACCACCTAATAATTTTCTAATAATTCTTTAATATTCAACGCCAATTGAAAATGAAGCTCCAACTTCCTAGAATTAGGAAAAGCATTCTTCTCTAGCTCCCACTAGATGGATGCTCCAATGCCCGAGATTCTTCAGTAGTTAACTGAATGGATGCCCCAACACCCAATGAGCTACAACTCACCCTAGCACCACCCTACCACCCTCAAGTTTTCACAGGCTTGAACCTATTGGTGACTTCATGCACCACCCTACCACCCTATAGAAGAATAAAATAATAATGGACTCTTGTACCAAGGAAAATGGTCCACTTTACAATGATATAAAATGATGTAGAAGAAGAATACACACTACACCATAACCCCAACTATGACACAACCACCTAATGATGATCCTAGACGTCCCGACACTGCCTCTTCAACTCTTGGTAGATAGACACTAGAAAATTTTTTACAATAATTTATTTACAATGAATTATTACAATGGTACCTTTACAATGATTGTATGTAGTGTTAATCACTTGAAGACTTCATGTCATGAACTTCTTGCTCCTTTTTTGCACCTTGGTTGCTGCTCTTTTCATGCTACCCTCTACTACACCTTGCTTTGCTTTGCTGCCCTATAAATTATGGTCCTTTGCAACCCTCTGTTATTTTAGATCCCCAATATGTGATTTTTGGTCCTGTAGTATTCCTCTGAGTCTTCTTTCCAATTCCACAAGTCTGACCCAATCTGGATTCTTCAAGAGAGATTTATGCTCTGTTGGAGTCCCGTGATTTGGCAGATTGGTAAACCAAATGACAGGGCAACATCAGACCAAGCTTTGGAGTCCTAGGACCTAGCCTTCCTGGACTCAGAGAGGGCTCTCTCTATTATGCGAAGGATGTGAACTTGTTAGCTTTGTATGTGTGATTTTAGACTAGCTGTTAAGTATATTTTGTTTTTTTTTTTGGTTTTTGAGGTAAACTGATCAAAAAGGACAAATAAAAAGAGAGTTCATCAAATCAACAGGGCTATGGGGTTAGATAAAGTCAAGGTTGTATAAATGGTGGACAAGGTATTACTGCAGGGCCGATTTAGTCAAGGTAAATGGATTCTTTGGGTGAAAGTGAAGTGAAATGAACATTAAGTTTGTGAAATACAAAGAGATATTAAACATATATAGTTTTAAATCAGGTATTCATGAGGTAGGGCAAACCATAAATCTCTATGAATAAAACTCAAACTGATCATATGAAAGATAAACAATCCAGCAATACATAGAAGCATAAGAACCTCTAACTCTAGAAAATCACCTTCAGCTGTTGGGAAAAAAAATAAGACAAAAAAACAACTCAATCTATGAAGAGGGAAATCCTAAACAGCATATCTTGAGCTATCAGGAACTCTGAAATAATTTTGCAAGCATGGACAAAGGGCAAGATCGAACGAGACCTCTTTGACTTAACTAAAACATCTAATAATTCATAGAAAGATTTCATAAATGGATTTTTGAGAAACTATAAGTAAGCAGGGCATACCTTAAATCATACAAGATAGTAAAACATACTGACCATAAATGAAAAAAATAACAATTTCTTGATGGACATAAAGGGCAATTAAGAATCCTTTAGAAATGATCAAGAAGAGGAAAACATCAAAGCTATAACATGCAAGATGTTTGAGGTGCTTCCATGAGCATGTCTCAACATATAATTTTCTGATCTACAACAAATGAGAAGTATGGAACATTAATGAAAACAAGGAAACATAAACAAATCAGAGAAACATCACCATTCACCAAGCCATGGAATCTTGCACAAAATGCTCCTCCACCATCAAGCCAAGCAAGACATTATCCACTTCATAAAACAATTATTTCTTCCAAGCTCATAATGCTATGTATTTCTCTTAATATATCAAGTTTTGCCTCTTTGTTACAAGGAATCCTCTTGGTTTATATAAGCCAAAGAGGAGGAAACCCACGTAGAGAAACTAGAAGGCCATTGGCCAAAAATAAATATCTAAAACTATCATTGAGGCCTAACAAGGTCCAAGGCACAAAATATCCTTCAAAAATATCTTTTCGTACCAAAATAACAAAAAATAATTAATTTTAAGGCTTGACACATAAGATAAACTTGCTTAACGCACATTTGACCCAATCATCACTCAGAAAATTTCTTTTTAGTAAAATCTACAAGAACGTAGCGCCAAAAAAAGCTCTTTTTTGCAGTGAAGTTTTGGCTAACCTCCCGATGTTGAAATGAATCCCGTGATGGCTCGTTGGAAATCTATGCATGTCTACTTTCCAAAAATACTTAATTTTTCCCAATATGATGCCTAGAAGTCAGTAAGAAAGTAGAAAAAGTGAAAAAACATAGGAGTGTAGCACCTACTGATATAAGGGGCAGAAAAGTTAAAAAAATGGTTGTTTTTGGCCTTTTTGAGGGATCAAAACAGCTTCATTTGATTTGAAAATTTCTGAGCATGTTCCTTTGATGTCAAGGAATCCAAAAATATATTTTTCTTCAGCTGAGGATGCTCTAAGAAAAATTTAAGGCACCCATGATTTTATGCTTTTAGGCCTAAAATTCACAAAAAACAAGAATGTGTCCAAAAATGCCCAAATTTGGTGAGTAAACCCCTTAAGGGTTTTTAGAAACATGCAATGAATATTGAGCAAGAATTCCAAGCCAGGATAGGTCTTTTCCATGTTTTTCCATCGAGCGCCTCCTTTGGGCAGCTTTGAGCTTTTTTCAAGCAAACTAATTCAACTTCTTGTAGTGCTTGGTCATTCTTCTTTGTAGGCCCAAATCCTTGTTAGCTTTCTCCAATTTGGTTTCCAAATGTTGATTTTCCCTCTCAAGCCAAGGCTCTCTATTATTCTTAATTTCTTTGGCAAGGAGCTCCGTAAGAGGGTATTGTTTTTCATTAGCTGATTCTTCTTCTTTCTGCTTTTGCAATGCTTTTCTAAGACCCATGGTCCTAGGTCTCTTTCTTACCGGCCCTTCTTCTTCATCATCTTCTGCATACTCGCCCATGTATTATTCTAGCCTCACTTGTGACCTTTGAGCTTCCCTTCTGTATTTGAGCGCTCAAGCCTCAAATATTGCCATATATCCACTCATTTGATTATTTTGCAATTGCAAATAGTGGATGATGTCTTTTGACCTTTCTAGGCCATTTTCCAAGTCTTTAATTTGAGCCTCTCGTTTTTGCAAAAGAGATCTAAGAATACTGGCCTCATCATCTTCAGCATCACTTTCTATTTGTATTATGTCAAATTATCTTTCTTGCTCATGGCTGCTCTCTTGTTGTTCAACCTTCTCTTTGCCCTTGCCTTTAATGATTTTCTTTCCTCTGGTTTTCTTGGGCAATTCTACTTTGCTCTTCTTTGGCAATTTGCCTCTACTCCTTAGTGCCCTAGTGACATTTCTAGTCATTGTTTGAGTGGTTTTCTTCCTTGTTGTTTTGGTGTTTTTAGCCTTTGCTACTTTTGATGAAGGAAGCATGGCCCCTTGCCTCAAAGAGGCAGTAAACACATGCTATTGACCTTGCTGATGATGAGTGAGAGGAGGAGTTAATACCTAGGCTTGTTTAGTTTGGTCTCCTACAGCCTTAGGGCTGTCCTCTTCTCCAAAAAAATTCTCTGCTTGCACTTCTTGGTTACTTTGCTGTGGGGAATTTCCTTGTTCATTAAATTTGATATTTGTAATGAACTCATCATCAGGAGTAAACTTAGAAAGATCATGCTCCTTTTCTGTTTGGTGGGAGATGTCTAGGTCTACTATTTTTTCCTTTTCAAAATTATCTCTGCCTTCATCTATCTTCTTTCTCTCATGACTGTTTTTATTACTTTCCTCTTTGTCGTGACTGCTTCCATTATTTTCATTGTTTTCAATGTTTTCTTGATGTGGACTGCCTTCATCATGATTATTGTTTTCATTTTCTTGTTGTGGGCTACCTTCTCCTCTAGTCTCTTCACTGTCTCTCTGTGGGTTGCCTCTTTCTTCATCACTGTCTTCATTTTCTTTCCGTGGGCTGCCACTTTCATGATCACTACTTTCATTTCTTCCTTGTGGATTGCCTACTCTTACATCACTGTCTTCATTTTCTCCTTGTGGGTTGCCTACCACGTCATGCTTTCCTTTACTTCTACTACTGCTTCCCTCACTGTCCTGCTCTTTGTCACCATCCCTTCCCTATTCTTTGCCACCATCACTTCCTTGTTCTTTTCTTTTACTACATTCTTCTTTCTCACTGCTATCTGTGGAGGATGGGTTTTTTTAGGGAGTAGATTCATGAGAAGAGGAGGAAACATAAGGTGTCGAGGGCAAGGAATGAGCATGAGGAGCATCCTAGGATGAAAATGGCTTGACTTGTAGTGGCATAGAAGATGCAGAAGTGAAATCAGGGTGAGAGATAAAATTTTCCCAAGGGATGCCCTTTTGTTTCAGCTGGTGAAGGATAATGATCTTAATGAGAGAGTGATGAAATAAACTTTCTTTCTGCTGAGCTGAAGGATTTTTTCTAACAATGGAATACATCTTATCTATACTTTTGCACAGGAAAAAGGGTCAGTTTAGCAACTTATTTTTTTTGAAATGCATAAGGAGTCTGATGTGATAGACATATACTTGGGAGTATCTACCTTCACAAGTGAAAAACTTCATGATTATTTTCATGAGGGTTGCATAGTCATCTAGCAAGTGTGAGAAAGGAGAAATGGAGCTACGTGTATCTTGATGATTTGGCTTGAGAAAAGGCTAATAGTGGCTAAGGTCAAGGTATTATTGTTTGAACCACTCTTGTCCTATGTTAGGGATTTTGGTTGCCTTAGAAACAGCTCTAGGAGTGAGTTCAAAATCTAAACCTGTTATGTGAACTTGCTTTCCGTCCAACCTCAGGGCAAATAAATCTGTTAGATGAGGGTGGTTAGTGACCTCTGGTATTCTTCTACAAAATTCAAAGCAGCCTATCTCTTGAAAACTGGACAAGATTGAGGGGGAGGCAGTGATTTCTTGAATAGTGGTGGGCTCAAATCTATTGTGTTGACCTCCCTTTTTTATCCTTTTCTTTGGAGGCATTTTGATCTTTTTGTTCTTGTCCAAAATCAACTAGACAGCCCTTAAAGAAAAATATGCTTTCTCTTTATTTAACACTTATTTCTCCTTTAATTTAGTTTTCGAACTATCCTTTATGTTTTAAGAGCAAGTGAGGGGTAAAAATAGTGATAAATACCTCGAAAAATTCTTTGCAGTGATGAACACTGACCTTTGAGAAAAACTGGAAATTTTGGCCCTTTGAAATGAAATGAGCAGGTGCTACATCCTTGCACACAGGCACGTAGCGTCTGAATGGAGGCTACACGAGGAAAATACACCGTGCCAATTCAAAAAACTATTTTTTTGAACGAAGTTTGAACAACGGGCGGTTGTGGGCGCCGGGCGGAGACTGAACAAGGGTCGGGCACCGAAACGCGTCGCGCCAGTGCACAGGCATGTTGCACCCTTTGTAAATTTCTACAATGAGCTGCTATAGGTGCGTAGCACTCAGGTAAAAGCGTGTCACGACCAAGGATTTTTGCACGAGGTGTTTGCCGAGGAACCAAAGAAACCCTCCTTCTTTTCCAATCGGTAATATAAGAATAAAATATGCCCTTTGAGGGCTTTTGTGCCTTGTGCAATTTTTTTAAAACATGCCACCTTCCTTTGATTTTTTCAAAATAGTTTTATCAAACCTCTGCCCTTTTTTACTCATTTACCCTATTTCTTATGAAATAGTTTTGAAAAAAGTGCTTTGAAAATAGCAAAATAAGTTTTCATTTTTTGTGTAAAAACAAAACTCCCCAGTTTCAATTCATAAAATGTGCCCTTTAATTTTTAGGAAAGATGACCTTTTACCAACCGTAAGTACCCTCTGCTTGTAGATGAAGGATATGCCACTTCTTTGGCTTTTTAAAGTAGTCTCTATAAACTTTTGACTCTCTATTATTTTAAATGAAGGAGGCCCTTTAAAGCAGTCTTTTCCCTCTGCTTATAAATTGAAGGAGGTCCTTTAAAACATTCTTAGGCCTGGTCTCTGTTTTCCAAATGAAGCTTTTAGTCTTCTACACAAAATGTTTGTGTCATTCCCTTTTCTCATAATTTTAAGTAGGCAATGCAAGCACAATTGCTTAGGATCTTTGCTTATGATTTGAATGAAGCCTCTCTTGAAAATTAAACCTTGCGCCCTGTGTCTACTTATCACTGAAGGAGGTAGTTTAAACATAAATGTTTATACCCTCTTCTTATCATCATTGAAGGGGGCACCTCATAAAAAAAAGTGATTGCCATCTGCTTATCATTGAAGGAAGCATTTCATAAACACAAGTGATTTCCATTTGCTTATCATTAAAGGAGGCATTTCACAAACACAAGTGATTGCCATCTGCTTATCATTGAAGGAGGCATTTCATAAACACAAGTGATTTCCAGCTGCTTATTATGAAGGAGGCAATTAAAATGCTTTATCCTTTATCAATTTGCATGAGGCAGGTCTCTTTGTAGAAATTTATTGTGAAGATAGTGAGAAGGTAAGATATTTTAAACTCCAACATATCTGCTTTGTATCTCTTAGGTTAAATCTCTTTTGTAGTAGCTTTAGCTTCCTCTGTAATGACAGTGTCTTTGATGGTTTTAGAGTCTAGGCTATAGGGATATAAAAAAGGCAGTTGTTTCATTTTTATGCTCTTTCACTTTGATGCCTAAACTGCTGGAATTCTTTTGCCAGATAACTAACATACCTAGTCTCATAAGACTATTTTTCAGAACTGTGCCCATATGTTTGGGAAGAATGTGCAAATGCCATTGTGAGTTGACATGAAGTGCTAGATGCAGTAAACTCCCAACCTTTGTACTCATTTTTAATAATGAATGATTCTTTGAATTTCTTGGTGCTTTGAGTTTGTAGGTATGAATCATGTAGGTTTCCTTTCTGTTTGAAATCTACATTTCCTTTATTTCCCAACAGTCAATTGTTTCAGCTTTGAAAAAATTTCTTGAAGTGTCCCTTTTGTTTCAGAAGTGGCTATTTCCATCTATCCATAGCACCCCTACAGAGATACATGGATAAAATGTCTTTAACCATTGGAGACTTTTCCTGAGGTATCATGATGATAATGCTTGAAAATTTCACTTGATTACTTTCTTCAGACATTGGACCTTCTTACTCTGTTTCTTCCTAAATTTGAACCTTATAAGCTTTGCTAAAAAAAAACACAGTGACCATTTTGATGGTGTATGACCTAGGGGAAAGCAAAAGTTTTGTTTTTCCAAATAAGAAAAAGGATGGCTGACTGATATTTAAAACTAGGTTTTTGACTAAAGATATTTTTCTCAAGATACCTATTCTAAACACCATCACCTAAACCTAGACACTGTGTCATGACTTCTGAAGAGTTTCTCAGACATAGTCAAGTCATCAAATGGAAATTCAAACAGTGAGAGGGGAAAAAGACAACTTGTCATATGCTTTGACAGAGAGCTGTGTGAAAATAGAGGATTTTGGATATCAGATATGCAAGGCTTATGACAGTTATGGACAAGGGAGTTTTATCAAGACTGAAACTTGATGACCACTTCTAACATATTTTGTAAGAGAGGAAAAAGATAAAAATTTCTCTGAGGGGTTTTCTTAGAGGACAAATTCACTGTTTTAAACTGGTTTCTAGAAAACCTAGGCAAGGCATATAGTCATCACAATAGGTACAAAATATTGATGACTAACATGCTCAATTTCTCACAATGCCCTAATTATGGATTGTTTCAGTAGAGCGAAATTTTACGGCATGCCACATGTCATTGTTTCTTCATTCAGCTCTGAAATTGATAGAAAAAAAAACCAAATTTTGTGCACTATCTTCCAATTTTTATAGAATTCCAATCTGATACTCAAAGAGAGATTTATGACGATTTTCCCAAGGTCACTTCTTTGAGATGAATTTCAGGAGCCTGCAAAAGCACTGACTTCCATAGATCATATCTCTGAAAATATTCCGCACCTTGGTCTGAAATTTTTGCAGGAGCTTCCTTCAGATTTCGGCTTCGCCTCATAAAAATTTCAGCTTTTTAAAAATTGTATAAAAAAAGTTAGAGCAAAAATTCCACGATGACCTATTTCATATGGTGAAATCCCTTGCATGAGAAGGATATGAGGATCACAATTTATATAAATGATTAGGTTGAGAGGGGCTTCAACAAGTGAACGTGGGAGAGATTTTAGGAGCTTAAAAAATATTAACTATGACTTTTCAATGACCCATGCCACAACCCCATGGGGTTTTAGGCCACTAACTAGGGGTACAAACTTCAAACATGAATATCTCTCAAACCGTGAAGAATTATGTGGCATGCCATATATCAACGGAAAAATATCGACAAGTAGAAACAATCAAAATCATTCTTGACACATAATACATTAATTTGGTAGGTAAAAATTCCCATGCAATATTGGGGTAGCCCCTGTTGCTTCTTGGGTTGACATCAATGACAATCGCTGATTAATAATCCCCCCCTTTGGCATTGATGGCAACTCAAGTACTCCCCCTGCGATCATGACACCTCTTTCTACAACATTCTCTCCCCCTTTGACATCAATGGCAAAGGGTTACTCCCCCTGGCACACAACCATCTTGCGGACTTGTACACACTTCCACTCCCCCTGATACACAACCATCCTACGGACCTGTACACACTTCCACTCCCCCTTTATATTCTGAATAAGGAAAATCTAATGATAACTTGGGAGAATCCCAAGTTTCTGGTGAAGATATTCCAATTCTTCACGAGTACTCTCATGATCATCAACGCTTCCTGCCCAATCTACATCTGTAAAGGTATGAATAATGATATTTTTACCCTTGGGATACCACAAGCCATATTCTGTTGTTCCCTTTAGATATCGAAGAATTATTTTGATGGCAATAATATGTGATTCTTTTGGTTTTTCTTGGAATCTTGATACTTGTCCAACTGCTTACATAACATCTAGCAGGGATGTTGTTACATATAGAAGACTACCAATCATAGATCTGTACAACCTTTGATCCACATCCTTAGATGAGTCGTCTATGCTCAATTTGCAACCTGTTACCATCGGAGTAAGGATGGGTTTGCAATATTCGATTTTGAATTTCTTGAGCATTTCCTTGATGTACTTGGCTTGACATATAAATATTCATTTCTCTTGCTGAGATATTTGAAGCCCTACGAAGTATCTCAGCTCACCAAGTAAAGACATCTCGAAATCACTTTGCATCTTTGTAGCAAAATTCTTACTTAGTCGATCATCATTGCTACCAAATATTGTATCATCCTCTTTAGCTATTAGACATGCTTTAGTTGCTTCATCCAGAACATATATGTCATTTGGAGCTCGACTTGTTGTAGCCACAATTTCACCATACCCGCCTTTCCTAATTTCACATTTTGTGGAGTTGAATAGTATTGTGTGTCCTTGATCACACATTTGTCCAACACTGAGCAGATTGTGATTCATGTTTTCAACCAATAGAACATTCTTGGCTAGAGCATCTTTGCTTCCAAGAGTGACAGTACCTGATCCTATAACATTTGAAGATCCATCATTTCCAAAGGACACGGTTCCATCCTTCTTCTCTTTCAGAGATACAAATTTATTTCTATCTCCAGTCATATGCGTTGAGCAACCGCTATCAACATACCACACATCTTTGTTATTTTGAGCCTTGAGAGCGAGAGCACAATTATCATTCTTCTTCTTCTTCCATGTTCGTTCATTCTGTGGCTTCGAAGATTCTTCTGGAGGATTTTCAAGTTTGCAGTCTTTGGCTATGTGTCCAAAGTTTCAACATTTGTAACATTCAATATTATTTCTTAAATGTTCAAATCTATTTATGTTTCGTTGAGCCCTGGGAGGTTCATATTTGACAGATCTGTTGGAATTGTGTTCGTTCCTAGGGTACGTGCGACATTCTACAGCTTTATGACCAAATTTTCCACATGAATAAAAGTAGCCATAAAAAATATGTTGGTACCTGGATGGAAATTTTCGTCGAGGAATTGTCTTCCAAGGCTGTTCTTGTGAATCTTTTCCAATGAAGTCTACATGCATGTCAGATCTCATAGGTTCATTGTATTTTGTTGTAGAAGGTCCTACTTCTTCTTCTTTGTAACCGATGCCAGTTTTTTCGTTGTAAGATCGTTGATTGTTGATGAGTTCTTCCAATGCCCTTGAGCTGTTGGCATAGTTTTGGATAGTTTTTCCTTTCTTCACTTCCTCACGCAGCGAGACTACTTCGGCTTATAATTCTTCCCTTTCTTGGTTGCTTTCTTCCAACTTCTTTTGAAGTGACTCTTCAATGAATTTGTGTTCTTCAACTTCAATTTTGAGACCTTGAACTTGTTCTTCAAGAGTTTTGGAACGGATCTTCTCTGCCTTGAGATCTTTTATAAGCTTGATTGCTTCCTCATAAAATTCTTCTATGGTCCATCCTTCTTCTTTGTTGTTTGATACCTCTTGTTTATTGTGCTTGGGTTTATTGTGCTTGGCCATAAACAATACTCTCTCATTGGCTTCTTCTTTGCTGTCACTTTCTTCATCAGATGATGAGCTATCTTCTTTAGAGAGAAAGTTCCTTTTGGATCCTTTCTTTTTGCCTTGCTTGTTGAATTTCTTAAAGCCTTTCTTTCCTTTTGAGTTGCCATCACTTTTGTTCGGACATTTTGCTACGAAATGCCCAACCTCACCACAACCGAAACATATCAATGGAAGTTTACCTTTGAATTTTCCCTTACTAGGTTTTAGTTTTCTTGTAAAGTAAGCATATTCTTCATCTGAAAGACCTTCTCCATCATCTCCCTTTTCTTCACACTTGCAGGTGCATGTCATTTCAATTGAAGGTTGTTTGTCCTTATTGGTTTGCTTAGATGCAACAAACGCAATTTCTAGATTTGAAGTACCCTTTTCTTCATCAAGTCTCATTTCATATGCTATGAGAACTCCATGTAATTCTTCCTTGCTAAGTTTGTCCAGATTTGCACTGTATTCTAAGACCGATACCTTTGGGTTGAATCTCCCTGGTAACGTTCTAAGAATATTCCGTATAATAGTCTTCTCGTCAACTGGCTCTCCCAATCCTTCCAAAGTATTGGTTATTTCATCAACGTATTGAAAGTATGCAGCAATGTTGCAATCTTCTTTCATTCTGAGTTGCTCAAATTTTGCTCTATAGATTTGAAGATTTGCTTCTTTGACATTTGAGTCACCTGCATATATATTCTCAAGCTTGTCCCATACATTTTTGGTAGTTTTACAACCCAACACCTTATGATAAGTAGATTCAATAATTCCACTGATAATAATATTCTTTGCTTTTGCATCATTTACCAAATTCTTCTTACCTTGTTCATCCGCAGTTGATGTAAATCCATTTTGAACAGTGTCCCATACTTCGTAACCTTGCGCTAAGAGATAGACCTCCATTCTTCCCTTCCAGAGTGCATAATTATTTTCATTGAACAGAGGTACACCATTCTTGGTATGCTCCATGACCTCCTTCCATCTGTTAAACTACTATTGAAGGAACCAAGCTCTGAAACCAATTGTTGGAAATAATGGGGGGGGGGGGGTGAATCAATATTTTTTTCAATTAGAGCATTAGTTAATCTTCAATTATTATCAGTGTTTGTACAATGATAGCAATAAACAAAAGGAACAAAAATGCACACAGTTTTTAAGGTGGAAACCCACTCCGTGACAAAAACCACCTAATGCTTTTCTAATAATTCTTTAATATTCAACTCCAATTGAAAATGAAGCTCCAACTTCCTAGAATCAATAAAATCATTCTTCTCCAGCTCCCACTGGATGGATGCTCCAATGCCCAAGATTCTTCAGTAGTTAATTGAACGGATGCCCCAACACCCAATGAGCTACAACTCACCCTAGCACCACCCTACCACCCTGAATTTTTCACAAGCTTGAACCTATTGGTGACTTTATGCACCAGCCTAGCATCACCCTACCACCCTATAGAAGAATAAAAGAAGAATGGACTCTCATACCAAGGAAAATGGTCCACTTTACAATGATATAGAATGATGTAGAAGAAGAGTACACACTATACCATAACCCCAACTATGTTACAACCACCTAATGATGATACTAGACCTCCCGACACTTCCTCTTCAACTCTTGGCAGATAGAAACTAGAACAATTTTTACAATAATATATTTACAATGTCTTAGTACAATGATACATTTACAATGACTGTATGCAGTGTTTCCCACTTGAAGACTTCATGTGATGAACTTATTGTTGTTATTCTACACCTTGGTTGCTGCTCTTCTCATGTTACCCTCTGTTGCACCTTGCTTTGCTTTGCTGCACTAGAATGTTTGGTCCTTTGCAGCCCTTGACAACAGATGATCTAGCTTTTTCTTGTCTTCTAGGAGTTCGATATTGAATTAGGTCTATCTCTGTTATTTCAAATCCAAAATATGTTATTTTTGGTCTTGTAGTATTCCTCTGAGTCTTCTTTCCAATGCCATAAGTCTGACCCAATTTGGATTCTTCAAGAGAGAGTTATGCACAATCTCTCACAATGCCCTAATTATGGATTATTTCAAGAGAGCGAAATTGTACGGTGTGCCACGTGTCATTGTTTCTTCATTCAGCTCTTAAATTGATAGAGAGAAAGCTACAATCTATGCACTATATTCATCTTTTTATAGAATTCCAATCCGATACTCAGAGAGATATTTATGACAATTTTCCCAAGGTCACTTATTTGATATGAATTTCAGGAGCCTGCAAAAACACTGACTTCCACAGATAATATCTCCAAACATATTGCGTACCTTGATCTAAAATTTTTGGAGGAGCTCCCTCAGGATTTCATATTCGCCTCATAAAAATTTCATCTTCTTAACCTTCGTAGAAAAAATGTTAGATCGAAAATTCCACGATGACCTGTTTCAGATGGTGAAATCCCTTGCATGAGAAGGATATGAGGATCACAATTTATATAAATGATTAGGTTGAGAGGGGCTTGAACAAGTGAACGTGGGAGGGATTTAATGAGCTTAAAAAATATTAATTATGACTTTTCAATGACCCATGCCACAACCCCATGAGGTTTTAGGCCACTAACTGGGGGTACAAACTTCAAACATGAATATCTCTCAAACCGTGAAGAATTACATGGCCTGCCATATATCAACGGAAACATCTTGACAAGTAGAAACCATAAAAAGAATTCTTGACCCTGAATATATTAATTTGGTAGGTAAAAATTCCCATGCAATATTGGGGTAGCCCCTGGTGCTGCTTGGGTTGACATCAATGACAATCGCTGATCAACACCATACCTGTCTTTAGTCAACCAAGAAGATTGTATAGGGAGACTCATTTGAAATACATGGTTAGCAGTCAAGAAAAAATAGAAAACTTCCCTCTTTATTCTATTCACACTGACCTTGATTCATTTATCCTTTACAATGATGAAAACATTAATGAACAAGTAGTATAAAATGAGAAAAACAGCTGAAGAAGAAGAAGAAAAAGAGGAGGGACAGTTAGAAAATTTAGGCCAAACAGAAAATGAACAGCATAATAAACAACATAGTGGAAGCCACAATGACCAACATAATGATAAATATAAAATTGAACCTCCTTGGAGTATGAGCGTTGATGGTTCTTGTGGTAAAATTGGTTCAGGAGCAGGTGTTTGGGTACATAACACTGAAAAAAATCATGTAGAAGGCCACTCATACAATCTTAATTTTCAATGTAAAAATAACATAGTATAATATGAGGCACTCCTCCTAGGGCTACAATTACTCAAGAAATTAGGAGCCAAAAGGGTTTCTGTCCATGGGGATTCTGAGTTAGTCATTAGGAAAATTAAGGGAGAATATTTAGATAAACATACTTGACTAAGTGCATATAGAAATGATGTCCTTGACCTCCTAAAAACCTTCCAAGAATATGACCTTGCCTTTGTCCCAAGAAATCAAAACATCCTAGCCAATGGTCTGGCATTTGCAGCTAGTACTTGTCAAAAACCTTATCATAACAAACAATACATAGTGCAAGTCAAATACAGACCATCAATCCATGACAATATAAAACATTGGCAAGTTTTTGAATGGGATAAATAGATTGAAGATTTCCTACAGTCCAGAAATGAGTTTGAAATGCCAAATTCAGACTCAGATCATGAAGAATACTGCTCTGCTAAGGAACAAACTTACAAAGAAGAACCTCCTGATCAGCCTAATATAAATATGTTAGAGGAAGAATACCCCCATAAGACAGAACTGTGTGAGGATCTAGAAAAGAAAGAGGTTTAAGTGCTACAGATCAGAGATAATGCCTTTCCAAGAGGACTAGTCCCTTTAGAAAAACTTTTTGATTTCAATGATGTTGCTAAAAATCCAAAAATAGAATCCACTAAAGAAAATGTAGAAGAATGCAATATAGGCAGTGAACAAGAACCCAAAATGATAAAACTTTCAAAAACACTACCAACTCTTATAAAATAGAAATATATTGAACTATTCAAAGAATTCAGTGGTGTGTTTGCTTGGAGCTATGAAGACTTCAAGGCCTATGATACTGAGATCATTCAGCACAATATTCCTCTCAAAGAAAACCATAAACCCTTTAAATAGAAATTGCGCAGAATAAACCCTGTCCAATTACCAATGGTTGAGAAATAAATAAGGAAAATGTATGATGCTGGAATAATAGTCCCTCTCATATACTCAAAATGGGTTTCAAAGCTTTTATCAGTGAGGAAAAAAACAAGAGAAATTAGGCTGTGCATAGACTTCAGAAAGTTAAACAAAGCCTCCTTAAAGGACAACTACCCTTCACCAAAAATGGATCACATACTGCAAAGGGTAGTGGGCTCCAAAATAATATCTTTGCTTTATGGCTTTTCAGGGTACAATTAGGTGTTGGTACATCCAGATGATCAACACAAGGAAGTTTTTACCACACCCTGGGGCACCTTCATGTATGTTAAAATTCCTTTTGGGTTAATGAATGCTGGTGACACCTTTCAAAGAGCAATGGATATTGCTTTCTCTGAAGAAATAGGTTACTTCATTGTGATATATCTTGATGACATCACAGTCTCCTCCAAAACTAATGAAGAACACCTAGCTCACTTAAGAAAAGTCTTTGAAAAGTGCAGAAAATATGGTTTGTCTTTAAATCCCAAGAAAACCTTGTTTGGCCTTCAAGGAGGTAATATTTTAGGCCACATCATATCTGAAGAAGGGATCAATATTGACCCAAAAAGGATTGAGGGAATATTGTAAATTAGTCACCCAAGAAACATCAAAGAACTGCAATCTTTCGTTGGAAAGATAAATTTCTTGAGAAGGTTCATACTAAACCTTTCAAAACTCCTAAGAAACATTACTAACATGCTAAAAAGGGAAACAGGAGTCAAATGGACCATAGAAGCAAAGAAATCCTTTGACTTGGTGAAACAAAAACTTACACAAACACCGGTTCTGATCAACCCTGATTTCACCAAGGATTTCTTCATTTTCTCCTTTGCATCGGAACACACAACTGTTGTTGTCCTAATACAAAAGAACATAATAGGACAAGAGCAGCCCATAGCTTTCTTCAGCCAAGCATTAAGGGATGCACCTCTGAAATATAATATCATGGAAAAACATGCTTTTTCCTTATTCAAAGCACTAAAATATTTCAGCGTCTACATTCTGTATTCACACATCATTGCATTTGTGCCTCACATAGTAGTAAAAGACATACTCACACAAGATCCTGATGGAAAAAGAGGTAAGTGGAATTTTGTCAACTTAGAATATGATTTGTAAATTAAGCCCACCAAGCTAATCAAAGGAAAAGGACTGACTAAGCTGGTTAGGGAAACCTCAGAGGTTTAAAGGATAAATCAAAGGCAAATTAACACAGAAGACTGATCGACTAAATGCTAAAGCAAAACAACCTTTACTTCTCATAAACACTTTGGACACCTACAGCCTTATTTTACTCAAATAAAGGCAACCACATTTATTGAAAAAGTTAGAGATATTTCCCACCTACTCAAAAGTTATTGTAAAATTTATTGAAAAGCCTCAAAAGTCAAAAATATCCCAAATTTAGCTCAGTAGTAAATTAGGAAGTTATTATTACAGTGAGTCAGTCACAGATATTTTTCCTTGGGCCTTGCATGGTCTCAAAGTTCAAAAATACATTAACTCTGTAATAAATATAATCTGTCACCCTAGATTAGGGCAAGCTCCTCATTTTGCAGTTAAATATTGCATGTAATATTCATTTTTATTTTCGGTTGGTGAGTTGGTTGGCTGCTTGATTAGAGGATTGTCTACTAGGCTGGATTTGATCAAACTCTGAGTTGCAGAGATTTGTTTCACTGGAGTATTGTAACTGTTTTGGACATCAGTAATACAAGCACATTCATAGGATTCTTGAGCTATGTTAATGGTGAAGTTATCCTTCTTTGTCAATGTCTTCCCTTCTGTTTTCCATATGTTCCATCAATTTCTCTAATAAAAGAATAGAAAATTTAGATTAAGATATGTTGTCTTGGTACCTTAATTATGTCTACTTTCTTTCATCTTAATGTTTTCTTCTGCAAGGTTTGATTAGACAATTCTTAATTTCTCTCTAGTTCCACCTAGCTTGTTTCCTTCAAAATGATTCAGTATAGTACAACCAAAGAAGTCTATGGTATGCCCTATCCTTTGGTTTTGCTTGAAGTGTTATTTTTAAGGCCTTCTTTGAAGTTTACTTAGTAGAGTTCAGCTAAAGAAGTCTATCGTTTGCCCTGTCCTTTGGTTTGTCTTAAACTGTTTCTTTGAAGGTCTTTTAGTAGTTTGATTAAAGAAGTCAGGTGTATCTTTCTCTTTAGTTTCACTATTTTCTATCTTAAATGTTTTCTTTGTCTGAAAGCAATAACTAGAGAATTCTTAACTGATCTCCAAGATTGTTGGATTGTTGTCTTAGAGGTTTTCTTATTAGATTCTGGTCAAATAATTCTATGGTTTGTCCTGTCCTTTTGTTTTTCTTATAAAGTTACCTAAAAGGCTTTTCTTGTTGAAGTATGATTAAATTATTCTTAATTTCCCTTTAGTGTTACTAATATCACAACTTACTGTCATTTCATATTTCATCTAATCTAAGAGATCCACTTGATATAGTTAGCTTGCCCTATGAAAAACTTGTAGAGTTGATGAACAATTAAATACTTTTATGACTCCATAGCCCAATGGATTAATTTTTCCTACAATCTATCTATTCAACTGAAACGCTCAATCACTTAATCACACAATCAATTAACCAACCAAACAAAACAAACAGTCCTAGAACTTCACAACTAGCCTAAAATCAGAAAACAAAAGCATAAAGATATATCATTTACAAACACATACATAGAGAGAGCCCTCTCTGAGTCCAGGAAGGCTAGGTCCTTAGACTCAAAAGTGGTTTTATGTGGTTCCATGTAGAGTTTTTCTTGCCAATCTTGCAAATCACGAGGAGCCAACAGGGTGAAAATGCATCTCATATCTACGTGATGGCTTTCCTATCCTCTGGCATACATCATATGCATCATTGTGCAACATGGGCACCATAAACCAGCTCATAGTATCTTTTGCACAATGTATTTCCCTGCATAGTGACCTTTGGCAACCCCTCCATGAGCTTCAGCTAATATATCTCGTCGTTCAAATTCCAAAACATATCTTTGCAGAATTTCATCTGCACCCATCTTTTATAGCTGACATTAAGGTAAATTTAGTTGTGCGTGCAATGAGCTCCTTCTTCTGTTACAATGTATACTCCTTGTGCGCATGTCCAATAGTCAAGAAATGAATGATATCAAAAAAATTATCATCAACCACCTTTATAGAAAATAATTGTACATCTGGTAACCCATCTTCTAGATTGATTTTCTCTTCTCCATTCTCAATGTGTGACAGATGATCTAGCCCAACATTCAGTCTCCCAAGTTTCACAATGACTTCAAAATCATACTCCTGAAACAACAACAACCATCTGCGGATCTTCCCCCCCAACACAGGCTTATTGACCAGCTACTTCAAATTTGATTGGTCAGTAAACATCTTAAAGTGGCCTCCTAATAGGTAAAGGCGGAATTTCTGGAGTGCATAAACCATAGCCAATCCTTCCCTATCCATGGTTGAATAATTATTCTCTATGCCTGATAACTTCCTACTTTCAAATGAAATAGGGTGATCGATATCCCTAGCTCCTTTCTGCACTAAAATATCTCAAAGCATGATGCAAGAGGCATCAAAATGGACATGGAATACCTTCGACCAATCTAGAAAGACCATTATGGGCGCAGTGACCATCTTCTCTTTCAGCAATTCAAAACTCTTTTGACATTCTTCATCCCAACAAAATAACGCATCCTTCTTGAGAAATTTCTCCATGGGGATAGTGATCATCGCATAACCTTAGATGAACTTCCAATAATACCCTGTATGTCCCAAAATTGAGCGTAGTTATTTGACATTTGCAAGAACTTCTAGGTTAACAATCACTGCGATCTTCGCGGGATCCACCATCAATCCTTGCTGGTAGACAATATGACCCAGAAATATCCCAAATGGCACACAAAATATGCACTTCTTCAAATTAAGTGAGATCTGATACTTCCTACAATTATCCAGCATTAGGCACAGACTTGATACACACTTCTTCAACAACCCAAAGAAAATCCAATCATCAAAGTATACTTCTAATAACTTTCGGATGTATTCCGTGAATGCAAATACTACTACGCATGAGAAGATAGTAGGTTCATTCTTCAATCCAAATGGCATTGCTAACACGGGAAAATCGTACAAGCAGAAGACGACATTATTTAATGTCAAGCAGAAGGATTTACAGGGCTGAAAGACATTAGAGAATCTGGAAAGTATTTAAAAATCTATAAGGTCTGAGGAAAAATCAAATTTGAGCAAGTCATAAATGCTTCTGCATGCATAATCCTTCGTGCAGAGCACCTTTGTGCACTTTTTGACCCGAAATGTGTGCAATCCTGGGAGTGGCGGAAGTCACTTTCCGGGATCACAAAAAAGCACGCTCGAGGACAGTGATTTCATACTTGAAGATGCCTAAGGACAACCACCAAAGCCTCCTTAGACATCAAGGGAGCACACAATGGAATATTTGTGGCACACAATGGAATCATCCCCCTCTCTTAGGTCACCATCCACAATGTACCAAGAGAGAGAAGGAGGATTTGAATTCTCCTATATAAGGCCACTAAGAGATGAAGAATGTGATAACACATTGTTATGCTGGCCAAAATTTCCCAAGAAATACCAGTAGTGTTAGATCTAGATTTGAAGATAGATGGGACTCAATTTTTAGCCATCCAACAAGTTCAGTCCACCACGGTAGAGAGAGGGAGAATTTGCACCAAAGAAATCTTGGAAGTAAAAACATCCTTGCATCGGGACTTGGAACCATGTTCTAAAGGCCCTTTGGAAAGAGGGTTAAATTTTCATCGTCGTTTCCTACCAGCACTCAATAAGAGGAGCCGAAGAGCCACTGTCTTGATTATTGCATTTGTTTGACTCTATTTAGAGCTTTTTTTTTATTTGTTTGTTTAGTTTTAGTTTATATACACATTTTATTTCTCTATCTAGTATGTTTATGATTCTATCTTGTTCCACTAACTTGCTTGACTTCACTTATTTTTCTGCCAGTGACCTATTAGCACCTCGTAATTTTCTATATTGGCAATGAAAAAATGAACAAGGGTAACATCAAACCAGTCTTTGGGGTCCTAAGACCTAGCCTTCTTGGACTCAGATAGGGCTCTCTCTATATTTGTGTAAAGGATTTAACTTGTTTGATTTTATGGTTTGATTTTAGGCTAGTTATAAGGATTAGGGTTGTTTGTTGTTTTGGTTGGGTAGGTTGTCAAGGGAAATAGGTAGAGTGATAGAGGATCAATCCATTGGGCTATGGAGTCTGCAAAGGTTTGGAAAATTATGAAAATGAGTCAAGGCTAGCTCAAAGGGAAAGTTGACAAGACCAAATGGATCTAAGTAGGTCTAAGGAGAATGAAATGAACATGGAGGTGTGAATACAGTATGTTAAGGGGAAATCAAGGATCCTTTAACAAACTAATAAACAAGAAAAAAATTCTAAGATGATAGCATAGTAAACTTGAAGAGAAATAAAGGATTCTTCAACCAAACAATACTAAGCAGACCTTAAAAACAACAGATAAGTAAGCTAAGAGAGAAGTGAAGGATTCTCTAAGACTTTCTTGCAAAAAAATAGAAATTTAACATAACATCTTAGTAACACTAAAGAGCATTCAAGGATTATTTAGCAACACTTTGAAGAAGAAAACATAGAAATCAAGGAAGCAGGCAGAAGTAGGGTACCAAGAAGGTAGATCCTATTCTCTATTTCTGTCCTATGATTAAATGAATCATAAGCACAATGAATAAGTGAAGAAAACAAACACAAATATGGAATACATCACCATATAACCAAGTTTAATTAATCCTAAGGGTGAGCTCAAGCCACAGATGCACATTCCAAAGCCATCATCAAGCACCAAATCCAATTTCTCTTCAATCTCAAAGTCTGTATATTACTCTCAATAAACAACCAACCAACACAAAAATGAAGCTTACATGCGTATTTAACTGCAGAATGAGGAGGTGACCCTATTCTAGGGCTTCTGACCATAGTTATTACAGAGTAAATGAACTCTTGACCTTTGAGACCATGCAAGACCTAAGGCAAGACATGACTGACTTTCTATCTGAAATAATAGCTTTTAATTTAATTGTTGGAGCTATTTTCTGGAAGTGTTTGACTTTAAGGATTTTTGCAATAACTTTACAATAACTGCCGAGCTTTTTAAAATATCTCTGACTGTTTGCAATAACTTTTTGATGTTTTATTGAAAAAAAAACATGCTAGAGGTGGTAAAATATCTTTCTGAAGAAGTAATTTCCTTCGTTGAGTCACTCGAATGTGTTCATGTGCTAATCTGCCTCTACTTTATCTTTAAACTTTGTATTATGCCTTTAAGCTTTGATTTAACCTTTATCTATCTGTTTCACTGTCTTTTTCGTTAATTCTGCCTTTAACTTTGTCTTGTTCATTAATATTTTGATTTTCTACCCTTATTGTCCTTTATCCTTTTCCTCGTGGCTAACCCTTTGATTCGTCTTTAATCTGTGATTAGTCTTTAATCTTCTGATCTTCATTGCTATAGTCTTCTTCATTATCTTATCTTCCTGTGACTGTCTTTGTCTGTGTTTATGGTGCAAGAATGCTTTTCTTCTATGCTGGAGGGTTAAATAACCATTAATGATCATGTTTCATCAATGATTAATCTCAATATAGGGCCTTTGGTCCATTTATTTCAAATCAAACCTCTAGATCGTCACCCAGACGTTTATTCGGGCATTTTTGGACCTTCGGAATGCATTGCATGATCTCCACCATTAAACCTACACACTAAAACAAATAATTATATTTAAAACCATGCAGGGAGGGTTTACTGGGTTTTCTAAGGTTTTTAGGCTGTCGGAGGGCAGAGAATGGCATTGTGGGCTTGGTTCCATATGTGGAACGAGCAGGAATTTTGAACAGAGGGCGGAAGTATTTGAAATATGGCATGGAGGGATAAGTGGTTTTTGGAAAACTAGGAGCAGTTTTCACGCAGTAGAGGAGGAGGTAATGGTTTTCAGCGCGAATGGGTGCTACGATAAGATGAATGCCGTGTGGCAAGGCAAAACCGCTGACTTTGCAATGTTTGAAAACACTAACTCCAGCGTTATTTGATTTGTGATATGCTATGTGGACCATCAGATCTCGAGGGCAGAGATCGATGGTGCGGAGCGGTTTTAGGATGGGTCCCGGGGAAGGACGACGTGGCATGGTTTTATGGATTAGCCCGAGGTTCAAAATATATGTGGGATTTGTTTGTAATAAGGTCGGGGGCTATGAAATGAGCGGGGTAAAGGTTATATGAGCGGGGGCTATAAATGAGAGGGGCTCAGGTTTAAAACAAAGTCGGGTTTTCATATAAATAAAATATAGTTTTATTTATAAAAAGGCGGGGTCCCAACAGTGTAAATTTTTAAACACAAAATAATGTAAAAAAAAAATTTTACATTGTTTTATTGCATCTAAGGGAAAATTGATGAAGTGAGGGTTTACTATGATGGGTTTTGAAGGGAAAAAGGGGTGTTTAGAGGGGGAATGAGTGAATGAGAGTGTGGGTAGGGAGGGAGAGTGAAAGTGAGAAAAGTAAGCCCAAAATAAATCCTTTAAGAGAAGTAGGGGAATTCTGAAAAGGTAGAGATGGAATTTAGTGAAAAAGGCCTATTTAGGATAATGAAGGCAGTGAGATTTCTGAAACTCACAATATTGAATAAAAGTTGTTTTTAGAAATCTAGAACCAATCTATATTCATCTAAAGATATTGAAAAAATACTGATGACTAACAGTGGCTCCACTTGGGGAGGGCAGCTCCTTTTAGGAGGTGTCAAGAACCTCAGAGATCAAATCTCTAGAAATTGTAGACCAATGCCTTGGTTTGCACTTTTGACATACTGATTTTCTTCCAATTTTTGTTTTGCTACAGTTCTTTGAAGGTGTGATTTCTTGAAATCTGAAAAATATGTTTGCTTCAACTCTACTTCTACCTACCCATCATACTTTTTTTAACATTTTTTCTTATTTTGGGTGCATTTGGATTTGCAAACCCTTGAAACATAATTTTTCTTTTGAAAATAGGAAACTAATCTATTTCTACACCTATATCAACCAAAGGCTCAGCTTAAATTGATGAGCCAATTTATTCTCTACCTAATCTATTTATCTATCAAGATTAAGCTTTTTGACAGATTTTCATTCTCTATTCTAAAAATAGGAAATTGAAAACATAAACAAATTAGGATTAGACAGTCTGATTTGTTATGGGCTGTGGTATTTTGTACAAATTTGCACACAAAATTTGTTTTACAGAAAGTAAGAAAAAAACTTTGAGGGCTGTGATTTGGAATTTGCTCTTTATCCATCTCTTCCTTTCTTGTTTCAGATTTAAACATTGAAACCAATTTATTTTCCTAATCTAATTTACTGATAAGCCAAGTTTAAATAGTTTGGAAAATCTACATTCACTAACCTATCAACAGAAATTTTAAAAACTTATTCAATCATGATTAGGCTGTATGACTGAACAAGACTTCTTTTCTCACAAGTAGTGACATTTGGACTTGCACACTTTCAGCAATACTCTTTTTTGGGTATAGAGTTGTACCTATTCTTTTCTTGCCCTCTTTTTCTTCTTTTTCCTATTTTTTTGTTTTTATTTCTCTTATCTTTCATCAAGAAATGTTATGTACAATGAATGAAAGCTCCAAACTAGGAATTTTGACAAAATTAGTTCTTGAGCATCCTACCATTGACATGACCTCCAAATAATTCTAATCCATCCAACTCTAGTAAAAAGAAAGCATTGTTACCCCTAGCTAAATGAATGATCTAAGGACCCTTCCACAAATTTTCAAACTTGCCATGTTTTCCTTGTCCTCTTTCCTAGAATCCCATTTTAGTACTGTGTCTCCAATGTGGAAATCATTGGCTTTGGTCCTTTTGTCAAAGATCTTCTTTATTTTCTCTTGCACTACTTGTGTTCTTTTGTAAACTTCCTCCCTTGACTGCTGTAAATGAATGGTTTGGTTCAGCCTCCTTTGCATGTCATTCTCTTCTGATTGAACCTCTTGGAGAAGCTTCATAACTTGAACATCCATGCCATAAACAAGCTGATAAGGAGACATATTGATAGATTTCTTAGTTGTTAGTCTATCAGCCCATAGTGCATGCACAAGATTTCTATGCCATGATTTTTTGTTTTCTTCTAGCATCTTTTGATAATATTCACCAAACTCTTGTTAAAGGATTCAGCTAGTCCATTACCTTGGGGGTAATAAGCTGTAGAGTGCCCTAGTGTGATATGATATTTGTAGCAAAAATCCACAATTCTCTTGGACTTAAATGCTGCAGCATTATCGATGATAATCTTTTTGGGACAACCAAATCTGGACAAGATGTTGGTTTCAAGGAATTTGATGATGACTAGGTGAGTGGCATTCCTTGAGGGGATGGCTTCTATCCACTTGGTGAAGTAATCAGTGGAAGTAAGGATCCACTTGTATTGGGAAGATGAGGTAGGGTGGATCTCGCCATGAAATCTAAACCCCACTGTTGAAAAGGAGTTTCAACACTGATAGGATGCAAGGGCAAGGGTAGGAGTTTTTTCTTGCCATCAAATATTTGACATTTATGGCACGTTGCAACTAGCTTATGTGTGTCGGGGAAAAGAGTGGGCCAATAGTAACCAGCTTTAAGGATTTTATTGGCTGTGGTTTTCCAATATAGGTGACCTCCACACTCTCCCTCATGGAACTCATGCATAATTCTGTTTACATCATCTTCAAGCAAACATTTAAGTAGAATACCAACAGAATTTTTCCAATACAAAACCTTATCTATGACGCAAAAATTTAAAGCCTTTTGTTTCAAGAATCTAGCTTTTGTTTTGGACAAGGTAGGAGGAGCATTAAGATAAAGAAGCACATGTAAAATATTAGCATACCAAGATGAATTTAGAAATACTTCTTCAATGGGTGGAGCTGTAAATTCTTTCTGCTCCTCTAATGCATCAATCATATTCATGTCTAGTGCTTGAAAATTTGATTCACCCATGAGTTTTGTGAGTCCTTGTCCATTAATAATTTTAGTGGGTCTAATTTCTAAATCATATTATAAGATAATAGCAATCCATTTTCCCCTTTTACCATTAGGGTCCTGATTTAGAATGTCTTTAACAACTATGCGCGAAACAAAAGCAATAATATGGGAGTGAAAAATGTAAACTCTAAAGTCCTTCAATGCTTTTATCAAGGCAAAGGCTTATTTCTCCATGATGTTATATTTTAGAGTAGCATCCCTCAACACTTTGTTGAAGAAGGCTACGGGCTGTTCTTGTCCCATCATGTTTTTTTGAAGCAACACAACAGAAATAGTGTGTTATGATGAAAAGGAGAAAATGAAGAAATCTTTGGTAAAGTTGGGGCTAATTAGAACTAGTGTTTGGGTGAGGGCTCATTTTACCAGTTCAAAGGATTTCTTGGCTTCCATGGTCCACTTGACTCCTACTTCTCTTTTCAACATGTTTGTGATATTTCTTAGGAGTTCAGCAAGGTTAGGAATGAACCTTCTTAGGAATTTCATCTTTCCAATGAAAGATTGCAGCTCTTTAATGTTTCTGGGATGGCTGATTTGTTGTATACCTTCAATCCTTTTGGGGTCTATCTTTATCCCTTCTTCGGAAATGATGTGGTCTAATATTTTTCCTTCTTGAAGACCAAAGAGTGTTTTCATAGGATTCAGAGATAGGCCATACTTCCTACACTTCTCAAAGACCTTTCTCAAATGAACCAGGTGTTCTTCATCAGTTTTAGAATAGATAGTGATGTCATCAAGGTATATTACTATGAAGTAGCCTATGTCTTCAGAAAAAGATATATCCATGGCTCTTTGAAAATTAGCCCTCGCATTCATCAACCCAAATGGCATTTTTACATACATGAATGTGCCCCAAGGTGTTGGGAAAGTGGTTTTGTGCTAATCACTTGGCAGTACTAGTACCTAATTTTAACCTAAGAAGCCATCAAGCAATGGTATTCTCTTAGAACCTACCACCCTTTGAAATATATGATCCATTTTGGGTAAAGGGTAGTTGTCCTTTAGGGAGGCTTTGTTCAAGTTTCTAAAGTCTATGCAAAGCCTAATCTCCCCTTTTTTCTTTCTCACTGACACAAGGTTAGAAACCCATTATGAGTACCTAAGTGAGACTATGATACCAGCATCATACATATTTTTTATTTCCTTTTCAACAAGAGGTATTAGGATGGGGTTTATTCTTCTCATTTTTTTCTTGAATGGTTTTTTATTTTCCTTGAGAGGAATTTTATTTTTAATAATGCTTGTGTCATAGGACTTCAAATCCTCATACCCCCATGCAAAAACATCTTTAAACTCTCTAAACAGCTCTATATATTTCTGTTTTATGTGAGGAGGGATATTTTTGGATAGCTTGATCATTTTGGGTTTTTCTATGCTGCCTATGTTGCATTCCTCTACATCAGTCTCAGTAGACTCCATTTTTGGCTTCCTAGCAACATCATTGAAGTCAAAGAGCTCTTCTAATGGGGCAAGGCATCTTGGTAATGAGTTATCTTTGTATGGTAAAAGCTCAATGTCTTTTTGATCTAAATCTTCAAATGATTCTGCCTTAAGAGGATATTCTAGCAAATTTATGTCAATTTTATGAGGCAGCTCCGTTTTGAGGATTTGTTCGTCGTCACAGCAAACTCCTTGATGGATTAAATCTGATTTTAACATTTCAAACTTGGTTTCGGGCTGAAATAAGTTTTCAATATGTTTGTCATTTTCAAATACTTTCCAGTGATCTATGTTATCCGGGACTGCTGGTCTGCACTTGAATTTCACAATGTATTTTTCATTAGCATGACGTATTTGGCATGTGTTGGCAGCAAGGCCAAGTGCATTGGCAAGGTTGTTCTGAGCTCTAGGAATCGAAGTAAGTTCATATTTCTCGAAAGTTTTCAAGAGGTCTACGGTTGCATTCCTATACTTTATTAGCCTTGGATTCTTGGCTGACTATTCACCCCTAATTTGTCTAATGATCAGTTCAGAATCTCCTTGAACATAAATTTTCTTAGCTCCTATGTTTTTTAGCAATTGTAAACCAAGGAGAAGGGCCTCATACTCTGCAATATTGTTAATGCAATGAAAGTCTAGTTTGTAGGAGTGGCCTTCATTTATGTTATGTATCCAGACACCAGCTCCCGAACCAGCTTTGCCACAAGAGCCATCAAAACTTATGTTCCAAAGTGTTTCAAGTTCAACTTCGCCATTATGTTGTTGTTCGGGGCTGCTAGATTTTTGGCTGTCAAGTTCTTCATTCAATGTTTGGTTTAACTGTTGGGGTGGGCCTAGATAATTCTCGATTTCATTTACCTTTTCATCAATATCATCATAATTATACAAGATAAATGAGTCAAGGTCTGAATGGATGGAATAAAGAGGAGTGTTGTTTGGCCTATCTTGGCTGCTAACCATATATTTCATGTGTGATTCTCAGTACAATCTCCTTGTTTGGTTAAAGACCGAAATGGTTGCATAAGTCATGTCCATTTGGATGTTTCCTTGGAGTTTGGCCCCCCATGATCTAGATAGAAGCATGCCATAATTTGGGGGAATTTCAGCCACTAAAATGTCCATTACTAGGCTTTTGGCAGGTATTTGTGCTAGATTGACACACAAATCTTTAATCATACCAAGGCACTTGACCCTACTTGAATCGAAAGAATATAAGTCTTTGTAAGGTTGGTAATTTTGAGGCCTAGTCTCTCCATCACCACCTTGGGAATGAGTTTGTGTGAGGCACCGGAGTCTAGCATAGCATTGTGCAAGATTTTGTCATGAATGTTTAAGCTAACATAGAATGGAGGGACAGCTCCTTCTTGATATTTTCCCTCTACCTCAGGTCCAAACAACAGCTCTGGTTTGTCATCAGTTAAGTTGAAAGTGTCAGTGTCATTTCCTATATTCAAAGCTTTCAAGACTTGTTTTCTATATACATCTTGGGTTACCAGCTCAATAAGGGGCATGCTTATTTTGATCTTGAAAATCTCTTCCTCAAAGCTGAAAGGTGCTAGTGTTTTTGATATATTTACAACTATTTTGTCACACATAGTATTTTCAGCAATTTTGGTTTGCTAAGTTTTATTAGGACTGTCATTTAGAGCATATTTTCTAGGGCCACTAGTGGAGGTACCAGGGCGGATTGGGTCACCATTTTGTTGGCTAGTTTTGTCTTTGTTTTGATCAGATTTCTTAGCCATTATGGTGGTGTTTTATATTATTTTCTTAATGATGTTTTCAGGGGTTCTCTTAACAACATTTTCTGATTTGTTTTTCTTGGAGGCTTCTTGGGTTTTCTTACTCCTAAGGTCATATTTCCTATGAACCTCCATTATGGAATTTTCAAATCCTAACCTATACTCTTCAGATTCCTCATATTTTCTATTAGTTTGGTTTGATGACAATGAACCTTGTTCCTCTTTAGGGAGAAAAACATCATCCTCATTATCCGAACCTATTAAATTTACATCATTTTCTTCAGGTTCTTTGGTCTCTCTTTCCTCTTCATCTACATAATTGTCTTGGAAAGGAGGCCTAATTTGTTGGTCATTTTCCCTCGACTTGTTTTGAGGAGGGTCTCTTCTAAAGCTCTAGTTTCTATTCCTGTTTTGGGGATTTTCTTAGTTTTCCCTAGGAGGTGTTCTCTCATTCAAACTGATTTTCTCCATCACTCTAACTAAATTGTCAATTTTGGCATCAGAGGTGGAGGCTATGGTTTTATATTTGTATGTGACTCTCCTTTCCGACCTCATCCTAGATCTCTTCTCAATTAGATTGGCCTCTACACTCACAACCCCCTTTTGCATATCTTCTAAGGTTAGGGGGTATCTTTCTCTCAATTGGTAAGCCATGTCTAGATCAAAACCCTCTGGAAATTTCACTAAGGCTAGGCCTTGTGGGGGTTTCATGTGAGGTGGGAGGACATTGTACACACTATTAAATCTAGTGCAATAATCTTGGACACTTTCCCCCATATTTCTCTTAAAGTTGTTATACTCTAAGAGGATTTGGAGAGGGGTTTTCTTAATCTCTGACTTATTTAGGAATTTTTGATAGAGGGAAGGGAGGTCATGTATGTTGTTGGGAGTTAATTTTTTAAACCATTTCTTATCTTCTCCTCCTAATATTTTGGAAAACATCCTCATCTTTATGGTCTCCTCTTCTATCTCTTGGTATTCAAATGTATCATTCATCCTATCTACATGTTATTAGGCAGTGGTAGATTCAGCTCCAGTAAAGTGGGGGATTTTGGATTGGTAGCCTTGAGGCATGGGCATTAGAGGTTGGGGCAAAACCAAAGGGGCAAACCATGTTGCTATGATTGGAGGTAAAGGAACCCAAGGAGGGTTTCCAAGAGGTGGGTTTGTGAGAGGAGGTGGAGGATGAGATGGAGTGGTTTGCATAGTGGATGTGTGTATGGGAGTGGCAAATGTACTTGGACCAGCAAGTTGAGGTTGAGCAGATATGGAATAAAAAAAAGAATCCAAATTTGTGGAGAAGATGAAAATAATGAGGAGTGGAAGGTGAATCTTATCTACTAGGACTCTGCCACAAATCTATGGGCTCAAGGTCAGTCTGGTCTATTCCACTCTGAGACTTAGTTATAAAAAGGTTTTTTCTATGGTATAAGTCAAATGAGGGATCTTGCAGGGCTGTGAGATTTTTGGGGACAAAAATTTCTTTGTGAATAGTCCTAACAGTAGTTGAAACTTTAGTCTTGAGTGTTTTCCACAAAATTCTCTCTGGGTCATCAACTATGATAGGAGGGTTAGGATCAGGGTGAGATCTGGTGCTTATCCTTTGCGAAGCCAGATTTCAAACTCACTAATGCAGAGGGGTTGAAATTTTAAGGAGTGTTTTGAAAACAGACCTATCTGCAAAAATACTAAGTTCACACTTGCAAGTGATTGGGTTTCAGATTGTTATGACTGATTAGTGCATTCCCAGGGGAGTCTATGAGAACTAGTGAAGGTAGTAGGCCTACTGGAGGCTAATGGAGTTGCCAGATGGATGAATTTTACTGCTTTGAGGCTATGTACTTGTGGTCCACCACCAATAATTGACAAAAACCAATCTAGAGATGTTTTTTGAGGTTTTTTGAGTTTCTTTTATACAACACTAAGACTTTCATGAGTTTCATCCAATTGAGACATCATATTGCTAGTATGGTGAATCAATTAGATAATACTCTTGGTTAACACTTGATTTTCCAAGCCTAATAGGGATTTGAGAGTTTTTAAAGGGTGTCTAAGGTTGTTAATTACCTAGTGTCCCACCATGATCACCACTATGTTAGCACCCCGTAATTTGGTAGATTGGAAATGACCAAATGAACAAGGGTAACATCAAACCAGTCTTTAGGGTCCTAGTACCTAGCCTTCCTGGACTCAGAGAGGGCTCTCTCTATATTTGTGTAAAGGATTTAACTTGTTTGATTTTAGGCTAGTTATAGGGATTAGGGTTGCTTGTTGTTTTGGTTGGGTAGGTTTTTAAGGGAAATAGGTAGAGTGAGAGAGGATCAATCCATTGGGCTATGGAGTCTGCGAAGGTTTTGAAAATTATGAAAATGAGTCAAGGCTAGCTCAAAGGGCAAGTTCACAAGACCAAATGGATCTAAATAGGTCTAGGGAGAATGAAATGAACATGGAGGTGTGAATACAATATGTTAAGGGGAAATCAAGGATCCTTTAACAAACTAATAAACAAGAAAAGGCTTCTAAGATGATAGCATAATAAACTTGAAGAGCAATAAATGATTCTTCAACCAAACAATACTAAGTAGACTTTAAAAACTACAGATAGTTAAGCTAAGAGAGAAGTCAAGGATTCTCTAAGATTTTCTTGCAAACAAATAGAAATTTAACATAACATCTTAGTAACACTAAAGAGCATTCAAGGATTCTTTAGCAACACTTTGAAGAAGAAAACGTAGAAATCAGGGAAGCAGGTAGAAGTAGGGTAACAAGAAGGTAGATCATATTCTTTATTTCTATCCTATGATTAAATGAATCATAAACATAATGAATAACTGAAGAAAACAAACACAAATATGGAATTCGTCACCATATAACCAAGCTTAATGAATCCTAAGAGTGAGCTCAAGCCACAAATGCACATTCCAAAGCCATCATCAAGCACCAAAGCCAATTTCTCTTCAGTCTCAAAGTTTGTATATTACTCTCAATAAACAACCAACCAACACAAAAAATGAAGCTTACATGCAGTATTTAACTGCAGAATTATGAGGTGATCCTATTCTAGGGCTTTTGACCATATTTATTACAGAGTAAATGACCTCTTGACCTTTGAGAGCATGCAAGGCCCAAGGAAAGACATGAGTGACTGTCTATCTGAAGTAATAACTTTTAATTTAACTGCTGAAGCTATTTTCTAGAAGTGTTTGACTTTAAGGCTTTTTTCAATAACTTTACAATAACTGCCAAGCTTTTTAAAATATCTCTGACTGTTTGCAATAATTGTTTGATGTTTTATTGAAAGAAAACATGCTATAGGTGGTAAAATATCTTTTTGAAGAAGTAATTGCCTTCGTTGAGTCACTTAATTGTGTTCCTATACTAATTTTCCTCCACTTTATCTTTAAACTTTGTATTAGGCCTTTAAGCTTTGATTTAACCTTTATCTATCTGTTTCACCATCTTTTTTATAATTTTTCCATTAACTTTGTCTTGTTCATTAATATTTTGATTTTCTACCCTTATTGTCCTTTATCCTTTTCCTCGTGGCTAACCCTTTGATTTTTCTTTAATATGTGATTAGTCTTTAATATTTTGATCTTCATTGTTGCGACCTTATTCATTATCTTATATTCTTGTGTCTGTCTATGTCTGTGTTTATGGTGCATGAATTCTTTTCTTCTGTGCTGGAGGGTTAAATAACCATCAATGATCATGTTTCATCAATGATTAATCTTGATATAGGGCCTTTGGTCCCTTTAATTCAAATCAAACCTCTGGATCATCACCCACACATTTATTCTGGAATTTTTGGACCTTCGGAATGCATTGCATGCATCTCCGCCATTAAACTTGCACACTAAAATGAATAATTATATTTAAAACCATGTGAGGAGGGTTTACTGCATTTTCTGAGGTTTTTGGGCTATCGAAGGGCAGAGAATGGCATTGTGGGCTTGGTTCCGTAGGCGGAACCAACAGGAATTTTGGATAGAGGGTGGAAATATTTGAAATATGGCACGGAGGGATAAGTGGTTTTCAAAAAAACGAGAGTGGTTTTCGCTCAGCACAGGAGGCAGTAATGGTTTTTGGGACAGAGGTGCGATACGATATGATGACTTCCGCGTGGCAAGGAAAAACCACCGACTTCACAATGTTTGAAAACATTAACTCCAACGCTATTTGATTTGCGATACGTTGTGTGGACCTTCAGATCTCGAGGGCAGAGATCGATGGTGTGAAGTGATTTTAGGATGGGGCCCGAGGAAAGATGAAGTGGTAGGGTTTTTTCGTTTAGCGCGGGGTTCAAAACATACATGGGATTTGTTTGTAATAAGGTCGAGAGCTATGAAACGAGTAGGGTAAAGGTTATATGAGTTGGGGCTAGAAATGAGTTGGGCTCGGGTTTAAAACAAATTTGGGTTTTCATATAAATAAAACAAAGTTTTATTTATAAAATGGAAGGGTGCCGATAGTTTAAATTTTTAAACATAAAACAATTTAAAAAGCAGTTTTTACATTGTTTTATTGCATATAACGGAAAAATGATGAAGGGAGGGTTTACTATGATGGGTTTTGAAGAAAAAAAGGGGTTTTTAGAGGGGGAATGAGTGAATGAGAGTGTGGGTAGGGAGGGAGAGTGAAAGTGAGAAAAGTAAGCCCAAAATAAATCCTTTAAGAGCAGTAGGGGAATTCTGAAAAGGCAGAGATGGAATTTAGTGAAAAATGCCTATTTAGGATAATGAAGGTAGTGAGATTTCTGAAACTCACAATATTGAAGAAAAGTTGTTTTCAGAAATCTAGAACCAATCTATAGTCATCTAAATATATTGAAAAAATACTGATGACTAACATGACCAATAACTTAAGAGGTTAAACCACACCCCTTAATTTGGTGTGATTTCGTACATTCATGCACCAAACACACTAACACAGGATTGGTGACTCCACTAACATTCATTTCCAAGTTTATGTGGTTGTGCCTTTTTGCAGAGACCCCTGTCTATGCTATGGAGTGGAGCAGAATTTCCCCCTTTTTCTCTTGCAGTCCCTAGTTCATCCCAAGTGACAGACTGAAGTAGAAAAACTCCAAAAAATTAATTTTGTAGGAATTTGAGTGCTTTTCCCTCCCACAGACATGCCCAGGGCGCGTGTTCAGAGATGATCCGCGCATAGACATCACGCCTGTTGCAGCGTTTTTCACACAAAATACAGAAAGAGAAATTTCTCCCATATTGCTATCTTTTCCTACTTGTAAATTTCTTGGCAGCCCATAATACATTTTCCAAGACTGGTTGAGGTACCCCGTAGCTTGTTAAAGCTCACTCTTAGCTGCTTTTGGTAGGCTTAGTGTAAGTTTATTTCAAGTTGATTTTTGCAAAGTACATAGTTTAAGTAGGGGGCAAATTAACTTGCATTCCAAAAAAGCTTTATGTTTTGCAAATTTAGGTACCAACACACCTAGATAATTAGCCAAAGTAAGTGGCCCAAGTCCATGCATGCATAGCTAGTTTCTTTTTTTGTAGTGTAAAAGTTATTAGTTTAGTTCAATTTTTGCACTAGGATTTTGGGACCGGTTTGAATTGAGGTAGACATTCAATAAGCTGCCTTGATCATTCTTCATCTTGAAACATATAAGTTGACTATTAATGGAGCTTTAAATCCACCTATAAACCAACGGAAAAGAAAACCCGAGCGCGGCAGAGACCTGTTTCAGAGGGGCTTAGGCTTAGGCACAATGCGTGTGGTATCAGTTGGGGCTACCTAACCCGGCTGATACTCGGTACTATTATTTGACTTACCAAGAAGCTCAATACTCAAACACTCACATGGGATGGTGGTACTTAGTGGCCAAATCTAGGGCATCCTTTCCCTATAGGTGACAGTGCAAGCAAGCACTAGATCCTCTACCCTTACCTTGGTGGATTTTCTTTGGCTGACTGGGGGCATCGCCAGCTCTTACGGGACATTGTGCTAGCACTCACAAGATATCTTCTCAAGGCCTAGTTAAATTTGAGTGTGAGAGGATGAATAGGTCTTCTAGGATTTGAGTGTCATATGCAAACAAACATAAACCACTTTTTTGATTGCTTGATCAAATAGAATTAATTTAAAGGGAAAATTAATTTTATTTTTGCTTTGTTTTATGTGTGCAATCGGAATTTTTATTTGATCATAGACTCTATCCTCGCAAATTTTTCCAAAACTAGATCTAGTCGACCCCAGAATGGACCTAAAGAGACCTCGTCGATCTAGGCATGTTTTTGACCTCCCCCAATTACCGGGAGGGGTTCCATGTCTTTCGCCATTTAGGCGTCAGAGACGAAATGCTGCAACCATTATTGGTACGTCCTCTATTGGGGCATCCTTATTTGGGAACCCTAGTCGGTCTCCCAACGCTACAACGCACACCACTCCTCCCATGACCCCTAGGGGGCAAAGGAGTGTGACCCATTAGGGAAGCCAATCGAATACACAACAGGGTACGTCGCAGACAAACCCTCTTCCTAAACAAAACTTTGTGTTTTCACAAGTCGCAATGGTGTCAACCTCCCAGTCACCTTTCTTAGCTTCGTTGAATCTACCAGATTTAACCAAGCTGACGAACGACCCCATCGCACACAACCCTACATGGCCTCCCATGCCCACGAAGCTCCCTTTGGATATTCCAAAATTCGAAGGAAAGAAAGTGGAAGACCCCGGTAATCATGTCATTACCTTCCACCTGTGGTGCTCATCGAACAGTGTCATTGATGACACTATTCGATTGAGACTATTTCAACACACTCTAACAGGAGTAGCAGCGAAATGGTATGTGGAACGACCCTCTGCTTCACATGGAACCTTTAGCGGCCTCGCCATTGTGTTCCTAACATATTTTCAGTTACCCATTCACCATGATTCTAGAATGGAATTACTGACACATTTTAGACAAACCCCCACCATCCATATCTTAGACCATCTCCACGAATGGAGGCGACATCGTAGTTTATGTAAAGAAAAACTCGATCAAAGGGTTCTTTATATTTTTTCCTGAAAACCATCACTACAGAGATTTCAAAATATGTGGCACATCAAAGGCCCGCATCTAAAGAGGATGCCATCAACAAATCCCAGCAGCTTGAGCTGATTTATATGTAGTCAGGATACATTTACAATATCCTGTTGAATGCCCCGCACCTGCAAACTTATCAATAATTTCCAGGTGTGTCGAACACTGCAGACAATCTCATTGGGTCATTGACCCAGAGTTACCTAGGTAGCAGTAGTCAAAACCCTGGTTATACGTATGGTTCTACTCAGAACGTACCACAACCCAGTTTTCAAAGTCATCATATGCCCCAGAAAAATTTGACCAATAGGGCGCCAGCGTATCACCATGGAGGACCCTATCCTCCAGCTCAAGGGACCTAGTACATAGAGAGAAACACTGACGAAAGAACTCCCCTCCAACAGCCGAGTGCAAACCAGGGACTACATTATGCTCAGTCCCCAACACAAGACCCGCCTAAGTAGACCAATTCACAAGTGAACTTTGTGCAGCCTTCCCAAAACTAGCCACACCATTCATATAACCAGGAGAACTACCCTCCTAACACGGTAAAGAAAAAATGAAAAAACAAGCCCAAAGCAAATCCTGGACAGGGAGGCAGTAACCAGCAATGCCCGCCGCGATCCCAGGTTGGAGGAAACTCTAACTGGAATCAGAACCAGGAGCCAAGCAATGCCCAACGGCGGAGAAAAATTCCACCTCTTTGAACAAACCATTTGTTTTCGATATGGGGTGAGTACGACCATTATACTTATCACTGTCCCAATCTCCCTGAGCTGAAACAGCTACAGAGTAACTGAGGAAAAGGAGGATCTTCCCAGCAAATAGCTGTGATGCAGGAACCATTCCCCCATCAAGGGACGGTCAACACTCAGCAACAAAACCTAGAAGAATCCGGGAAAAATAGCCATGAAATCTACATGACTGGTGAAGAGATGTTTTTCCAAACACCGAATCAAAATTACGACACCCCACCAGACACCAACATGTCAGGGGCGAGTACCAGTGCACCGAATGCACCTTTGACCATTTCAAAGACGCCTATTGAACCATTGCCCAAAATGGTGAAGGGACCCAATAGGCAAGCAGGAAACTACTCCAAAGAGGCCCATAATTATAGCATCGTGGAAGATTTAGTGCAATATCCTGCTGCTATGTCAGCTTCAGAAGTATTGCAATCATGCCCAAAACAATGGAAAGTGTTACTTTCCGTGTTAGGCACTATCGACCCTACCGATATGCGCCTAATGGCCTTTGACTTAGACAAAGCCCCCCCTAGGCTTCCTTCGATGGTCACCTTTCAGATATTAGTATCAGTCTAGAATATCACCATTCTCCCGAACTAAAACCTTCAGTCATCACTCTTAAAGAATATGATGGTCATCCTTCGACCCCCGTCAGCCTCTACCAAAATTTCCCATTCTGCTTAGCCGAAAAGATGGCCCATATAGACATTGAAGTCTTCGACACTCACTTGGACTATAATATACTCCTTGGTCAGAGTTATATGTATGCCATGTCAGCCATATCCTCATCCGTATTCCACATTATGATGTTCCCCCATGAGGACCACATCATTATTTTCGAAGAATTGATGCATAGCAAGAAGTGAACCCTAACAAATGTTGATGTAATTCTATCCTATGTATATATATCCTCGGATGCGTTGTCATGGTACCAAGAATATGGCCCTGGCCAGTTCAAACCGTCGTCCATTCTAGGATCATTCCTAGGAGATCCTCCCATTATCACTGAGTCATCACCTAATGTTAAAGGGGCTTCGGTGTGCATGATGTCCACATCAAGTTCCAAAGCTATTCAGGACACAGACAGAAGTAGCAATAACATCGAGTCTTAGGCCATGGAAGCCTCTCTCACCTACACTGCTTCCCAAATGCCTTTCCTCTACCCCCTAGCTGGTTTCGTCTCCCAACAGGTTTTGGCAACAATGGTGTTACCAAATATATCGTTAGCAATATCGGTCTGGTATCTCATCCCCCCTACAGGGACAGGATCCACACACATCACTACCAAAGGGTTGAAGCCCTTCAGTCCCGAGGAGGCCCCACCCGTCCAAGAAACAATCGAAACCATCCCTGCAAAGGAAATTCCCATTGCAAAACTGGTGGTTACGGCTAATAAAACCGAGAAGAGAGGAAAGAAGATGGAGACCCCCACCATACAATGGGAATAACCGGTTTGCACCATATGTGACGTAATAGGACACCCTACCCATATCTGCCCAGAGCTGGATGAATTAAAACCACTCCTCAACTTTGAGGCAAACATCATGACGTCGTGTTCCCGTAAAAAGGAACTTGCCACAAAAGGCAAAGGCAAATCATTTCGTACCAATCATGCATGCGGTATTTGCAACAAATATGAGCACTATACCCATCACTGCCCAGAGATATCGTGATATAGGGATGCCTTACATGCCATCGAGCGATCCTATCAAGAGGATCCCCCAATCGTGTCTGCTGGAGATGAACCTTGTGCCATTCTATACCTATAGGAGCAACAACAATCAGTAGAAAGTCAACCATTTGTCCCTTCTCCCCCCAAGCCACCATATGCCAACCAGGGACAGGAGAACCTGGTCACCTCATCCTCTTGAGTTATCAGGTGCATTGATTACTGCAGACGGCTTGATTGGGCCTTTGACCCAAGGTCACCTAGGTAGCAGTAATCTGTATTCAGGGAGTGATCATGCACATCAATTTTGCAGACGATTTGATATGGGTCTTTAACCCAAGATCACCTAGGTAGCAGTAACACCCATGATACTTAGAGAGTTACCAAGTAGGTCAATTATGCAGATAGTTTGATACAGTTCTTTGACCCAAGATCACCTAGGCAGCAATAACACCCATGATACTTAGAGAGTTACCAGGTAGGTCGATTCTGCAGATAGTTTGATATGGGTCTTTAACCCAAGATCACCTAGGCAGCAGTAACAACCATGGTACTCAGAGTGTTACTAGGAAGGTTGATTCTGCAGACACCTTGATCGAGTCTTTGACCCAAGATCACCTAGGCAGCAGTAGTACCATGCTCATAGATTCTGTAAACGGTTTGATCGGGTCTTTTTCCCAAGATCACCTAGGCAGCAGTAGTACCATGTGCATCGATTCCAAAGACGTTTTGATCGGGTATTTGGCCCAAGGACACCTAGGAAGCAGTAATCAAAACCCTGGATACTCATATGATTCTACTTAGAACATATCACAACCTAGCTATCATGAAAGTCACCCCAGCACTCATATACCAACTAGGGGCAAGGGAACCAATATCCCTTATTCCCTACACAAAATGGACCACTGGCACAACGTAATGCACCGGTCAATCTAGTGCAACCCTTCCTAGGCTCATCAACAATCATACAACCAGGAGAATTATGACAATCCTCCAAATGCTGCAAAACGATGTCGAGGAACAAACAAAAGGGAGATCCTAGACAGGGGGTAGTAACCAGCAACACCCCCTGTGATCTCATTTTGGGTGCAACCCCAGCTGAAATCAAAAATAGAAGCAAGGGAGATACCACACATTTTCACTCCCAAAAAAATATTTTTTTAGCGCCGGCAGGTATGCCCTCTCTTGTCTTCTTTTTTAAAGCTCGTGACTTTCAATTATATTTGATAAAGAATATTATTTCACTTGAGGTAGTTGTTTTTGCAGGAAAAGCTCGCAAACCATTCACAACTCCATCCATTGAAAGTTCCAGATTAGGTATCATTCTACCCCCAGCATGATAGAGTCCCAGAAAATTTTTCATATCCTGACATCATTTCTCCATCAGAAATCAACAATAGGTTCCACATATCCAATCGTGTTTATCATCACCTCACCCTGCACATGATAAACATCCTCGTTGGTCAGTAGAGCCTCCCCTCTGTGGTGCTCGTCACCCACAGTAGACCATATATTATAACAAAAGTGATGCCATGGCCAGACCACTTTAGTCCGGGAAGCACCTCATGCCCATCCATCCACCATGCATAAAGGTCAAGCTTTACCATACAGAATAAAACCCCCTTCCCAGACGACTAGGTTGTACAAGCAAATCAAAAGCACACTATCATGCCTTGAATTTGGCCCACCATACCTCCACCAACGTAATCCCATCTGTGATACTTTTTCGTCCGCTTCATCAACCTTACACATGAGACCAACCAATGGGGCCCCCACCCTCAACAAAACACCTTCCTCACAACATCAGTGAGAAAACACTTTCATGTTTTGGGGCACCCATCTCTGTGATTTGTAAAAAAAAAAACCCATTATTTTATTCTTTTGGTAAGTGTACAAAGACTACAAACGGTGCACTACGTCCCCCTCCCTCTCATTCTGTAATATCCCAAAATGGAGACTGCAACAATATATAACAATACTGCAGAAAAAATAATGCAGATCATCTAAAACATAGTAGGAGGCCAATATGGAGACCCTTCTTTACCATTTACAACAGAAAATCAAATTTATAATGAGGCCCATAAGATGTACAAGAGGAAATATAAGGCTTCCAATGAAAGAAAACCCTCAAAAGAGGTGCTACACCATGTATATGAGCATAAATTTCTTTGACAGCGTTATTCTATTGAGGCTACAATAGCTATTGATTACAACTTAGATCTAGAGAAAAATAATGCACAAAATTTCATATCTATGACAGATCCATACACTATAAGGACTCTTCTTCAAAATCCCCTTGGGGTTTTCAACAATACATGAAGTACATGGAGTAGATCTGAGATCAAAAAGCAGCAAATCTGCAGAAATATTCAGAAATTCTAAAGTATTTAGATCTGATCTGATATATACAATATAATGACCCTCAGAATTGGATCTCAAAGGTGAAGGGAAGATCCCCAACACATGTAAATCACTCCTCCAAAAATTTATGCCAAATGACCCTGCAACAACACCTACAGAAAAACGTAGATCCAGAAGTAAAACTGCGCTGTAGGGTTTAAGATATGTTTGGCCACATGCCAAGATATGAATTTGATGCTCCAATGATTCAATACTCACTTGCCAATGGAATAGAAGACTTTCCCACTGAAAAGGAGCACTTGAAAATGGTCTAGATCTGAGTAGATATAGCCTCCACTTGCTGCATCTTTCAAAGACAACCAAATCCTCAACAAGATCTGCGTTGTAGTTGGAAGAAGAAGCTTGGCCAAATGCCTGATAATGGACAAGAAATTCAAGACTCTTCCAAGAGGCCTCTCAATGAAAGAGGTGGAATTCTCAATCAGGAACACCCAATGCTAAATATCATTATTCTCAGCCAAACAGCTAGAAAATGATATATATCTAAACATACAATATATTCAGAAATATAATGTTCATCAACAACCTTCTCATGCTACCATCCTCTTCCTTTTATAAGTTGAGAGCTTGCAAACCTAAACCACCTCCAATGAAATAGCCCATTTCACATGAGCCATCTCCATCTAAAACTGCATTGTGCCTCATTGATAGCCACTCCTCCAAGACAACGTTGTAGATTTGGTCATGGTTGACCCAGTCAAAAGATTCAGCCCCTTTCACACCTAAGGGTGCTTATTTAAATAGCCCAGATTTAGATTTTTTCACATGTGGCATTGATTTATTCACTATTTAGGAGTTTTAATGATCCTCCTTTACACATTTATTCATTAAATGGAAAAATAAAATTAAAAAATGAATATTCCCATTAGCTTAGGACTAATTGGGAATATTACAGTCCTCCCCTCCAAAATGTTGCTTGTCCTCAAGAAACTGATAAGGTGAGTGCTACAATTCTCCTTCTCCTCCATTGGTGACACCATCATGGGTTAAGCCTCCTCCATAAGATAAGTGTTCACCAATCCAACCCTCCATGAAATGTTCCTCCAAAGTTCTCATGAGATGTAAATACTCCATCCCACAAGGAGACAATAACTCACATGAAACAAACATGGCTTGCCAAATTTTCTCCCTGAAACATGTAGCATGAGATGCATAGAGAATCTCTAGCCCATTAGGCACATGCAAACCCCCCATCCTCCCTCCATACATTCCCATAAAAATTACAAGTAAATCATCAATGTATGGGAGCAAAACATTGTACAAACAAATAGAAATTTGTGCATATGGAGGTGGTTCATAGTCCCACATGTGGAACTAGCGCAGTGCATCTCCTGCCTGCATCAAATCAAGATGTGGTAAGTGGTTTTCCCACCACTTACTTGTTGCCCAAGCAATCTCACTATAGTTGAAAGTGTAATATATGTTTGGTGCCTTAGGAAAGCAGCCATCATGAAACAAGATCTCCCTTTGTCCACCAAGGGAGTGGCCAAGTTCAGAAATTTTTGTGGCCCAAGGTTGGCCATGAAGTTCATAAGATATGCTACTCCTCCTTGGATTCATGGTCTACAAAAACATGGTGAAATAATGCATACAATCAGAAAATAAAATATGTTTTAAATGAGCATTTTCTTCACCAATAGTCCTCCTCATACAAATGGAGTGGTGCATAGATCCATCTCCTCTCTCAAAAGAAGGAAGAGAAGGCTGAATTAACTCTCCAACATATTTGTTTTTCTGCTCCATCTCCACAAGGTACATGCATCTTTGACAATGTTGATATAGTTCTCCTTCAAAGCCCTCCCAATAGTAGCTCCTCAAGATGATGTTGTTGAGCTTCATAGAATATGTGTGGCTGAAATAGAAATCTTCATAGGCCCTTTGTAGTAACTTCTCCTTGAGCTTGGAGGCTCTAAACAAGAATATCCTACCATGATCATAGATGACTCCATATTTTATTGAATAGCTCTCATCATGTAGCAAGTCATCAAGAATCATGCATGTGTGAAGATCCTTGGAATATTCCACCAACAGTTGGGATTTCCAATATGGATCTAATTTTCCCAACAATGACAGCGTTGATAATGTGTCAACTGAAATGTCTGTCATGATGCTGCTCTTCTCCTTGGAATTTCCCATGCCCAAGGTGTATGTTGGAAGGCCATGCCTCCCATTTCTCTCCTCCATGACATCTCCCATGCCAAAGGTATAAGATGGAAGGTTGCTATTCCTTCCTTGCTTCCCTCCTTTCATATGCACATGCTCAATAGAAAATGGAATTTCTTGGAAGTTAGTCTCCCATGGAAGGTTTTCCTCTATCCAAAACCTCCTTGGCCTTGCCAAAGTATGCATGTGTGACCACCATCTCCTATCATGTATGGAAGCTTGCTCTCCAAATGAAATTATCTTCTGATTCTTCACATCCAAGGATTGCCTTCCTTGCTCCATGATGGTGTCATCCTTCATCCTTGCAGCATTTTTTCTCAGCGCAATATGAGATGAGAGAATGGATAATGGGGTTAAGGGAAAAAAATTTCCCCTCTCCTTGAGCTTTCCCAATACTCTCAGTGTTGTAGTATGGTCTTCTAATTCTCCCTTCCTTATTGGATCTATGAATGGAGCATCATTGCATGAAACATCTTTCACCAAATTTGAATCTGGTGGTCTCCCAGGTGGTTTACCACAAGATAATGATGTCTCATGGCTCATTCCCATGTGCATAACAGATGGGACCAACATATCATTTCTTCCATTGCACAAATCCATCTCCGATTTTTGTGTGGAAGCCTCATGATAATGGGGTATCACTCTTAAGGATGCAAGAGTGCTTCTAGTTGGAGCAATTTCCCCATCTTTTCCTCCATGTGATAGTGGATCACCTCATATCATGTCAGCGTTGTGATCCCTCCTTTGTTCTTCTTCTCCTACCTTCTACAAGATCTCATAGTCTAAGGTGCTTTCTTCACATGTTATCAACCCATGTGCACCCAACATCTCCTTGGTATCAAGAGTCTTGATCACAAGGGAATAATCTAACATAGTGTGTATTCCCAAAACTGTATGCAATGTTGGAACACACTTCCTCCATGATTTTGTCTCATTGTCTACCATCATAGACACATGCTGCTCATTATCTTCATGTATAATATCCCTTGGGACTTCTTGCAAAGATACAAGAGCCCTCCTAGTGGAAGCAATTGCTTCATATCCATCTCCAAATAGAAGTAGATCTCCTCCTGTGTCACAACGTTTCTAGCTCTTCCTCTTCCTTCTCCTCATCAATTGAGAATACCTCATCATTAAGAGTCCCTTTTTCTTGATATCCTTCTGAAAAAGGAATCCTCATGACTTCTTCTTGAGAAGAAATTTCTTGCTGAAGTGGGGCCTTTGCCCTTGGAAAATCATGTAGCAGATATTTTACCCCTTCAAAAATGTTCTGAACTAGAGTTGGCTTCATGGATCCTTCCAACTCATGCAAAGATTCTGAATTCTTGGGCTTGGCTTGCTCACCCAAAGAAGTTTCAGATTTCTTAAAATCAAATCTTTTCACTAATCTCCTAGTGAATTTTTCATAAGTAGAGATATTTACATTTTTCAATGAAGAAGATTCAAATAACCACCAAACATAAGCCTTATCTTGGAGATGCAGTGCTACTACTTTTATGGCTTCTTCTTCTGAAAGTTGATGAAGCTGGAAATATGTGTCTAGCTTTCTTACCCAAGACTTGGCTGAGCTCTCGGGTGATCCATCAAAAGTAGGTAGAAAGAATCTACCCAAAGTGTGTTGCATGCACCCTCTTCTTCTATTGTATTTTCTGGATCTTCTTTCTTATTTAAGTTGAAAAAACTCTTGGAAGCTTAGATGCTCCCTGAATCTTCTAGATTCAAATTCATATTCTTGGAGACAGTCACCAAGAGTCTCCTCCTTTGGTGTTTCTCCTTCTAATTCTTCTCTTGCAAGGAATGTAGGCATGCTACAGTGTTGTAGATCTGATTGTGTGGCTGAGTTCTCACACACATAATATGAATAATTGGGGCTTCCTTCATGTGCAAGTCTTCTTGATGGATCTTCATGTCTTTCCCTCCTCATTCCTGGGATCTCTCTCTTAAGCTCATGAACAGCTTGGAAAAGAGTTTTTGAGAACTCCTCTCTAGTCATCCTTCCAGATAAAGGGGTTTTACCCTTGTCTTATTTGTCTTCAGTGTAATCAAACTTTTTTTGTCTTCCCTTTCCTTGAAAATACAAATTGGCTTATTTAGAGAGGCACAGGCTGTGCCAAGATGATTGCTCTAATACCACTGTAATATCCCAAAATGGGGACTATGGCAATATATAACAATACTGCAGCAAAAATAACGCAAATCATCTAAAACATAGTAGGATGCCAATATGGAGACCCTACTTTACCATTTACAACAGCAAATCAGATGTACAATTAGGCTCGTAAGATGTACAAGAGGAAATAGAAGGCTTCCAATGAAATAAATCTGTCAAAAGAGGTGCTACAACCATGTATATGAGAAGAAATTTCTTCGATAGCATTATTTTATTGAGGCTACAATAGCTGTTGATTAAAACTTAGATCTAGAGAAAAATAATGCATGAAAATTCAGATCTATGACAGATCCATACACTATAAAGACTCTTCTTCAAAATCCCCTTGGGGTTTTTAGCAATACATGAAGTACATGGAGTAGATCTGCAGAAATATTCAGAAATTATGAAGTATTGAGAACTGATCTGATATATACAATATAATGACCCTGAGAAATGAATCTCAAAGGTGAAGGGTAGATCCCCAACACATGTAAATCACTCCTCCAAAAAGTTATGCCAAATGACCCTGCAACAGCACCTACAAAAAAACGCAGATTTGGAAGTAAAACTGTGCTCTAGGGTTTAGGATATGTTTGGCCACATGCTAAGATCTGAATTTGATGCTCCAATGATCCAATAATCACTTGTCAATGGAGTAGAAGACTTTCCCACTGAAAAGGAGCACTAAAATGGTCTAGATCTGAGTAGATCTAGCTTCCACTTGTTGCATCTTTCAAAGACAACCAAACCCTCAATAGGATCTGTGTTGTAGTTGGAAGAAGAAGCTTGGCCAAATGCCTGACAGTGGACAATAAATGCAAGACTCTTCCAAGAGGCCCCTCAAGGAAAGAGGTGGGATTCCCAATCAGGAACACCTAATGCTAAACGACATTATTCCCAGCTAAACAGCCAGAGAATGATATATATCTAAATAGAAAATACATTTAGAAATATAATGTTCATCAAAAACCTTCTCATGCTTCCATCATCTTCCTTTTATAATTTGAGAGCTTGCAAACCCTAAACCACCTCCAATGAAATAGTCCATTTCACATGAGCCATCTCCATCTAAAACTGTGACGTGCCTCATTGATGGCCACTCCTCCAAGACAGCGTTGTAGATTCGGTTTTGGTTGACCCAGTCCAAAGATTCATCCCCTTTCACACCTAAGGGTGCTTATTTAAATAGCCCATATTTAGCTTTGTTCACATGTGGCATTGATTTATTCACTGTTTAGGAGTTTTATTGATCCTCCTTTACACATTTATTCATGACACAGAAAAATAAAACAAAAATGAATATTCCCATTAGCTTATGACTAATTAGGAATATTACACATTCATATTTTTTCCCATGGTAGCAATCCTTGAACACACTTGATCAGAATATTACACCCTCATGCATAAGCCACCATGATATTCATATCTAGTTTATAGCCACCCTGTAAGTCCTACTGACTCCAGGGATTTCCCCATCAGAAATAACTATGACTATCATCAAGCTGCTTAATATACTTCGACCTTGGGCCACTTAATCTCCATAATCAGTTTTCAATCACCCCTCGCCAACATGCCTATGTTAAACCCATCACATCTAGGTCCATTACCCTTCATATCAGTGACCCCTCGTTCAGTTGAGGCTTCCTTTTTGTCGACTTCAACACCTATTTTCTAAAAAGGATGCAGTACCTTGGATCACCCCTCTCCATAAAAGGGGCATCCTCAAGTGGCACTGTGGGAGACATCATTTCCCACAGATGTCATCGATCCTCCTGGCATTTGACTACAACAAAATATTTCATGTCAAGATGGTATCATACCTTACAACCATTGCACTTTGATCAAATTCGTCAAAGACTCGTGCCTTCATAAGCATCTCTTTCAACAATTCTTACACGGGAAGGTCCTAGCCAACACCTATGCGTACAATGCACAACTATATTTCATACCAAGTTTACGCATATGGGTACCACATTCCACCTATTGTCAAAGAAAAAATGCCCTAGAGGGCGTCAACAGTCATCGTCAGCAACCACTAGATCACTACCATATTAGTGACACAGACAGAACATGTATCTGTCAAATAGATTTGTTTAACTAGCCACAACATCATGAGCATGGTACATGCCCCCCTCGTAGAAATTTTTTATATATATTGTATCATATTTTCTTACAGGGGTCCCATAGGGCATGGTCATTCTTCGAACCGGTGCAGGGTGTCTCCAATTTTGAGCTTCATGCAGGTCTCTCTCTCTCTACGCACAATATATAGAAAAGAAACTATAATATATTTCGGCTATACAGCTCTTCCTAGACCTCACACATTAGGGGGAAACTGTTAACACTGGAAAATCGTACAAGAAGAACACGACATTATTTAATGTCAGGCAGAAGGATTTACAAGGCTGAAATACATTAGAGAATCTAGAAAGTATTTAAAACTAAGATCTGAGGAAAAATCAAATTTGAGCAAGTCATAAATGATTTTTCGCACATAATCATTCATGAAGAGTGCCTTTGCGTGCTTTTTTACTCGAAATGCATGCAATCTTGGGAGTGGCGGAAGTCACTTTCTAGGACTAAAAAAAAGCACACTCTCACATTTGAAGCCACCTAAGGACAACCACCAAAGCCTCCTTAGACATCAAGGGAGCACACAATGGAAAATTTGTGGCACACAATGGAATCATCCCCCTCTCTTGGGTCACCATCCACAATGTACCAAGAGAAGGAAGGAGGATTTGAATTCTCCTATACAAAGAAACTAAGAGATGAAGAATGTGAGAGCAAATTGTTATGTTGGCCAGAATTTCCCAAGCAATACCAACAGTGTGTGATCCAAAGTTGAAGATAGAGGGGACTCAATTATTGGCCATCCAACAAGTTCAGTCCACCACAGTAAAGAGAGGGAGACTTTGCACCAAAGCAAGCTTGGAAGTAAAAACATCATTGCATCAGGACTAAGAACCCATGTTCTAAGGGCCCTTTGGAAAGAGGGTCAAAGTTTCATCCTCATTTCCTACCAACACTCAATAAGAGGGGCCGAAGAGCCACCGTTTGGATTATTGCATTTTTTTTATTGTATTCAAAGCTTTTTTTTTATTTTCTTTAGTTTAGTTTATTTTTAGTTTATATATGCATGCTATTTCCCTATCTAGTATGTTTATGATTCTAGCTTGTTACGGTAGCCATCAATATTTTTTACATGTTAGTGATGACTATATCTACAGCTGAGTTTTCTAGAAACTGATTTCCTTATGTCAATATGTCATCCAGAAAACCCTCCTAAAACTTTTTTCACCTTTCTACCTTTTCAGTTCGCCCATGTCGAAATCAAAAACCTCATATCACAAGCTTATCTAGCTTCAGCCTTATTGACCTGCCCATCAGCTTTAAAAAGCAAATCCACATCTGTTTCAAAAAGTCTCCCCTATGTTAGGAAGTGGCGTTTTAGGACATTTCACCTTTGGCAATCCTCAAAAAGCCAAAAAGCCCCCATCTGCAAAAGACCTGCCATGACTGATCCCTTACTTTGCAAATGAAATTGACAAGCAGCCTTAAGTCACGCCACTCATATCCCCTAGATCTCAGCACTGCACAAAATCCAATCTCAAGCTGACTATTAGGTCTTTCACAGTGTTCTATGGTTCTACAAAGGCAGGAAATATATTTCATCTCATGGAGTAAATGTTTGAGTTTACAGTTAGAGGAACAACTGCTTCTAAATGTAACTTAAGCCTGAGATATGTTTGCAAAACAGAAAGCTACTCATCTGAACTTTACAGCTCTTTCCAGCATGAAAAATCACAATAAGAAAGGGACACCACTATCTCAGCAAACTGGTAAATTGTCAAGGCCCAGAACCTCCTTCATTTACAAGCAGAGGGTTAGGGCGCCTCCTTCATCCACAAGCAGAGGGCGCGGGCCAGCATTGACTCAGAAGGTTGCAAAAGTCCAGGTTTGCCTTTACTAAAACAATGAAACAATATCTTCAGGTTTTATGGATGTAATTGATGATCATAACAGGAATATAGTTGAAATATGCTAGCTCAAAGGAAAGGGGAGTTTGGCCTGATAAAGGAGCTCATTTCAAACTTGCAAATCATATGAATTGTTGAAGCTTTAGAAGGCCTGTCATCAGTAAACATCCCAATCATAAGAAGCCTGTTTTGTCCAAGATCAAATGGAATAGATGCTGTTAACCAATGCCATTACACAAGCAGAAGGAAAGCCCTTGGTTTTTCAAAAAGCACTGACCTTCATAGTCACAAAAGTTATTTGTCAAGTAAATATATCATGAGTTGAACAAGCCAAATGATAAATATCTCAGTCACCCTTAGAACAGTGCAGAGGAACAGTGTCACTGTGGCTAGGGTTTCTTCTAAAACACAGTGATGCTTGCAAGTAAAGATGCTAAGATTGGTGTTTTTCAAGTAGTTTACTTACCACCACATTCAGAGAAAGGCTGTGTCAAACATAGTAGTCAAAAAGCCTTCGGATACCTTACCTGATGAAGAGCCTCCTCCATGCATGAGTAGAGGGCCAAAGCCATTGCAAGTTGCTGAAGCTGATTGATATAAAATATAATGGAAGGATACCAAAAAACTGAATAGGAGTCATTGCACAGGTAAGTGTTACTGTTTATAATGCAAAGGTATTGATTTCCCTCTTCAAAAAGCTATCTGTCAGACTGTACCTATAGTGGAAAGAAGGAAATGTTATGAATAATGTATACTATTGATACCAAAAGAAGCAGTTGCTTTAAAGAAATGGTTAAAGGCATCTCACTATCACCTGCCCAGAAGCCTAAAGAAGATCCTTTTGAGTAAACAGTGAAGTATAGTGTGAAAGCAAGCCATCAAAAGAGCGCACTTACAGTCCCAAGGGAAGCTTGTGAATCACCTAGAAGCAGCAATCATCAAACACTTTGAAAGAACACAGGCCATCTCATGCTGAATAAAAAATCGCCAGGGTATACAATCTTATGAATAGGCAGAAGAAGTTGGTTTTGATGAGTTGACACTGTTTATATGTCTTATAACAAACACAGTTGTCATTATTCCAAAGGGCAGATGTAGCACAAAACTGCATGGAAAAAGGACCTGCAGACAAGGCCTTTTAAAATTTTGTCACCAAGAAGATTTCCCCTTTAAAGTTATTATTCACTGTGTTCCAAAGGTCTTTCAGCCTGTGATCATTGTTGGATAGTTTAAAAAGAAGAAGCACAACCTTTATTTTGAGGGAAAAAGGGTATTGTATACTACACCTACAAGCAGAGATTTGAAAACCCACTATAGGTAAAAGATGAAGAAGTTGCCGAAGACCAAGAGTTGTCAAAGCAAAGTGACAAATCACCTGTGTTATTAAAACACCGTAGCAGAAGTGGTGGAGTTGGTCGACTTAATTGGTCAAAGTTCAGAGCTCGGGGTCAGAATCAAGGTGCGGGTATATATATTCAAATAACAAACCCACTGTTTTAAAAAACAAACAGAGTTAAAGATCAATGTTAATTCCGAAAGGTTAAATGACCGTTGGAGAGTTATGGTGACATAGCATCAAAAGGTAAGTATGGTGTAAAGTTTTCATTTTCAAAAAACTGAAGAAGAGCCCGCGCCTCTCTAGCACCAAGGCGAGAAAATCCGGTCGAAAATTCACAAGTATACACTGTGCAGAGGCAGCGCGACGTGCCTGGGTTTTGGCACGACGTGCCTGGGCGGAATTTTGCACAGGGCTCTTTGTCGGTGCGACGTGCCTGTACGTTGGCGCGACGTGCCTGTACAAGGCCGCCCGACCACACGACAGGCCGACCCGACAAGCACTTGCTGCGCGACGGGTTTTGTTCAAAGGTTGTCGCGCAGCTGTCTAGAGTCCCCAACATTGTTTCAGCTTTCAAAAGCGGATGTTCATCAAAGTTCGAGGTATTTTATATGCTCCCCCATCAAATTTCAAGGTTTTGATAAAGGACAATAAGGTTTAAACCCCCGGACCTTGCCATTATTGTTAAAAACAAAAGCAGCCTTTCTACACAGTGAACTGAACTATTGCAATATGATAAAGGCCGAATTTGTCATTCAAAGAGCACATATAGAGATACGGGGTTTTGAAGTTGTCTTGTAAAGATTTGTGCTTTGATTAGAAGAAAGCTTTGTTATGAAAAGACAGGGTTTGGTCTTAAAGGAGAAAACTGTCTTCACAGTCCTCCAGACCTTGCCACATTGTCAAAACAGTGAAGTACACTCAGCAAGGGAGTTTTGACATTCTTGTTGTTTGAAAAAGAAAACTCATAAAATCTCTGTCTAAGAGCTTGATAATCTTCTAAAAACTCTGTCATTATCACCCCAAACCTGTGTATTGGCACTCTTAGCATATGTGTGGTGTTTTTCTTGATATGCAAACAGTGCAAAGAAGGCACACTTGCACAGGACAGAATTGCTGAATGTTTGAAAGCCTCCTCCGAGCTAGGTATTGGTTGACATCAAAGCTGTCAAAAACAGAGTGATTGTTGGCATTCTCTCACAAGCACACCTTTTAGCAAACTACCCCTTTTTCACTGTTTTTTGTCACTACTGTGAAGAGTTATTAAACAGAGATTTTCCAAAGGTGCAGGGCCACTCTCTACGGGACAAAAGAAGGGCAGAGGTTGTTAATAGTGGGATTCTAACTTTGGAGGCAGAGGTACAAAAGTAGTGTGTAATTTCTTAAAACTTCACAAATGAAAAGGGCCACTTTCTAAAGGGCAGAGCTGTTGGTGATTGCTTTTAACATTGAGACAGAGGTACTAAGGAGCAGGGTTTTAATATTGAAGATTGGTCTTATAGATGCCAAATGCAAGGGTTGGTTGATCTCTAACAAACTCACCAGGAGTAGTTTTTCAAAAACTGTGCACAAGAAATTGACACAGGAGTTTGCCTCATCTTTACACAGGGTACCATATTAAAAAGTTTGCCTTGCTAAAGTGCATCCAGAGTTGAAAAGGTTGTTTTTAATAAGTGCAGAGGTGGCTTATTCCAAGAAACATTGTTGCATTTTATTCAACACCACAGGGTTCATATCTATCCAAACAGTGTAGTGGCCAGTTTCAATCCAGCAGAGCATTTTTCATATAGTGAAGGCAGTTTGCCTCTTCCAAAGTTTGGTCAAAGTCAGAATGCCTCCAAAGCGAGATCACAAGAGCGGTCCACATAAGAGATATGAGCCTATCTCCATAGAAAAAATCAATGCTCACCCATCAATGCTTTTCAATTTCCATGAAGTAGGCTGTCTTGATTTCTGTCAGAGGATAGAAGAAGTCAAGAGTTTCGCGCCACTTACACATTTGTGCGCTTTGAGATTCAAGGACAAACACTTCCAGTTAGCAGGTCTTGACTTCAAAATCTCCCCAAGGTATGTATCCAAGGCTACCAAGATCCCGTATCATGGTGAAAAGTGGTTTAAACAAGCGCATCTTGATTTGGAGGATTATAAACCTTTCATCAAGCCTGAACATAGGGAAACCATCACTGCTATTTTCCCCTTCTCCTATCTTCTTGACAGTTATGCTCCGCTGATGAAAGCCATAATGAGATATTTCACTTGTGAAGGGAGGTTTAGCCAAATTTTTGCCTATCATGTCCGCTTGTTGATGCATTTTACCAGAAACAGGCAATTAAACCTTCCATACTTTTTGTCCAAAAGCATAGAGAAAATGGCAGCTATTGTCCAAAAGAAGGCTCCCCCTCAGCAAATCCCTTCTCTCTTTCATCATTCCTTGATCAAAATTATCTTCTTACACCAGCTGGAGAAGAAAGGGGTTTCATGGGATTCATTCATTAGCCATGCCGATTTCGCCACTGTCCCTCCTGTTCATGTGTCTCCTACTCAGCCTGTCCATCGCCCAATGCCTTTATCTAGTAGGCCTACCCCTAAAAAACTCAAGATGACCATTGGGCAGCCAAGTGAACAGGGAGAAGGAGAGGGCAGTGAACCACAGGGAGAAAAAGAAGGTAGTGAGCAGCAGCAGCCAGATTTTGAGGGACAGCAGCAGTTGGAGATTAGTGAGCAACAGCAGCCAGAGTTTGAAGATCAGCAGCAGCTACAGGTTGATGAACAACAGCAGCTACAGGTTGATGAACAGCAGCAAGTACCGGAAGAGGAACAACAGCAGACAGAAATTGAAGAGCAGCAGGTTGAGCAAACAATTGAAGCGCCTTTTGAGCCACAAGATGGACAGGATGTTGAGGAAGGACAGCAAGCTGAAGCTGCCTCCTTGATAGTGACCAAAACTGTTCCTAGAAAGAGGAAATTGCCCAAAATGACAACTTCTAGCTTGCCAAGGAGAAAAAGCGCCAGATTAGCTTTCAAAGGCAAAAGTAAAATTGGAGAAAGTGCAAAGCATGGAGGTGAATTAGCTATTATCCCTATCCAAAGTGATGATAGTGACAATGAGGCCCGCCTCCTTGAAAACCTCCTCATTCACAAAGAAGGGCAAATTGAGGCGTTACAAGAAGATCTTCAAAGGGCGAGGAATTTCAACCACTTCTTGGAGGTTGAAAACAAACAAATGAAGTATCATGCAGCCATTCATGAGGCAAGGGCGATCAAGTATAAAAAGGAGGCAGAAAAGGCGCAAGTAAGAATTGAAGAGCTCATTGGCGAGTTTGATGATGAAGAAGAAGAAGACCAGCCTAGGCGAAAGAGGCCTAGAACCATCGGGCTTAGAAGAGCCTTGGAGAAACAGAGAGCAGAAGAACAAGCTCAATTCGAAGCCTTTCCTCTCACTACCCTCCTTGAGCAGGAAATTGAGGAAAACAAGGAAGCATGGCTTGAGAGGGCTAACCAGCATTTGGAAACAAAGCTTGAGAAGGCAAACAGGGATCTTGAGCTACAGAGAAAGAGGACTCTTCACTTTCAGAAGCTAAATCAGTTTGCCAAGCGAAAATTGAAGGTAGCGCAAGAGAAATTGAAGAAGTTGAAGGAGAGGCGCCTAGCACGGAAGGAAGCAAAAAGCATATCAGCCCTTGATATTTTGGCTTCAGCTTCGGAGCATGTCTCTATGGACCCTTGAGGGTCATGCATGCCAATTTTGGGCCTGTTTCGGCAACTTTTTGTTTTTTGGCATTTTTTGGGTTTTGGCCAAAAACTCATAAATTCGCCATTTCAGTTTGATGAGTCGTCAAGGGAGGAGGATGATACCGATGGATGCCATAATTCCATGAGCAGGTCTCCAGCGATTTCCAGGGCATTTGAAGATCATTCGCCCCCTCAAATTGGCGAAAAACAGCCTCATTTTGCACATTCTGCCCGCCATATCAGCAGCCTGCTATTTTCTGGGTTTTTTCACACAGGTACAGTTTTGAGGGACTTTCGGAGATCAGATTGAGGTGATTCCACTTGCGTTGGAAAGAAGACACAGAAAGCTTTCCAACGAGCCATCATGAGCCTCATTTCGACACTGGGAAGGCTTCCATTTTCCTTCAGCAAGTCAGGGGACCTTTTTCAGGCATAAATATGAAGTATTTTTGTAATTTTTGAACTCCAAAAATCTGCTTTTCCCAAATGTGCGTTAAGCTATTTTTATCATGGGGAAATCATGTAAAGTCAATATAATTTCCGTTTTTAGCGGTTTTTTAGATATTTTATGGGATATTTTGTGCCTTGGGCTTTGCAAAGCCTCAAGGACAAGTTTAGATATTTTGACTTGGCCAATGGGATAGCTAGTTGCTCCATGAGTTTTTCCTTCCTCAAGCCTATTTATTCCATGGTTCTCATTGTAAATCAGAGGCTGAACTTGAGAGAAGAATTAATGCATTGGTCATATGAGCTTTGAAGAATACACTTGAGTTATGATTTTTGGACTGCCTCTTGGATGCTTTTGAAGAATGGTGAAGGCTTGTTGATGGATTCCTTGTCATGGTAGAATGGTATAGTGCTTCTTAATGTGTTTTGTCTTCTAGTTCTCATTCATATTACATATTTCTTGCTGCTATAGATCAGTAAAGATTGATTTTGAGATATGCTCATGGAGGCACCTCAAAATCCCTGAATCTTCATAGCTTGATGTTTTCTTCTCCCTTAGTTATGCTAAAGAATTCTTAGCTGCTCTTTAGTAACCTAAGGTATTGTTGCTTAGTTTTATTCATCAGTTCTATGTATGTTAAGTAGGATGTATGGTTTGCCCTACCTACCTACAAGCTGCCCATAGTTCTGTCCATAAAACTTTCTCTTTGACTGATTTGTCGATCATCTTGTTGAACCAAGGAGGCCTAGTCCCGATCTAGCCCTTTGCCTAAAACTATGAAAACTTATTTGTCCAAGTGCCCAATGACTTAGAGACTATGTTTAGGTGTTCCGGCATAGTTTATGAGTTGTTAGTTTGTCTTATATGTTTTCCCCAAAGTCTGATAGCCATTTCCCGAAGTTAGAGGGTCTTATACCTCTATGTATGGCTAGAATGTTTGATTTCTATGTGTTAATTAGCTTATAGTTATACTTAGCATGATTAATGGCTTGCTATTACATGTTTATTGTCTGCTATTAACTAGTTACACTTGAAATCCCTTGTCTTTCACCAACTTGTTGTCCACTTAATCCATTTTTCCGAGAGATCCCTTCTACCGTGAATCAAATCGGCCCTACAGCAGCTTTACATCATCACCTCATAAGCTTCCTTGACCTGTTTGACCCCATAGCCCAATTTATCTACATCTTGTTATCCAGTTTATGTATTTGATCAGTTTCATTCCTCACAAACTTAAAAAAACAAAAAACTAAAAACATACTTCATAACTAGCCTAATATCAGAACACTGCAAGTAAACACACCGACATCTTTTACATATATAGAGAGAGCCCTCTCTGAGTCCAGGAAGGCTAGGTCCTTGGGCTCCAAAGCTTGGTTTGATGTTACATCGTCATTTGGCTAGCCAATCGGCCAAATCACGGGACCCTAGCATGTTCCACTAACTTTCTTGACTCCATATATTTTCTACTTGTGACCAATAACTTAAGAGGGCAAACCACACCCCTTAAGTTGTTTTGATTTCGTACATGCGTGCACCAAACACACTAACAAAGGTGTGATTGTATACTAAAATTATCTCCATTCTATTGCAAAGGTTTTTTTACTTCTATCTTCTAGCCCAATCTTGATCTGGTGATATCTTGAGAACCCATATGTAAATGAATAAGCCTCTTGGCCTCCTACATTTTCCAGAATCTCATCAGAAAATGAGATTAGAACAGAGATCATGAATGCGAGTGTTTAGTTTTTTCACGGATCTATGCAAATACTATTTCTCATTTAGTCTTCTTATCCCACACCACCATAGGACTCACCCAATCATATTCTTCTATTTCACTCTATAATTCTTGCTATTACACCATTTTTTGGTCATCTAACCTATTACTATTAGATGGACCAAATTACACCATGTAAGACCAATTTTACCCTAAGTAAAATTGCTTTCACTATGAAAATAACTTATTAAACCACCTTTATTAAGTTTTTTATGTTCTAAATAGGAAACCCCATGAGGAAATATTAAACAAATCCACATTTGTTTGGTTTTCCTCAAGGAATAATTAGTTAAACAACAGTTTAATTAATATTCCTGGTCATACTTAACCCAAAACAAGGAAATTAATTAGATAAATCATTATTTATCTTATTGTTTTCTAGGAATAATTATTTAAACCTTATTTAAATAATATCCCTTGTTACATTTGACTAAATATTTCATAAATATATATATAAATCATTATTTATTTGTGGTTATTACTCAACCACATCCTTAAAATGTTAAATAAATGTTGTTGTTGTGTTTATAAATAAAGGGATTTGACCCAAGTCAAATTCTTTTTCCCTCCAACAAATATAATAAAATATTCAATAAAAGTTGGATCTTGATTTGGTTAATAATATTTTAATTATGCACCAATATCTAGACTAACTCAATATTTTGTAATAAATAGAAGGGTTTTCCTTTCATTCATCACCTTTTGTTGCCTAAAGATCACTCTGGATCTATACTTTTGGTCTGACTTTGATCCACCATTATTGTCATATTTTGCTACTATTTTTCTTGTGAGCTCCCTTTGAGTTCTATATTTGTCTGGGTTTTCTACACCATCAAGAGAGAGATATTTTAGATTTGAAGTGTTGAGGACTTACAAGAACCCATCCCATTGAGGAGGACTGGTAACATCCTTCTATGTTCTCCTCCCAGGTGCCCTTAATACAAAATTCTTTTAACATATTCTTGTCTTGTCTATTGGATGCATGGAGCAACTCTTGCTTTTATTTATTGCTTAATGTCTTTTAATGCATAGATATAGTTCTTGCAGCATTTATCTCGATCAACTAATTACATATCTAAATATATTGGCAGCCATTTTTGTTGTTAGGGTTGTTTGTTATGCACAGCTAAAGTGGTATTTTTTCGTACGCTTGCAATTAAGATTCATACTAACAACTGGCGACTCCACAAGGGTTTACAATTGCGACCTCTATCGTTTTTCAGATCCCTGCATATCCAACTGCTTCAAACCCTATGATTTCTCTTCAGCTTCTTGTTTTTCTTTTATTGATGTTGTTTTTAACCTATAAGTCCTAAAACATTAAAAATTATAACTTCTGTGTGTTTTCGGACCTATTGTGCAGATGACAGACATCAACTGCAGCTGGGACGACACATTCTACTGAAACTTGATCTCGAGAGTGCTGGAAGTGAAATTCGATATTTTTGGGCCAAAACCTATGACCTCAAACTCCAGGGCGTAGAAAACAGACCAAAACTTGCAGCCAATGCAAAAAACAGGTCAGAAACTGCGACCTGGACTTTTGCGGGAATTTTTCTGAGATTTTTCTGGGTTTTTCTGGGCCTCTATTCAAGGTTGTCTGACCTCCATATCCACCCATTTTGGACCTGTAATTGTTCTATTTTTCTCAAAAAATTGGGAACCTAGCCCCCTAGGGCTTCAATACCCTCCACCTTTTGTGGAAGAGTTTTAGCTACTACAGGTTGTCTAAAATTTCATAGTGTTCAGCCATTTTTTCAGATCTGATACCTTACCTTCAAATCCACTTCATATTGGCTATTTATCCATCCACAACACCTCCTTTTATTTTTGTTTGGATTTTCCTCTAGGGTCCCCTTCTCTTCCCTCCACGTTATAGCCTTTCACCACCTCATTTCCAGCAATTTTTCCTCTGATTTTTTGTTGTTTGTCTGCACCTATTTCCAGCAGATCTGACCTTATAGATCATTGTCCCTTTTGAATTTAGATCTATTTTCTATTTTGGTGTGTTTTGACTAAATTTTTTCCCACCTACAGACTAGTTGTTGAGAGGCCCGCCTCCTTGGGTTTAGATTAATGCATAATTAGTTATTTATTTTATGTTATTTTTGTTTCATATACTATTATCTGCAGGTTTATTTACAGTTATACAACACACTTTTCCTTTTTCTCTACATACATCTGGGTTTAAAAATTAAAATTTACACACTTAACGCACACACCCTAAGTAAAGAAGAGCTTGGTTAACACTGCCAAGCAAAGACTTTAACATTGAAATCAATTGATCTTGCAACTCTTTGCCCTTGTTTTGAAATTGTAATCAGTTGATCCTGCACCTCTTTGCCCTTGTTGGTCTCTCTTCCCTTTGTGTCGTGTTTGTGCCTTCATCATTGTGCCACCAAGGCATTTATCTCGGAGACTTCTTAGCCTTCACCCTCAGTTTCCAATTGGAAGACTTACTCCTCCATGTAAGATTCGAGTTAGTCCTCCACAGAGTCCACACTCCAACTCCTCTTCTAGTTCATTGGGTTCCCCTTTTGGTTTCACCCTCGGTTCTCCCCCTGTCACCTTCACCATGTCTGGTTCAGGACCTAACGTTGGTGGTAACCCCGGCCCTAATGCTAGGAATACTACTAGTGGGACCGCAAGAGGAACTACCCCAGCTGCTCCCTTGCTCCCCTATATGGCAGGCCTCAGTCTTCCCAATTTTAATCAGTTGATAAATGACCCTATACACCATGATGCTAGTTGGCCTGCTATGCCAACAAAGCTCCCTTCCGACATCCCCATGTTTGAAGGCCTTTCTGGAGAAGATCCTACAAATCATGTTCGATCGTTTCACATGTGGTATTCGTCTAACTCCATTACCGATGACTCTATCCATCTTCGGTTGTTCCAACGTACGCTTACTGGCAAAGCTTCTAAGTGGTATGTTGATCAGGCCTCATCCTCTCATACCACCTTTGCAACTCTTGACCAGGCTTTTTTGTCTTACTTCCAGCTTCCCCTTCGTTATGACACTGTTACCGAACTTTTGACTTCTTTCTGTCAATCGTCTGCGACCTGCCTATCCGATCATGTCCAAGAATGGCCGAGAAGAAAGAGCCTATTTCGAGCCCCTACCTTTGAAGATTGTGTCTACATGGACTAGTTCCCTAGATCCCTTTTGCCTACTATAGGCAAAGATGTCGCATCGAATTTCCCTCAAACCGAAGAAGCCGCTCTCCAAATTGCGTTAAAATATGACCTAATCTACACTCATTCGAGTTATCTTTATACCATTCTACCTTATCTTCCCAGACCCGGTGGTTCCAACGCACAGGGGGCATCTCATGTCGCCGACGGTATCGTTGTAGCTCTCTCTCATCCATGTACTCAACCTCTAATGGCCAGCACCTCCTGCACTTTTCCCCCTCCTGGTAGCATGTATCCAGGATACGACATGCCTCCTCCTTTTTTCAAACATGTTCACCACAATGTTATCCAACCTTCTTATTATCAGTATCCACAGCTTGGTGTTCCCCCTCCTCTAGCATTAGCACCTCAGCCTCCCTTGCCTTCTCGACCCCCGCAACAGTAGCCACCACCCCCCTAGGGGCAGGTGTATGCACAGCAGGGCACAACTAATACTCCTATTTCCAAAAAGAAGAGGAAAGGCATTCTAAATCAATCTGCCCCCTGTAATCTTGGACCTAATCCTCAAAATAATGCACCTAACACTGCTAACCAGCAATAGGGCACTCATCCCAAGCAGGGTAGGCTTGTTCATACTAATAAGCCTTATTCTTGTTGTGGTGTTTATGGTCATTACACTCACGATTTTCCTCTTTTACCACAGAAGCAGCAGATGTGGCAGACTCAAGCAACATTGCAAGGACAACAAGCCTCCCCTTTCTTCCCTCCTAATGTTGCGCCTAGTCAGCCGAATGTGTTTACTAATCCTTTCCCTCAGTAAGGATTTGTGGCTACCCAACCACCTGAAGGTCAGGCGGCCACTCAACCTCCCCCATTTGGTACCTCTGATTACCAAATTCTCATGATGAACTCTGACCAACCTATAACCGTAGGTATCAACCTTTAGGCTCGGTCCCGTCATTACAACAAGCCTCCCACTATGTGTGTCCTCGAGCCCCCTTATTCAGGTTATACAGAGCCTCTTTCAACACCTAATGGTCCTTTGCAGATCCCTCAGCCTAAGGCAGAGGTTCCTACCAATATCCATAAGGGACCATTACACCGAAATGTTGCTTCTGGTAAAGCTGCCAATTCGTATAGCATAGTAGATGATTTGGCACAATCTCCTGCTGCCATCTCAACATTGGAACTCCTCCAATCATGCCCTTCACAACGAAAATCTCTACTATCTACCATGGGCACTATAGATTCTTCAAATGATCGATTGATCGTCTTCGATGCTGACCAGTTAGAACATCCTCCTCTTCTTGCTTCTGTCGCCTTCCAAATCCTAGTCAAGATCTGGAACACCAAAGTTTCCCAATGTATCATTGATGAGGGGGAATCCACCTGCGTGATGTCCACTTCGGTTTGGAAGCAACTTGAATCACCTGAATTGGCCCCTTCCATGATCACTCTCTGAGCGTGGGATGGCCATGCCTCCTAGCCCATTGGCATGTTCCGCAATTTTCCTATTACTCTTGCGGGAAAAACTATTTGCGTTGACATAGAATTCATTGATGCCCCCTTAGATTACAACATTCTATTGGGTCGTAGCTACACCTATACAATATCTGTTGTACCATTTGTGGTTCACCACAAGATGTCCTTTCCCCATAATGGAAATATAGTCACCATCAACCAGTTGACATATTACGAACCGAAGTCTGAGACCTCCCTCGAGTCCATCATATCTTCGGTGGCCAATAAGAAAATCATCAATCCCTTGACTAGTGTCTCACCCGGAGTCTACAAAGACTCCTCTTTGCTTGGTACATTCCCTGGTCTTCCTCCTCCTGTCTCTGATCCTAGCTCATCGAATGTTTTCATGATGCAATCATCTCGAGCTTCCCTCAAGCGGCCCACTTCGGCTAGTCAGTAGCTTTGCCCTCCGAAACCTACTCCTAGCCCTTTGATTCAACCTTTTGGACCTCCTCCTCCTGTCCCTTCACCTACAGCTAGTATCCATGAGCCTCTCTACCCTCTTAGAATGGTTCCTCTAGGCCTTAACCATATCAGAGCTGTCTCGCCTAGCCATTACCCCTCTGGTCAGATACGGTTCCTAGCTCCCCCTCTTGGAGTGTTCTCGGTACTTGTCATGGCTACCCTATCTCTTCCCAATATTACTTTGGGGATCCCCATCTGGTACCTCGACCCTCCAGCCGCTACCCTGCCTGGACAACCCAAACGTTACCTTGCTTTGACCCTGGTTCAACCGATCCCTATGATTTCCCCCACTGTTATAGTGCCTCAACCACCTCAATAGGAACCTTCTCTTGTTGCGACTACTTCAGGTAAAAAGGGAAAAGCTCACAAAAGGGCATAAAAAGACAAGGTTGTCCCCACTAACCCTGCACCTCCTCCGCCTCCAAAACCTTGTGCTTTGTGTGATGTCATCGGTCATGCCACCTATACCTATCCTAAGTTTCCTCGTATCAAGCCCATGGTTAATGTTGCGTTCCGTAAGTCTATGGTCCCTGAAGCCTCTGTTTCTTCCTTCACTGTAACCAAGAACCCTAAGACTATTCACATCAACCAACCTTGTGCTTTGTGTGATCTCCATGGCCATTATTCCCACCACTATCCCCACCTCATGCATTACTGCACCTCTTTGGAGGTAGTTCGGAAGTACGAGATTGAACAGAACCAATCTACCTCTCCTGTTCTTGTGCAGTATGCTTCAGACCAGCTTGAGGATTTACCCGCTCCCATTAACATTCCCCCTCCTGACGTCGAGATGACGGAGCTTGCAGCCACCATCCTCTACCTATCATCATCCATGAGACCCTCGGTGGAAACTCCCTTTGAGTATTCCCCTTTTTTTTTGCTCGACCTCCCTTCAGTGATCACCTTGGGCTCAACATCGGTAGATCCCTTATATGCTTGTTCTTCTGTCATCCCCCATGATGATGCGCATGTGAATTTTTCTTCTCATGATGATAAGTCAGGTAGCTTCGCCGCGTCATGTGGTCTCCATTCCTCCAGTCATTCCATATTCTATTTTTATGATGACATCATGGAAGCCTTGTCCACCCCTGACTTCATCTTTCCTGCCCATAAGCGGGATGGCACCATCCATGTCTATGGTGACTTCCACGCCCTGCACACAAGTTACACCTCTGGTAGCTACCACACACCACCTAACTGTCGGTGTGTAGGTAGTAGACATCTTACCCAAATCACTCCCTCTCGTAGTGTTGGTCCAATTTCTACTTTGCACTCAGGTTGATAGCATTGTTCATCATCCTCCCATTTATTGTCTTGTGGCACCTTTTAGATGGACCTCCCATCCAAACCTTATATCGTTATGCCAATGGTGCAAGTCACTACTCCTAAAATCTAACCTCAACATGTTGGGCCATTTTTACCCCCTTACATTCGCTTGTTCTCTTGAACGGTGTATGCATTGATACTGCCACCAATAATCAGGCCAAATATGATGCAGTGCGAGGTTTATTAGCCGATGCCCTTTCCCATCACATCCTCCACCTTCATGTTCATTTAGATTCCCTGCTTCTTGTCAAGCAATTGAATGGTGTATATCATGTGCATAATCCTATCCTTTTTAGAAGATATTTATGAGTGAAGGTTTTGATGTGTGAATTTGAAATCATTACATTCAGTCATGTACGTAGAGCACAAAATTAATATGTAGATAGCATTGGAAAAAAATTCTAGATTAGCATTTAGCACATGCATTTAACACAAGAAAATATCAACAAAAAACCATAAAAACAATATATATCCATAATATGTGTCGTATAACATGTTTTAGAGTCCATTAACTCTGATACTTATGACATGCCCATAGCATGTTACAAAAACTCAAAACTGGGGGCACCACCTGCCCCTACACAACTAGCTGGGGGCACCGCCTACCCCTACACAACTAATCACTATCTGGAGGATCTCGAGCCAGTGGCTCTACTCCTGCAGCTTGTAGATCATGCATCACCTGTCTGGTCATCACCATGCGCCACATGACCCCTCACCACTCTGAGGGTAAACCAATACATGGCTCTATGTACTGGTCAGCCAAGTCTTGCCAGCCATGCTCTGATACACCAGTCAACAGTCTCTCACATCTACGACAGATGTCCTCCAAGAGAGCCAATGTATCCTCATTTTGCGGTGCTCTCGATCCACTAGGTCCTGCAGCTCCTCCTACTGCAGATCGTCCCATATACCTGACCGGTTTTACCGGTGTTTTATATGCATACCAAAAGTGAAATAATCAGTACCATGTACAATATTCTAAAACTTTGTAATGCACATAAAAGAATAGAAATTTTTCACTTACTATCAGGCACCCATACTCGACCAGGCGACAGTGGCAAATCCGGGTCCCCACGATAACTCATCCCACTATAAGGATAGTTGTCTATGTATAATGGCATCTGATCCCAATGGGAAAATAATTCGGGTTGGAACGCCCATCCAACCGCCCCACCTCCCCCTCTGCACAGTATTCGCCCCCACTAGCACATCCTGGGCTCCCTCGGGCCCCCATCCTGGAGCTGCATGCTAGGTCGAAGTGTCGGGATATTCTTAAAGAAGAGCGAGAACAACACTATCCCATATGCGCAATCATGGTTCACCTACCACCTGCATAACGAAAACTATCATTTCAATGATGACAACATCATCTAGGCCCACCCATAGTAGGTCCCACTCAACACACTCTCCACAGGCATCATCTGCCCTCCAGTGATGTGGTGGAGTGCCTGGTTGCCCAGGATCCGTAGCACCGCTGCGGCCAAAACATGAGTCTCTAACCTCTCTAGATCTCTAATGGGTAACTGTGTCCCTTTAACCTGGATACTTGGTCGACAATGGCACTCTACAAACTCCATAATATTCCTCCCTTGCGGTAACACTAGCTGTGTATTCCCCACTATCCCTAGCAGTGGGAGACCAATCAAGAAACATATGTCTTGGACCGTCAACTCGATCCGGTGCCCCTACACTATAAATACCTCATGGTCCGGATCCCAATAGATGACAATCCGGGACAACAAGGGCTCTCCAGCTCTCATCAGAGGGTTCTCCACAAAATTTAGAACCCCAAACCTGACCAATGCATCACGGACACCATGATCCTCTCAGATCTCTGACCATAGTGTGCCCAGGTCTCTCTCTCTCTCTCTCTCCAGTTGATCTGTAACTCTGCCATATCTGCACAAAACCATCATATTTGTCATTGTACAGAAATGAAATATTGTATCCCAACATAAAAACCCAGCTCTCAGCCAAAAAACAGCATAGAAAAATCCCTCTATGTCAGGTTTCACTTTTCAGTCCCAATCATGGGATAGGTCGAAGTTTTCTTCCTAAAACCTGCTACCCAAGTCGCAGTTTTTGCCCCAAAAAGTGTGACCTGGCCGTGAAGAGGAGCAAGGGTCTGTTCCTGAGATTTGGGGACCTAAACTGAACTTTCAATCCACTGAAAAGAATGAGTAGGGTTAGGCCTCTTACCTGCAACTGACTGATCCCGATTCCAATGGTCATTTTGTCCGCTACGATCGTCGCAAGATTTAGGGCCTTCTCTCCTCTCTACATTCACCATAGCTCCACTTGCAAATGAGTGAATTTGGAGGGAACATGCCTTATTAAAAGAGAAACCCCTAATTTTTCTTTCGCTTGTTGCATCCAAACCGTAGCTCAGTTTGACAAACCGTCTATATTGTTTGAAAGTTCTCACTGAGCCCTCAAATGGGTATCCATTAGTGTTTTTTGATTTAATACTTCACCGAGACACATTTTTTCCAAGAAGGGTCACTTCATCACTCCTTAAAATCAAATTTCTTCACTTGAAACACTTGTAATCGAGGCACCACTTTGCCTCCATACTTGTGCACACTCATGTCGAATTTCATCGTGAGTAAACCATCTCATACTCATGTTTTTATGGTCCCCATTGGACCTTTTATGTGTGGCATCATCATCGAGTCGCCCTTGTTTAGAGCATCCAAGTTGAGTCATCATCGCATCCATGGATTCTATCCCGAGTCACTTTGTATCCTGTCATAGACCTCCATCCTTCATTTCTTGGTTCCTCTCTCGTGTCGCACATTATGGCCTTCAATCCTATTATCCCCTACCCCCTTTGATATTATGTCAGTTGCTGTTAGGTCATCCATGCCCTTTATGCTCTAGCAAGGGAAGTCATTCGTTCGCTACTCAGTACCCTCCATTTGATCATCACCCATAGTGTCAGTTTGTCAGTCACTCTACTATTTTCTCTCGTGCCTTAGTTGAGGATCCCTTATTTCCTCACCTATGGCAGACCTCCTTCTATCGACATCAGATCATTCATTCTAGAAGACAGGTCTAGAGGGCGGTGTACCTTGGTTCTAGCTCCCACTTTTTTTCGGTGCCTCGGATCAAGCAAAGGGACTCCTTATTTCCCTTTGACTTGATTGTTTCTCAGCCCCAGCTCCTTACAGCATGTTTGAGATCCATATACTTGATGGTTCAGTGATGCAACAGATTGTACCGATGATTCCCAGGTGTATGTGAGATGTTCTCAGACCTCATGAGGGGGTGGCCCTTCAAGTAGCCCCCCACATGCCTGGATGACCTCTTAATAGCAGCCTTTGATGCAACTCCACGGATCTAATGATGTTGGCCTCAACCACTTGCAACACATTTTTCTTTGCATGTATCATTCAGATTTTCAGAGCCCTTTCCTGTTTACAAGGGCACTTTGGTTGTAAATATATCCCATGTACTTAGATATTATTGTATAAGTCCTGGTTGTTATCCTAGGCAAAGTATGTATGTGGGATTCATTATCATATTTTTATCTGGCTCATGTTTATGCCAGCATGTACTATATAGTTCAGTCGCTTGTTTACTGGATGCATTATTCTTTGTACTTTTTCTCGGGCGGGCATAGCTATTCCTCCCTCGTTGCCTATAACATAGGTACTTCCTCATAAATGAGACTTATCGCACCTGTAAGTCTCACATCCTCAGGGTCTAGTCCTCTAGCGCTTTTGTCTACCTTATATTTCTCTCTCTCTGACTTCCCCTTTGGTGTCTATTGATTGAGTTCTTACAACGTAATTCAGTCATACGATTAGCTCCTAACGCTCGCATGCTGGGGGCAATCTGTTACACCATTTTTTGGTCATCTAACCTGTTACTATTAAATGGACCAAAGTATACCATGTAAGACCAATTTTACCCTAAGTAAAATTGATTTCACTATGAAAAATAACTTAATAAACCACCTTTATTAAGTTGTTTATGATCTAAACAGGAAACCCCGTGAGGAAATATTAAACAAATCCACATTCGTTTGGTTTTCCTCAAGGAATAATTAGTTAAACAACAATTTAATTAATATTCCTGGTCAGATTTAACCCAAAACAAGAAAATTAATTAGATAAATCATTATTTATCTTATTATTTTCTAGGAATAACTATTTAAAACTTATTTAAATAATATTCTTTGTTAAATTTGACTAAATATTTCATAAATAATTAAATGAATAATTATTTATTTGATTATTACTCAACCACATCCTTAAAATGATAAATAAATCATTTATTTATTTATTATTTATAAATAAATGTATTTGACCCAAGTCAAATTCTTTTTCCCTCCAACAAATATAATAAAATATTCAATAAAAGTTGGATCTTGATTTGGTTAATAATATTTTAATTATGCACCAATATCTAGACTAACTCAATATTTTGTTATAAATAGAAGGGTTGTCTATTCATTCATCACCTTTTGTTGCCTAAAGATCACTTTGGATCTATACTTTTGGTCTAACTTTGATCCACCATCATTGTCATATTTTGCTACTATTTTTCTTGTGAGCTCCCTTTGAGTTCCATATTTGTCTGGGTTTTCTACACCATCAAGAGAGAGATATTTTATATCTAAAGTGCTAAGGACTTACAAGAACCCATCCCATTGAGGAGGACTGGTAACATCCTTCTATGTTCTCCTCCCAGGTGCCCTTAATACAAAATTATTTTAACATATTCTTGTCTTGTCTATTGGATGCATGGAGCAACTCTTGCTTTTATTTACTGCTTAATGTCTTTTAATGCATAGATCTAGATTTTTTCAGCATTTATCTTGATCAAAGAATTGCAGATCTAAAGATATTGGGAGCCATCTTTGTTGTTAGGGTTGTTTTTTGTGCACGGCTAAAGTGGTCTTTTTTCTTGCACTTGAAATTAAGATTCATACTAACGCTTGCAACAACCATTTTATCCAATTCTTCCTTGAATTTCTTCTTGTACTTGAGATTCAATTGATACGGTGCTCATAGGTCACGAATATGGTTTCAAAGTGATCATCATGACCCCAAGGTCTCCTATTATCCCTTTTAGCTCAGAACAATTTGTAGGAAATAGGTCCTGATACTCAGTCAATAGCTCAGTGACCTTTCCCACCGTATCATCGTCCCAGTAATCTCCAATATTTGCTAATTTTGTTTATTCTTCATAGCCAATGTTCACCTGTTGAATCTTCAAAGGCTTAGTGACATCCATTGACTCAATTGAAGGCCAATCGACTATGCGTTGTCGTTTAGATTCAGGGATTGAGATATTCCTTAGATTTTATTTATTTTATTCAAATGTCATATTTTTGCGTTTGACAATATCCCTCAGCTGTGCATCCCATGCTGGCGAAGCGAGCTCAACCTTCAGCTTTGTCGTATCAAAGATGGCCTCTTGAATGCCTTGCAGCACTCTACCCAAGCAATAAAACCCACTCTAAAAGTTTAAGGTTAAAATGAAACTTTCAGTGAGCGCATACCATTCATTGGTTCCTCGACGTAGCTTTGTTTCCAGGTACCAATCAGTTGGCACCTTTCCCAAAGTATGGATGAACATATGCACCCATTCTAGTCTCAGCTCTGTGCCCCATACTTCAGTACATTTAGCCATATTTCTACGCGGATCACCCTTTCCATAATAAATCTCTTACATTCTGGTAGTTGGAAACTCAAATTGCAATCTCATCATTTGAGTGCATCCTTCCCAATTTCCCAAGTTTCCTTTGTGAGTCTCCCACCAGCGTGCTGGGGTTGAGATTTGTGCTATATATAGTGCATGGAATATTTGTGCTTTTGGAACATTCCTTTCAATTTCCCCTAAAAACATGTTAACACTAGTTAAACCATCATAATACTAATGATATGTAACAAAGAGCTTTTGTCACTCTATTGCAGTGCAGCGTAGATACTTCATGTAGCCAATTCTTCCTATTCTCCAGTTATTCATCTAAATCTGGAAAGTAGGAACTATATTTTTCCTAATTAAGCCTTCCATCAACTGTCAGGTTGATCCAATCATCATCTCGTGCAGTTAGCTTACATATATGGTCGACATCGTCATCCACGTGCACCAATTTTATATATCTTTCACCTTCTTCAGGATCTAGGGGCACTACAAATCTAGTTCCATTGTTGTAAAAAACCATACTTATCCTCTCAATATTAATCATTCCATCCATATCAATAGCCCAATCTAAACTGAACAGCCCAGGATAAGGATCATCATCATCCACAATATGTATGACTTCAAAATATGCAAGCACCTTAACTCCTTCAATATCTACCACAACCTGTGAGAGTCTTCCTAATGGAATGATCTTTTATTGATTCACCATGCGCAACTGAATTGTAGACCACTCCAAGTTAGGCTCTCCCATGCGCTACCAAGTTTTCTCCAGTAAGACATTTGCATCAAATCCTAGATCCAAAATGACCTAATCCATCTCATCCAGCATCAATCTGAGCAGTTAAGTGCATCTCTCGTCTAGTTATTCTTTTTTTCTTATAGATCTTGTTGAAATATTTTTGTTCCATTAAGGGTTTTTATTTTTCCGCATAGTTATCTATCAATGCTTGAAGATTCTCCACTTCCTTTTTATTGTGCAATAGTTTGATACAATCTTGTAAAAATGGCTTTATTTCTTCATCTACTCCGGCCACATCCAAAGGTTTATTTGATGTTGATGCACTTGCTTATGAAAACCCCTTCTTTGCCTCTACAAAGGTGTCTTTTTTGCGTTGGAGGTTGAATCCATCCTTTTTCTCAAACTATTTTCGGATCCAAAGATCAGCATCCAGCTTCTTCCTTTGTCCTCACCAATGGTTGCACCACTCCTAGTGACAACATTCACACTGGGATATTTTTTGCGCAACTCTACTCTGACTATATGAATATTATGTCTTAGAGTTTGCGTCTTCTTTTCCTGCATCTTAGCAATCAAAACAGGAAAATATTCAATTACATGACCAAACTTCCTGCAATACCTGTAAGATAGTCAGCTAGATTCAGACAGTCGCGCGCATAATGGTCAATATCTCCACAATTGTAGCATATGAGTTGTCCCCTCCCTTGACCATCTCCTCCTCTTCCTCGTCCTCTAGTCTGGAATCCACCATGCCCAAACGGGGCTGCTGGTGAGGTAGGTTCAACATGAATTCTATATAACTCAGCTTTGTCCACCATTACGTCAAAATTGTGACAGTGTTGTTCATCATGTCCCAGTGATGAGCAGAACTTGTAAAAAGGTTGTTTTAGCTCATGAACATGTTTTCCAATTCTTGGATAGTAATCTGTCGCATGCAGACCCATAGCCTAAAAAATTGCGCACCATAATGTAGGTGTTCCACTCGGCCCGACTGCGCTCTTTAGCAGGCTTGGTCCTCCAGCTTGCAGATAATCATTGAACACAGGGCATTGATGCCCAATGAATTTTCATCGTATGCACCATACATCTGCGCATACCTCCTTTCCCTTATCTTTGCGTAGATTCTGAACCCAAATGCATCACTTCTAACTAAATATAAATCTTCTAGGTCCCAATCTACGCAACTAGTATCGGTGAAGCTTCTAACTTCATTGTAATTTCTATGGCCTCAGCCTACGTGGAAATATTCTGTTGACTCAAGGGCTAGCACAGATGTGGGAGAAGCATAGCAATAAACCATTCCTTGTGTTGGGTATCGTCAATAATGAAATCACTGTCTCTGATAGTGCACTTTAACCTCTAATCTGTATCCCATACAGATTCATTCAACTCTTGACGAATCTCTTTTAACTCAGTGACACATTGTGAAAATGAATTCGGCCTCTTAAATTGGTAGTTTAGCACAACCTTTAAATCATCAATAGTGGCATTAGGATTCACTGATACATACCTTATATAACAGTGTAGTGCATGATCTTGAAAAGAAGTGGCTAACTATGCTTTCTTAACATCATCATTGTTCACCTGTTGTGGTCTACATACAGCATCAGTGACAAACCAAAATTGTTTTGTATCTTCATTCCCAATACCTTGGAAACTAGGTAGCTTCATGCACGTGGCCATATCTATGCATGGTGGTGGAGGTGGAGTGGATGACTTGTGAGATGAGTTTGGAAGTGGATTGGATGGGATCTGAACTATGGCCAACATTCCTAGATTATTCTGATCTTGTGAGACTTCTTCTTCTTCAAAGTGTGCAGATTCACCAGAGTTACTAGTCACTAATTCTTCATCACTATTAGATCTACCTTTCAGAGGACTATAAATAAACCCTTCTTCTAGATCTGTCGGGTGAGTTCTTCGACTGTGCGTAGTCGGACCTCTTTGAGAAATTCACTCAATATGATTACACATACTACCCTGTTCACACAATAGCATCTTAATCCACAACTTCATCGAGCACAGGAACTTACCTTTGGGACCCTTAAAATATCTTCTTTCAGCTTCAGAATAAGATAAAAAATAATCAATAGAAAACTCAGTTACAAATCCTCCCATAACACGATCGATCCAGTGATCTATCGTGTGAGTAATCTTAATGCTGGTTTTTTCTAACTGTTGTACCAATTCTAGAGTCCACTGAGTGACTGCATCGTCCTTTGTGTAGGTATTAAATTCAGTCAATTGAGACAACCACTCATGCAAATCAGTTTCAAAGGAAGCAAATAATATCTTGTGCACTTCTGTATAAATACACTTTTGAACCCAATATTCAACAGATAATTTAGAGCTTCTATTCTCTTGGATCGTAAATTGAAGGATATTTTTATCAAGCCAATCTTGTAATTTGTTCTGCGCGAGATTCAACAACATCAATTCTCCCTCAAAATGATCCTTGTCCCAGAAAGAAAACCATTTTTTGGTTGAGGGGTCCTGACCCAGGTTCGGAGTTATCACGCAACCAACAAACCCTCCAACTATTGGCCCTTTCGGCAGTGATCTGATTGTGCAGACCAAAGTCTCGACCGAAGCAGTATGGGGGGGTGTTGGAACTAGTTTTCTATACATACTTATAACATAACTATAAAATATGATATACAGATGCTATGACAAATTCTCGCATCAACGGGTCAAACCCTTCGCAGATTATCCCAGAATTCTTCAATATATGTTCACGCATAGTAAATAGATATACTTCAATCAAATCTATTCATCAACTGATACTCACACATAATATACTTTATTCATTCACGCAGATGCATTTAACCATAAACATAATTAAAGATGCAATAACAAAATGAATTCATATCTTAATGCAATTAATAGATAAATAACACAGCATTCACATAACAATCCATATTTCGCCAAAACAGTATTCTTTATTAAGATATCTAGCAGTTTCAATACATTCAATCTTTTAATACAACCTATCCTTCTGCGCACACAGCCAACGGTGTCCACACACAGCCAGGACTCAGGTCTCCGCAAACACAACCAGCAGGAGCCTCTCTACTCAAAAACCAAAAATTAGACCGAAATCCTTAAGCAATAACCATAACAAGACACTAGATCTAAGATATCCTTTCATGACTCGACCTTTACATATTTATACTAACTTAGCATGCAAATACCATTGTCTCAAACCATGGTTTGAGACTCATGGTTTTACCTTAAAACCCATTGCATTGATTAAGGGAATTTGACCATCCATAAATCCTGTTTGACTCTTTCGTGTAGTGCGCACAAAAAAAAATAAACAAAAACTTAACCAAAATTATACCCCAGGGGACCCTGCTCCAACAATTCTTACAAACAAAATTGAAATAAACTAGCTCTATCGATCATAGCTTATCTCTAAGAAGAGATGTGGCGGCTACATGCCTCTGGACTATGTTACAATGAGGCTCAAGTGCCTTTTTATTATTGAACAATAATAGAAAACCCTAAACAACCAAAACCCTAACCTGAGGAGATGTAACACCAAGAGTTTATGGCCCTGTTGGGGTTATTTTGGCAGCCAACTTCCTGGGGTCGTAACTTGGTCATATTATCTCTGTTTGGCACATTTGTTACCTCATTGGAATATCTCTCCGAGGAATACAATTTTTGCCGCAGTCACCTACCTATGGCTAGGAGAATATAGTGGACCTCAAAAAAACATCGTTTAGGGGGTCAAAATTGCTCTGAAAGTTTAGGACTCGAAAATTGCTAAAAATAGTAAATAAGAAAACTGATGAAATTGTCTAGGTGGAATAGGCAGGTGGCCCACCAATATCCTTCTGAATAAATATGTTAAAATAACATCAAATTCAAAAAAAATCTTTTGGGAGACCTATTTTCCTTGGATGGAGCCCCCTCCTTCTCCTGAATATGACATTTGCCTTGGAGACTTGTATAGTGTAGCATCGATGGAAGACAGGTTTGGATGTGGTGATGAGACACTTTTGGATTTCAATTTTGATTTTACTAGGGGTTTGTATATTGATTTATCTTTTCTGCTAGCAATGAAGTGCATAATACGGTGAAGGAAACCTTAGAGCACCGATATAAAGTAGTAAGTGTATTCAAAGGCTCCTTATCTATGTTTGTTGCATACTTGATAGCAGATATTATAAGCTTATAGAATGATGTCCAACAAAATACTAGATGTGGTATTTATTTCAATAAATCCAAATTTTATGTCATATGAGTACTTTCTATTGATGCACATAAGATGGTCTACATACTTGTACATAAACCATAGCATAAAGTTCCATAGTTGTATGTTGCTAATGGAAAACTAGGGCCTCTAGAGCTCCCCAAGCGTAAGCTTCTCCTTCTTTGTTATGAATTCTTTGAAGCTGAATATTTTGGGCCTTTATAATGGGGTATTTATCTACCAAAATCTAGTATTATTATGTTGTTTTTTGTAGCTACAATTACTCTATTAAATTGTAGAATAGATTATATTTATGGTATATGCAATATGTAGTTTATGATTTTATTCCACTTCTACATGCATTTAATATAATACTTTTGTTTCACATACATATTCAAATTACTATTATTGATTTTTCCCACATCCAATTCCATGCAGTGGTCTAGATTCTTCCATTAAGGGCACATATCCAGTTACATAAAGATCATGTAGTATACCTCAACTAAATAATATTTAGTAATACAATTATTTCAACTCTATCTTATAGTAAATTGTATATTTGAACTTATTCTAGTGTGTCTATTATTATTGTTGTTATTTTAGGCTTTAACGTTGATGGGGAATGCATTTTATAAGTGAAGAAAAGGAAATTCCACCATATATTGGCTTCCCATGTGAAACAATATGGTGACATGCACATCAGTGAGGAGCCATTTTCCTTGTACATAGGATTTGGCCCTGCAAATTATCATGCCAACCTTTGAGAATAGTTTTCCAAAATATTTGAGAGAAAAGGATGTCCCAGCTATAAATCAACTAGATGCAGATTTTCTCTACCTATGGAAAAAGGTCAGTAAAGATTACTAGCTTGAATAATTTTATGCCAATCGATATTCTTCTAGGTTTCTTTCCTCGCTTATTTAATTGTGAAGAGTTGTATCAAATTAAGTTTCAAAATATGAAATTGGTTTGGAAATCTAACACTTAAATTATTCACTTTTTTATGAAACATGACTCTAGAATCATTTAGAATAATCTCTGGGGTTACTCTGTTCATTTCTTATATTTTCTTATTAAATGAAATATAGGGAAGTTTTTAGACCATCACAGTGTTACTATCTCTAAGAATAGAAATTGATATCCTCCCAACTTGCAGTATAAAATATCCAATCCAAATTCCACAGAAAAGTTGGAAGGACAACAAGAATTGATTAAAGCCATGACAAATCGGTTGCATTTGGGCAAAAGCATAAACTTCATTGGAAAAATTTTATTTGAATCATAAATGGGTAATGTAGTGTTGAAGGTTGTGAGACCATATGGGAAACCTTTGGTTAATGATTGGGACAGTCTTAAAACCATGGCAATATTTAAATATTAGAGGTTAATATGTATCTCCCCTATTATGCAACCTATAAGATTGTAGAACAAGGGCATTAGAATCATTCAAGGATTGTTTGCAATATATTCCTTGTAAATATCTAAAGGTAACATTGATAAGTAGTTCCTAACCCTAGTGATAGGGTATAAAGTGTCTTACACATTTTAGCCCATAAAAATATTAAAGTGAGTTGTTAATATTGCTTGAATGTGACAGGTAAGAACATTTGAATCCTATTGTGGGTCACTTTCTCGGTACAAAATGAAACACATGCATACTCTAGAAAATATTTGTAACAATGAGGGTAGTGTTGATACCATGGCTGAAGTTTCTACAATGGTGTGTGATGGGTCCCATTAATAGGTATATGATGATGTTCATTATGTTATCCTCTAGCACCTAGAACTATCATTTTCTCACATTAATTCACATGTTTAGTCATAATATGCTTAGTAAGAAGACTAAATGGTGTTTGTCATATTATGTGGCCTAATGTGATTGATTTGTAGGAAAATGAATAAGCTTTTAGGAATTTATTGTGTAAGGGCTTGATGGAGACAACCAAGAGAGAATATAGGGGGATTTTCCACCTCCTTAACTCTGTAACTCGACTTGGGATCACATAAAACTCACTCATGGATCGAATTCACTAGCAGCCGAGGGACTCTAAGTACATGTGAAGATCAAGGAGGACCAAATCTAGAATTCTCAAGACCTTAGAGGGAATCACTCCTATTTTCAAAGGAGTTTCCATCAACTACCTTTTTTTATAAATAAAATAGCTGAAAGTTGTGAAATTTTATGAAACTAAGTTACAGAAATCCTACTGCAAAAATCTGATTTACATTACGTACTTGTTTTCATTAGATTAATAAGTTATTTTTTGAATACATCAAGAAAATATTAATGTAAATACACTACAGACTACACAAATATATAGATCAAGTACTGAAAAATAAATGAGGCATCTAGACAAATGACACACTTATTTTCATAAAAACGTCCCCGGAAAAACCCAATGCGGGAAAATCGGTGAACCAATTCTGAGGGTTTATATTATTAAGCAGTAGTAATATGAGTACATCTAGGATTACATAATCCGGCTCACCCAATAGATAATATCCTTGTCCGACAGAAAAATCATGATTTTTACCTCACTCTACAAGTCTTGGCTTATCTGGATTAGAAACTGGTGACACCCCAACTGCCTCTGCGCAGTAGATGCATAGGCCTACATGGGTCTAGCTGAATATTGCATCACCCCTACTCTACACTGATCTTCCTCTTAGAAAATCAGGTTTCAACCTTGCCAGCTTATAAACCTTGATCTCCAGCAATTTCTGGATTGTCCCTTGGAGCCAATTCACAGCCCCTGCATGGGCCTACGTCACCCCTCCTGGTGGTTGCACTAGTTCCTCTATGTCTCTACTGCCTCTCTATTATGTACTCTTGGTCCTCCAACCATAAAATGCTTCCTCCCCTCACTACTGCACTGGATCACTCAGATCTATCTTCGTCTGAGCACTTCTCCGTCAGAATAATTTGATCTCTAGATTCAGACACTGTGTATATTCTTCAACTGACCCTCAAGCCTTCATTTATACTTTTCCTGTTGATGAATCAACAACCATGATCTAATCTCTAATCAACGAATAATATTAGAAAATACTTGATCTTCATCACTTAGAACATTCTCACCCACATTTAAATTAATTCACTTTAATTATTTTATTTCCCTAAGTTTTAACTTAGGCTCCATTTAAAATAATTAATTATTTGAATAACTTAAGCTCTAGGTGGTATTTCTCCAAACGATTTATGGGTCTTGGAGATCTCATGTGTTATATCCCCTCCAAAAAAATTTGGAGCAAGAGAACATTCGATGCTACCTGTTAGAACTCCACCAGTTCTTCGAAGGCTGAAAAGGAGATTGACAAAGGTAACCACAGACCACTTTGACCTAGTAGCTAGCCCTACCAGGATGAGAGGGATCTCTCAATGAGATCACAACCAAGAAGTTATTGTGACATGAAATATATTAGGCTAGATATGATAAGCTCGGGTAGGTTTTAAGAAATTTAGGGTTTTATGCTTGATCAGAAATGAAACCAAGTAGCTAGGTCTAGGTATCAAAGGGTTTACAACTGAAAAGATATAAAGGAGCAAGGTAGAAGTGGATCTATGATGGCTTTAGGGTTTTTTAGGTATGGTGGTGAGTCTGAAAAAGTAGAGGGATTTAATGAACATGTTAAATCATAAATTCATTAAACTAGAAGCATAAAACACAAGATGACATTTCCATATAAGCAGAGCTAAATTAATAGAATTATACTTATGAATTGTAAGGAAATTCACTGAAGATAAAAGATATAAAAGAGGATTTACATATCATTCATTAAAGACAATAATAGAGAAGATACATGATCATAAACTCACTACACATGAATTCCTAGATAATAGCTGCAACTGCATCCTTTGATTTCTGAATATGAAAGTGAATGTACAAGCTACAATAGTTACAATCCACTGATGTCCAACCAGTCAAATGACTCTGAAAATTATAGATATAGACAAAAAAAAACATCTCCCCTCTCTCAAGGGTCGAATCCATCAGTTGTGGATCTGATTACATGATAAGCTCAACAAAACCCTAATGTCTAGTGGAGGTCAAGCAATTCAACTCATCGTAGGAAACAGATACATTTGACCAAAATTACATTAACAAGCATGTATCTTCCCTATTTCACTATTTTCCAGCTTAGTTACACCTCATGATATCATCATTCATCAATTACATAGGTAAAAAGTCAAACTAGGTAAAACTGACTGTGAAAAATGCCTTTTGGAGAAAGCGTAGTGAGCTTGGAGAAAGTGTAGCAAGCTTAGGAAAATTAAATTTTGGAGGCCTTCCATGAGTCCAAATCCTAATCTTAAAGATGCTATGGAAATATTTGGATGTATTCTACATTATAGGTTCATAAATCACTCAAAAAGGCATCTTCTAGCCCTCCAAATCTTCATTCTCCCAAGCATACTCAAAGAGAAAAGCAAAGCCTCCAAAAATAGGGCAGAAAGGTGATTTTTTTCATGTTTTTGGGCATTTTGACCCTCCAGAAGTGGCTAACGTGGCTCAACCGCTAACTAGGATTGATGTACTCATCAAGAGGAATCTAAAAATTTTGATTTTTCATCCAATGGACCCCCCCCAAAAAGAGCATAGTTTGGCCCATGCTATGCTTTTGCTAGTATGACTCGTTTTCAGAATTTCCAAATTTGACCAAAATTTCTCCAAAACCAAAATTTGCTCCAAAAGTCTTCAAAATTGGTCCAAAGATGACTCATAAGGTATTTTATGCCACTAAGGAAGCATCAACAAGTATCTCCAAGTTGTCCTTCTCCTTTTGACTTTTTAGGGTTTCCTTCAATTTGGATTGCAATTGTTTGACTTTTACATTGAAAATCTGATTTCTTGCATAGTAGTGGTCATCCATGTGTTTTTTCATCTTGTTATCCCTGTCGGCCTTTTCAAGGAGCTTCTCCAAGTGAATATTGACTTTCTCAAGCCAAAACTCCCTGTTTTCACTTATTTCCATGGCTATTCTTTCTTCAAAATTCAACTCCTCATTCGGTGGATTTTCTTCTCTTTCTTTCTGCAATGCTCCTCAGAGACCCATGGTCCTTGGGATATTCCTTGTCACCTTCTCTTCATGCTTCTCTGAATCTTCACTATAAGCCATTTTTTTTCCTTTCACATCATGCATACTAGCTTCAAACTGACTTTTCTCTAAAGACAATTGTTTTGCCTTCAACTGATTGTTTTCTTGCTCTAAGAATGAAATGATGAAATTAGCCCTTGCCAAATTGTCCTTGAGCTCTTTGATGTAATCATCTGTTGGAAATACTGATGGGGGGGGGGGGTGGGGGGGTGGGTGAATCAATATTCCTTTCAATTAGTATTATTATTAATATTTCAGAGCATTATTTAATCTTCAATTATTGTCAGTGTTTGTACAATGATAGCAGTAAACAAAACGAACACAAATGCACACAATTTTTAAGGTGGAAACCCCCTCCGAGACAAAAACCACCTCAATTATTTTATAATAATTCTTTAATATTCAACTCCAATTGAAACGAAAGCTCCAAATTCCTAGAATCTATAACAACACTCTTCTCCATCTCCCACTGGATGGACTCTCCAACGCCTAAGATCCTTTAGTAGTCAACTGAACGGATTCCCCAACACCCAATGAGCTACAACTCACCCTAGCACCACCCTACCACCCTGAATTTTTCACAGGCTTGTACCTATTGGTGACTTCATGCACCAGCCTAGCACCACCCTACCACCCTATAGAAGAATAAAAGAAGAATGGACTCTCGTAACAGGGAAAATGGTCCACTTTACAATGATATAGAATGATGTAGAAGAAGAAGACACACTAGACCATAACCCCAACTATGACACGACCACCTAATGATGATCCTAGACCTCCCGACACTGCCTCTTCAACTCTTGGCAGATAGAAACTTGAAAACTTTTACAATGACTCTGTATGATGATACCTTTACAATGACTGTATGCAATGCTGCCACTTGAATACTTCATGTGGTGAACTTCTTGCTAATGTTCTGCACCTTGATTGTTTCTCTTGTCAAGATACCCTTTCACACTCTTCAAAACATTAGATCATGCATTGATTATTATCTTGATGAATATATAATACTTGTAAAAAGTCTTCAAGGAAATACCCATGACATGATAATAGAAAAACTTACCTCATCCTCCAGAGCATATGTCAATGCTAAACAAAAACAACATATTAGAATAATAATAACCTAATGCAATTAAGAGATGAACATGCATATACAGAAGATACTTACATGGATCTTACCTTTGCCGCATCATTTTTCTGCACCTTGCTTTGCTCTGCTGCCCTAGAAAGTCTGGTCCTTTGCAGCCCTTGATAGCACATGATTAAGCTATGTCTTGCCTTCTAGGAGCTAGATATTGAATCTGATGTATCTATGTGATTTTAGATCCCAAATATGTGATATTAGGTCCAGTAGTATCCCTCTAAGTCTTCTTTCCAATGCCACAGGTCTGACCCGATTTGGATTCTTGAAGGCAAAGTTATGCCCAATCTCTCACAATGACCTAATTATGGACTAGTTCAGTAGACCAAACTTGTACGGCGTGCCACATGTCATTATTTCCTCCTTTACCTCTGAAATTGATAAACATAAAACAAAAATCTATGCACTATCTACCACTTTTTACAAAATTCCAATCTGCTTCTCAGAGAGAGAGTTATGATGATTTTCCCAAGGTCACCTCTTTGAGATGAAATTCAGAAGCCTGCAAAAACCCTAAATTCCACAAATCATAAATCTGAAAATATAGCAAACCAAGATCTGAAATTCGAACATGATATTCACCAGGATTTCACCCAAGTGGTTTTTTTGTTTCAGCATCTGACGCTTCACATAAAAAAATGTTATAGCTAAAATTCCACGATGACCTGTTGTTAGTAGCGAAATCCTTACATGAGGAAGTTATGAGGATCACGATTTATATAAATGCTTAGGTTGAGAGGGTCTTCAACAAGTGAACGTTGGAGGGATTTTAGGAGCTTAAAAAAAATTATTAATTATTGAATATTCAATGACCACAACCAATGATTAGTGGCATGCCACAACCCCATGGGTTTTAGCCCACTGATTGGGGTTACTAACTTCAAACATGAATATCTCTCAAAACGTGAAGAATTACGTGGCATGCCATATATCAACGGAAACATCTCAACAAGTGGAAATCATCCCAAATATACTTGATGTGGAATAAAGTAATTTGATAGGTAGAAATTTCCAAGCAAGATCAGGGTAGCCCCTGGCGTTGCTTGAGTTGACATCAATGACAACCACCGATCAAAAATCTCCCCCTTTGGCATTGATGGCAACACAAGTACTCCCATTGCGATGATGACACCTTTTCATACAAAATTCTCTCCCCCTTTGACATCAATGGCAAAAGGTAACTCCCCCTGACACACAATCATCCTACAGACCTGTACACACTTCCACTCCCTCTTTATTTTTTGAATAAGGAAAAACTAATGAGAACTTGGGAGAATCCCAAGCTTCTGGTGAAGATATTCAAATGCTTCATGAGGTAAAAGTTTAGTGAATATATTAGTGATTTGTTCTTTTGTACCAACATATTCAAGTTTTATATTCTCTTCAACGACTTGTTCTCTAACAAAATGATATTTGATTGGAATGTGTTTTGTTTTCGAATGTATGACATGATTCTTGGAGATACTGATGGAACTGGTGTTATCACAAAATATGGGAATAGGCTCATTGAATTGTACTTGAATATCTTGCAAAGTTTTTTTCATCCAAAGGACTTGAGTACAACAAGTTGTCGCTGCAATTTATTCTTCTTCCGTTGTAGATAATGAGATTGAGGTTTGTTTTTTTCTCAACCATAATACGAGACAACCACCTAGATAGAATTATGCTCCACTAGTACTCTTATGATCATCAATGCTTCCTGCCCAATCTGCATCTGTAAAGGCTATAATAATGAGATTTTTACCCTTGGGATACTACAAGCCATATTCTCTTATGCCCCTTAAATATCGAAGAATTCTTTTGATGGCAATAATATGTGATTCTTTTGGTGCTACTTGGAATCTTGCTACTTGTTCAACTACTTGCATAATATCTGGCCAAGAGGCTGTTACATATAGAAGACTACCAATCATAGATTTGTACAACCTCTGATCCCCATCCTTAGATGAGTCGTCTATGCTCAATTTGCAACATGTTACCATTGAAGTATAGATGGGTTTTCAATCTTCCATTTTGAATTTTTGAGCATTTCCTTGATGTACTTGGCTTGACATATAAATATTCCTTTCTCTTGCTGAGATATTTGAAGCCTTAATAAGTATGTCAACTCACCAAGTAAAGACATCTCAAACTCACTTTGCATATTTGTAGCAAAGTTCTTACTTATTCGAACATGATTGCTACCAAATATTATATCATCCACATATACCTCAACGATTGTTAAATTATATTTATCTATTTGTACATAAATATTTATATCAACAATACCTCTCTTGAACCTATTGGAATCACGATTGTCATTAGACCAAAACCCGTAGGCGTTAGTCTCTACTACAATCGCCAGAGTTAGGGTCCACGAGAGGCAGTTAGTCCATGTCGCGAAAAACATGGGGAGCGTTGAACCCAATGTCCAACAATCTCCCCCCAACACGATCCGGGTGAGTTTTGAACTTGATACCTGTCCCTCTGATACCACTTGTTGGAATCAAGATTACCATTAGACCAAAACCCGCAGGTGTTATTCTTCGCTACAATCGCCAGAGTTAGGGTCCATGAGAGGCGGTTAGTCCATGTCGCGAAACACACGAGGAGCGTTGAACCCAATGTTCAATAGAATCCTTGTTGACATAGATATCCATCAAGATGAGCATACCATGCTCTGGGAGCCTACTTGAGACCATATAGAGCCTTATTTAACATGCAATCATAGTCTTATTTTTTTGATAGCTGAAAACCTTCAGGTTGTTCGATGTAAACTTCTTCTTCTAATTCACCATTCAGAAATGTTGACTTAACATCTGTTTGGTAGACTTTGATTCTTCTTGAACATGCATAGGTGGGAAACATCTGGATGGCTTCAATTCTGGCAACTGGTGCAAATGTTTCATCGAATTAAATTCCTTCCACTTGTGCATAGCCTTTGCAAACCAATCTTGCTTTGTTTCTGGTAACATGTCCATCTTCATTCAATTTGTTCTTGAACACCCATTTAGTCCCAATGAAATTTTTATATTTTGGTCTTGGAACTAATTCTTAGGTGTCTTTATCCTTGATTTGATCCAACTCTTCAATCATAGCTGCTACCCAATGTTCATTCTGGATGGCTTCCTCAAAACTACTAAGCTCAAAGGTTGCTAGAAAAGCAATGTGTGTTTGTTGTGATGAACGAAGTTGTTGACCTTCATTCATGTCATCAATGATTTGATTTGATGGATGGTTCTTTTGAAGCCATTCTTTTGTTCTCTTTGGAGGAGCTTCTTATTGTTGTTCCTATATATCTTGACGATCATTATTTACCTCTTCCTGGTTGACAATTGCTTCTTGTTCTAGAATTTTCTTTGTGTCTTTTTCAACCTCTGTCTCAAGTTTCAAAGATTCTAGATCCTCATCATTATTCATTAGAACACCATCTTCATCAAATGTAACATTTATGCTCTCCACTATCTGTTTTCATCTTACATTATAGCATTTATAGGCCTTTCTTTTGCATGAGTAACCAACAAAGATACCCTCGTCAACACATGATTCAAACTTACCTAACTTTTGATCTTCTCTTTTGATATAACATTTTCTTCTGAAGATTCTGAAATATTTTACATTAGCCGATTTTCCTTTCCATAATTCATATGGGGTCTTGTTGCAATTATTTCTGAGAAGACTTCAGTTGATAATGAATATTGTCATATCAATTTCTTGAACCCATAATTTTTTATCCAATTTTGAGTCCTTCAGCATTGTTTTACCCATTTCCTGTACGGTTTTGTTCTTTCTTTCAACAACTCCATTTTGCTGAGGTGTTCATGATATTGAAAATTGTATTTTTATTCCATTTCCATCACAATATTGCTGAAATAATTTGGAAGTGAATTCTTCGCCATTATCTGATCTTAGACACTTTATTTTCAAATCAGTTTCTTTTTTGACCAACTCCTTGTAGATCTTAAAGCACTCAAATGATTCGGATTTTTTATTTAGGAAATATAATTCTCCATCTAAGCCTTTTGTTCTCATGGGACCACATAGATCAATATGTATCAATTCCAATGGATGTGATGCAAAGTGTTCTTTTGTTTTAAATTCGAGTTTTGTAAACTTGCCATGCCGACAGGGCTCACATAGTGTGTTGGAAGGTTTTGAGATTTTCGACATTTCTAGTACTGCTTATTTTTTTCTTATCCTGACAATATTTTCAAAGTTTATGTGACCCATTTGTTTGTGCCATAACCAGATTTCATATTCTTTAGCTAGTAGACATGCTTTAGTTACTTCATCCAGAACATATATGTCATTTGGAGCTCGACTTGTTGTAGCCACAATTTTACCATACCTGCCTTTCTTGATTTCACATTTTGTGTAGTTGAATAGCATTGTGTGTCCTTGATCACAAATTTGTCCACCACTGAGCAGATTGTGATTCATTTTTCAACCAATAGAAAATTCTTGGCTAGAGCATCTTTGCTTCTGAGAGTGACAGTACCTGATCCTATAACATTTGAAGATCCATCATTTCCAAAGGACACGGTTCCATCCTTCTTCTCTTTCATACACAAAAATTTATTTCTATCTCCACACATATGTGTTGAGCAACCGCTATCAACATACCACACATATTTTTGTTTTGAGCCTTGAGAGCGAGAGAAAAATTATTAGTCTTCTTCTTCTTCCATGTTTGTTCGATCTGTGGCTTCGAATATTCTCCTAGAAGATTTTCAAGTCTGCAATCTCTAGCTATGTGTCCAAAGTTTTGACATTTGTAACATTCAATATTATTTCTTAAATGTTCAAATCTATTGATGTTTTGTTGAACCCTAGGAGGTTCATATTTGACAGATATCCTGGAATTGTATTGGTTCCTAGGGTACGTGCGACATCCTACAGCTTTATGACCAATTTTCCACATGAATAACAATAGCCATGAAAAATATGTTTGTACCTAGATGGAAACCTTCGTCAGGGAATTTTCTTCCAAGGTTGTTCTTGTGAATCTTGTCCAGTGAATTCTACATGCATGTAAGATCTCATAGGTTCATTGTAAGTTGTTGTAGAAGTTCATGCTTCTTCTTCTTTGTAACCGAGGCCATTTCTGTCGTTGTAAGATCATTGATTGTTGATGAGTTCTTCCAATGCCCTTGATTTTTTGGCATAGTTTTGGACAGTTTTTCCCTTCTTCACTTCCTTACGCAGCGAGACTACTTCAGCTTCTAATGCTTTCCTTTCTTGGTTTATTTTTTCCAACTTATTTTGAAGTGACTCTTCAATACATTTTTTTTCTTCAACTTCAATTTTGAGACCTTGAACTTTTTATTCAAGATTATTGGAACGGATCTTCTCAGCCTTGAGCTCTTTTATAAGTCTGATTTCCTCCTTAGAGAATTCTTCTATGGTTAACCCTTCTTCTTCGTTGTTTTATACCTCTTGTTTATTGTGCTTGGCCATAAACAGTACTCTCTAATTGGCTTCTTCTTCATAGTCACTGTCTTCATCGGGTGATGAGCTATCTTCTTTAGAGAGAAAGTTCCTTTTGAATACTTTCTTCTTGCCTTGCTTGTTAAATTTCTTAAAGCCTTTCTTTCATTTTTAGTTGCCATCACTTATGTTTTAACATTTTGCTATGAAATTTCCAACCTCACCACAGTAAAAAAATATCAATGGAAGTTTACCTTTGAATTTTCCCTTACCAATTTTTATTTTTCTCATAAAGTAAGCATATTCTCCATCTGAAATACCTTCTTCACCATATTCCTTTTCTTCACACTTGCAGGTGTAGGTCTTTGACTTTGAAGGTTATTTGTCCTTATTGGTTTTCTTAGATGCAGTGAACGCAATTTCTAGATGTGAAGTACCCTCTTCTTCATCAAGTCTCATTTCATATGCTATGAGAACTCCATGTAATTCCTCTTTGTTGCATTTGTCCGAATTTGCACTGTATTTTAAGACCGATACCTTTGGGTTGAATCTTCCTAGTAACGTTCTAAGAATCTTTCGTATAATAGTCTTCTCATCAATGTACTCTCTCAATCCTTCCAGAGTGTTGGTTATTTCATAAATGTGTTGGAAGTATGCAGCAACGTTGTCATATTCTTTCATTCTGAGTTGCTCAAATTTTGCTCCGTAGATTTGAAGCTTTGCTTCTTTGACATTTAAGTCATCTGCATATGTATTCTCAAGCTTGTCCCATACATTTTTGGTTGTTTTACAACCCAACCCTTGTGATAATAAGATTCAATAATTCCATTGATAATAATATTATTTTATTTTGCATCATTTACCAAATTCTTCTTACCTTGTTCATCAGCAGTTGGTGTAAATCCATTTTGAACAGTGTCCCATACTTCATAACCTTGTGCCAAGAGATATACCTTCATTCTCCCTTTCTAGAGTGCATAATTATTTTCATTGAACAGAGGTAAACCATTCCTGGTATGCTCCATGACCTCCTTCCAACTATTAAATTATTATTGAAGGAACCAGGCTTTGATACCAATAGTTGGAAATACTGAGAGGGGGTGTGAATCAGTATTCCTTTTAATTAGTATTATTATTAATATTTTAGAGCATTAGTTAATCTTTAATTATTATTAGTGCCTGTACAATGATAGCAGTAAACAAAAGGAACACAAATGCACACAGTTTTTAAGGTGGAAACCCCCTCCAGGACAAAAACCACCTAAATTCTTTTCTAATAATTCTTTAATCTTCAACTCCAATTGAAAAGAAAGCTCCAACTTCCTAGAATCTATAAAATAATTCTTATCCATATTCCATTGGATGGATGATCCAATGCCCAATATTCTTCAGTAGTCAACTGAACGGATGCCCCAACACCCAATGAGCTACAACTCACTCTAGCACCACCCTACCACCCCGTAGTTTTCACAGGCTTGAAATTGTTGGTGACTTCATGCACTAGCCTAGCACCAGCATACCACCCTGAATTTCTCATAGGCTTGAACCTATTGGTGACTTCATGCATCAGCCTAGCACCACCCTACCACCCTATAGAAGAATAAAAGAAGAATGGACTCTCGTACCAGGGAAAATAGTCCACTTTACAATGATATAGAATGATGTAAAAGAAGAAGACACACTAGACCATAACCCCAACTATGACACGACCACCTAATGATGAGCCTAGACCTCTTGACACTGCCTCTTCAACTCTTGGCAGATAGAAACTTGTACAAATTTTACAATGACTTAGTATGATGATACCTTTACAATGATTGTATGCAGTGCTTCCCACTTGAAGACTTCATGTGGTGAACTTCTTGCTGATGTTTTGCACCTTGATTACTACTCTTGTCATGCTATCATTTCTCACTCTTCAGAACATTAGATCATACATTGATTATTATCTTGATGAATATATAATACCTGCAAAAATTCCTCAAGGAAATACCTATGACATGATAATAGCAAAACTTACCTCATCCTACAGAGCATATGTTAGTGCTAAACAAAAACAACAAATTAGAATACAAAGAACCTAATGCAATCAAGAGATGAACATGCATATACAGAAGATACTTAATTGGAGCCTACTTTTGATGCATCATTTTGCTGCACCTTTCTTTTCTTTGTTGCCGTAGAAAGTATGGTCCTTTTCATCCCTTGATAGCACACGATCTATCTTTTTCTTGCCTTCTAGGAGCTCGGTATTGAATCCGAAGTATCTCTGTAATTTTAGATCCCCAATATTTGATCTTTGGTCCTATATTATCCCTCTAAGTCTTATTTTTAATGCCACGGGTCTGAATTTATTTGGATTCTTCAAGGAAACATTATGCCCAATCTCTCACAATTACCTAATTATGGATTAGTTTCATAGAGCAAAATTGTATGGTGTACCGTGTGTCATTGTTTCCTCCTTTGGCTCTAAAATTGATACACAGAACACTGCAGTCCATGCAATATCTGCCACTTTTTACAGAATTCCAATCTTCTTCTCAGAGAGAGAGTTATGACTATTTTCCTAAGGTCACCTCTTTGAGATGAAACTCGGAACCCTGCAAAAACCCTAACTTCCACAGATCATATCTCCGAAAATATAGTGAACCAAGATCTAAAATTCGAACACGAGTTACATAAGGATTTTGCCCAAGTAGGTTTTTTTGTTTCAGAATCTGAAAATTCATAGACATAATTTTAGGGTGAAAATTCCACGATGACATGTTTTTAGAAGCAAAATCCTTACATGAGGAGGACATGAGGGTCACAATTTATATAAATTCTTAGGTTGAGAGGGTCTTCAACAAGTGAACGTTGGAGGGATTTTAGGAGCTTAAATTTTTTTATTAATTATTTACTATTCAATGACCACAACCAATGATTAGTTTCATGCCACAACCCCATGGGGTTTTAGCCCACTAACTGGGGTTACTAACTTCAAAAATGAATATCTCTCACACTATGAAGAATTATGTGGTGTGCCATATATCAACTGAAACATCTCGACAAGTAGAAACCATCCCAAATATCCTTGACACAGAATAGAGTAAGTTGGTAGGTTAAAATTCTCATGCAAGATTGGGGTAGCCCTTGGTGCTTCTTGGGTTGACATCAATGACAACCAATGATCAAAATCATCTTTGTCTTTGATGATCCTTTCTAGGTATTCATCACTAGCCTCAAAGTCTACTATGTCAAATTCATGCTCCTCAACATGCATATATTTTTCATGTTGTGATGGTAATCCCCACTCTGCTAATGTGCGCTTGGCCCCTTACTCAATCCGAGGAACAAATGCAAGCCTTCTGCCTCTATAGTATTTCATAGTGACCTAAATCTTCCTCCTCATTGAGACTGTGCTAGATGAGCTAAACTCCACATGTTTAGAAGGTGTTGATGGTGTTGATGGTGCTGATGGGAACTAGGGCTAGTAGGTTGGCTACTAGAAGATAGAAAGACATATTCTTGCATGAAAGTTTCCAAAGTGATGTTCTTCTGCTCAAGCTGGTGTTAAACAATGATTTTTATTAGAGCATGGTGGAAGAGGCTACTTTCAAGACTACTCTGCTTATGTTGGACCTTTTATGGAATCTTTTCCAAACTTCTGTAGAGGTAATAGGGAAAATTGAGTGGATTTACCCCTGTGAAATGCATGAGAAGTCTAACATGATACCCATATAATCTAGAAAAAATTCCCTCATAGGATAAGTACTTCATGATGATCTTCATGAGTGGCGTATACTTCTCAAGGAGGTGCCCAACATGAAAAATCTTCTTCATGTGTTGTTTATAATGTCTTCTGAGATAGGGCTGATAATTTTGAAGGTCTATTTCTTGGTTCTTAAACCATTTTTCACCATGATTAGGTATCCTTGTGGCCTCAACTACTATATAAATTGATATATTTAAAGTAACCCCTACAATCATTAATTTATCCCTTTTGAGTTGAGTGGCAAACAATTTGGTCAATGTGGCATTGTATTTTACTCTTTCAACTTTTTCAAAAAAAGGAAGACATCCTACTCCTTGAAAATAGTGCTTGGATAGTGGTGAAGACAAAATTTCAAGAGTGGTTAAGGGCTCATGTCTTGTCACCTGGCCTCCCTTGTTGTAAGAATTCTTCTCCTCCATTTGATTATTTGCAAGGGGAAAAACCCTAATATCACAAAACAGGGGAAGGGAGAAAAGGGATAGGATGAGTGGTTTAGGGAAGGGAGATGGGAGTAGGAAATTTTAGGGAGATGGAAAGGGGTTTTATGAAGCTTTATGAAGTGAAATGGAGTTAAGTGAGTGAGGGAATTGAGCTAGGAAATGTTTACACAGTCCTAACTAGGAAAACTGCCCAAAATTTCATAATTAGGCTAGGGTTTAGGGTTTGGGGCTTAGGAAATGGGAATGAGAGGGTGTGAAGGATATGGGAGACGTTTTTGGGTGTGAGGGAGGGTAAAAATTCTCTGGGAGAGTCTGTTTACTATGAAAAAAGTGAAAAGATGGCCCAGCCACTAAAACATAGTGTAGGGGCCAATGGAGGGTTTACACACTAAATCAATGAAATTGAGTTGCGAAGGGTTTTTTGAGGTGTAACTTACTCGTTCACTGATTCTAGACATTTTGATATTATTTAGAAGCCTTCATAAATTGGTTTGATGCATCCAGGAGAGAAAACACAACGTTGGGAAGAAAGCGTAGCGTCGAGGCCAAAAAGCGCAGCATGGCTGCTTTGCCACCAAATTTTGAAGTTTTTTTGGCTTCAAATTGTTTAATTTGAACTTGGTGATTAATGAGAGCTCGTATTCAATGAGATGAATGAAAATATGAGTTGAATTGGTCTTTTATAGCTTGTGGTGGTCACTTTTCTTCATGGTAGTGGGATGTCCCATTACATGTCTTTTCACTTTACTTTGAAAACTTGTAACTTTGAGCAGCTTTAGGAACATGATGAAATTATTAAATATTTGAAACATGAATTACATTTGAAACCAAAATTTACTGTAAAAATTTACCTATTACCACTCCTCCATTGCTAGATTTTATGCATGGAATGATAGATTTTGTGACTGAAACCCTAATGACCTAATTGAGACACTGAGCTAAATGAAATCATAATGATGATGACTGGAGTGATGATGATGATATTTCAATAATGATACACTCAATTGGGTGATGAAAAATATTGGCATGTAAAAATTTTGAAAGGAGTGGAAATAGCCCTATACACACTACCTAGTGACCAAATTTTTATTTGAAAACCAAATGAAATGACAAAATTTTCACTATGAGAACCTAAAAAGACATGATAAGAGCCCATTTGATCACTAGTGATAGGTTGAACAGACTGACACTAACATTGTCTCCAGCTAGGGATGGCACCTCCTTGGAGGTGTCAAGAACATCGTAGACCAAGTAGCCTATCCATTGGGCATGGAGTCAAAATCAAAAGACGAGATTAAATAATGAAAACTGACTCAAAACTGAACTGACTTGACTTTTACATAACTTTGAAATTAGCAGCAAATCAAGGGATATTTATGGCCTTAACTTTGGGCTCCAAGCTCCGATGATTCTCCACTCCACACTTCAGTAGAAAAATTAAACTGATATTTACAATGAAATTAATAAACTTCAGAAATATAATCAGAAAAGGTAGTGCTTGAGAAGCCTGCCATTGATTAGTCCTCCTATGCAATATTCTCCATTCATTTCCTCCAATAGCTAATCTTGTTGTCCTCTTGAGGCTGAAATTTTTTATGGTCCATTCCATAAGTTCTCAAATTTATCGTGTTCCCCCTTCTCTTCGTTTCTAGTATCCCAACAGAGGACCACATCACAAATTTTGAAATCATCTGCTTTTGTTTTGTGGTCATATACCTTCTTAAGTCTCTCTTGAAGCTTTGAGGTATTTTGAAAGACCTCATCCCTGGTTTGTTTAAGATGAATCATTTGATTGATCCAGCAATGCACATCATTCACTTCACTACCTTATTCTTGTAATAATTTCATAACTAATATTGCAAGTGATGTAGGGAAAATGTTGTAGACTCCATATACAATTTGACAAGGAGACATACCTATTGAATTTTTTCTACTCACTCTGTCTGCCCACAAAGCATTAATAAGTTTCTTGTGCCAGTTTTTCTTGTTCACCTCCAACATCTTCTTTATAATGTTGACTAAAGATTTTTTTGCAGATTCAGCCAATTCATTACCTCGTGGATACTATGAAGTCGAGTGACCCAAATTGATGTTGAATTTCTTTCAAAACTCAACCATTTTCTTGGACTTGAATGCAGCTACATTATCTGCAATGATTTTGTGAGGATAGCCAAACCGAGACAAAATATTAGTTTCCAACAATTGAATAATGACTAAATCAGTAGCTTGCCTCTTTGGGATTGCTTCAATCCATTTGGTGAAGTAGTCGGTAGCTATTAAGGTCCACTTATGTTAGGTGGAATATGCAGGGTGGATTTCTCCAATGAAATCAAGGCCCCATCGCTGAAATTGCACTTGAAAAAATATAGGCTAAAAAGGCAGTGGGAGCAGCTTCCTCTTACCTTGAAATATCTGTAGTTCGTGATAGCTCATCATGGTTTTATACAAATATGCAAAGAGAGTAGGCCAATAATAACCTGCCCTCAACACCTTATTTTCCATAGTTTTCCAAAACAAATGACCTCCACAATATCCCTTATGGAAATCAATCATTACCTCCTTGGCTCCATTTTCTACCAGACAATTTAGCAAGACACCTCTCGGGTCTTTTCAATATAGAGCATTGTCTAAAATGCAGTACTTTGAAGATTTTAACTTTAATGGTCTACCTTTACTTTTAGACATGTCAGGAGGAGGATTAAGATTTTGAAGAACATAAATGATGTCAGCATACCAAGGAGATGAGAGAAAAATTTCTGATACCTGCATGAGTGAGCCATCATCTTCTTCTTCGGACAAAATTGAAATGAGATTGATGTCAAGTACATGTAAATTGGATTCAGCCATCAACTTGGCCAATCCCTGACCTTTGATCAGATTTGTAGGCCTGATCTCAAGTTCATACTCTAACATAGCTGCTATCCACTTTCCTCTTTTGCCTTTCCGATCAGTTTGCATTAGGACATCCTTCACTGTTGCATTAGGAACATAGGCTAGAATGTGTGAATGAAGGATATACACTCAAAATTCCTTCAATGCCTTTACTAGGGCCAAGGCTTGTTTCTCAATGATTTTATATCTAAGGGCAACATCTCTAATGGTACAACTGAAGAAAGAAATGGGTTGCTCGGTCTTATCCTTCTTTTGCATCAAAACAACAACCAAATTATGTTCAGAGGCGAATGAAAATATGATGAAATCAATGGAATAATCGGGGCTGATCAAAATAGGAGTTGTTGTCAAGGAAAAAATAATTGAATTAAATGACATTTTATCATTCTCTGACCACCTTACCTCGTTGTAATTTTTAATCATATTGGTCATCTCTCGAATATGCTCGACGAGGTTTGGGATAAATCTTCTGAAGAAATTTAGCTCGCCATTAAAAGCTTGGATCTCCTTCTTTTTGCGTGGAAAATATATTTGGTGAATAGCCTCAATCCGGGAAGGATCAATATGGATACCATATTTGGAGATGATATGGCCAAGAAGCTTGCCCTCCTCCATGGCAAAAAGACTCTTTTTTGGATTGATTTAAATCCCAAACTTTTTGCACTTCTAAAATAAAACTCTCAAATGATATAAATTCTCATCATCGGAGTGGGAGAAAATTTTGAGATTCAACAAGAAAATTTCAGCACCCACGCCTAGTGCATTAAGCACCTACACTAGGGTGGGGCCCACAATGCTATTTTTGGGTGCATGTTTATTTTAGTTATCCCTTAATTAATATGGAAAATAAATTGTAATATATTATCAATGATGACTTGAAATAGTTAAATGAGAGTGATAAATTCATTTAGCTAGTGGATTTATAGTTAGAGGTAGTCGGTGAGACATGCAGAGTAATTCTAGTTGTAACAAAGTTCGAAGTGCATTGGTGTATTAGTTAATGCAGGTTGTAATCAGTTTAACTCAGCTAAGTGAGTTAAACTCAGTTATGCTAGTTGTAACTGAAGATACACTAGTGAGAGATCAAGTGAATTAAATATTAATTAATTCACAAATAGTGATCTCACATGCAATTGAGGATTTACTATTATTAGCTGCATGCATGTCAGATCCAGCAGAGACCCAGTTGAGTTCTAGGTGAAAGGGAAGTTGACTATCATTTGTAGGATTATTGGGTTGCACACATGCAGAAAAACACCCATTGGAGTGCCCATGATACTTGCACAGTCAAGGAAGGCAAGAATTCCTATCTTTTAGGGATTGCGCAAGCAAGGAAGACAGTCTAGAGGAAGTAAATTGGCTAAGTTGGTCAATTTTTGTATGACAGTGTGAGACAATTAGCTGAGTACTGGAGGGCTCTTGTGAGAAGATTTTTGTATGAAATTTTTTCATGATCCATGTTGAATATACAATAGAAGATAGTGGGGTTTTAAGCTGTAATCTTTCCCTGGGAAATTATTTTGTTGTGTGTGATTTGATTCTTCTTTACTTCATGTGATTAGCAATTGTGTTTTTAATTTTGTAAAATATTTGCATAAGTGATTCAGTATTTAACTTTAGTACATTGTTAGATAGGGTGAATCCAAGATATACATGCATGTTGTATAATTTCTACATGGTATCAGAGCACAAGAAATTGCAGAAGTGAAGCAGGAGCTGAGTTTGTGACTGGATAGAATTCGAATTTGCAAAAAGACTTTCTTGGTGCTACAGCTGATTCAAGATCGAAATGGATTTCAATGGCTTGAGGTTGGATTATGCACTCAAGGGAAGCTCAAACTCTATTTATTGGAAGGACAAGATCGAGGCAGTACTCGAAGACAATGGCTTGAAGGAATTCATTGACAATGATGTTCCTAAACCCGCTATGGTAGATGCTGCAAATCTTGATGCATGGAAAAAGAAAGTGGAAAAGGTGAGGAGGATCTTGTTGGAGGGAGTAAGAGACCAAATTGTCTCAAGCCTCCATGGTAAATCCACACCATATGCAATGTGGAAGGATTTGACAGATCTATTCCAAAGCAGCAACAACCATAGGAAATTGGCACTCAATGATAAATTCAGGAAGATCAAGATGGAAAAGTTTGACACCATTCCAAAATATCTAACAAAGTTTGTCCAATGTTGGGATGAACTAGGGAGCATTGGAATAAAAGTCGTTGATGATGATTTGGTGATCTTGGATCTCCTAGGACTTCCCAAGAGTTGGCACAGCTATCAAGACTCTGTCAATGGAAGGGAAAATTTTCCAGATTGGTAACGACTGTGGTCGGATTTGGTGCAGGAGGATTTCAAAAGGAACACTAGAGATGGATATTCATCTAAGAATGAGGATGAAGAGGATTGCGCTTTGGCTTCCAAGGTGAGGAAGGGGAAGGGGAAGAAGTTCCATTCTAAATACGAGTCCAAGAATGGCAAGAAGCAGGACATGTCCAAGGTGAAGTTTTTTCACAGTCACAAACATGGGAATTTTTCTACTAACTGTCCACAAAAGAAGAAGAACAAGAAGGCTAGAGGATTTACAGCTACTAAGGCCCTTACCTCACAATTTGAGTTTGACTTCTCATTGATCGCATGCATGGTGTCCAGTGCATTGGGATCTATGTGGTATTTGGATAGTGTTGCTTCCTTTCACATGACGGGAGACAAGGAACTTTTCAGTGACTTGGAGGAGAAGGATCTCTAGATGCATATTGAAATGGGCGATGATGGGTTGTACAGTGCTACCAAGATTGGTACCATTACCTTACAAAGGCAGTCAGGTAAACCCTTTCAATTAAAATATGTAATGCATGTACCAGGTCTAAAGAAAAATTTAGTCTCAGTCGCAATGTTGGAGGATAGAGGCTATGATTTTGTTTTTAGTGAAGGAAAATCTTTCCTGTGACATAAAACAACAGGACAAGCCAAGAGGATATGGATTCAAGTTAAGAATATCTACAAGCTAGAGGTATATGGTTGTGTAGCAATGATGGGCAAGGCAGATCAAGTGGTGAGTCGGGATGAGGGCGAATTATGGCATAGGCTATTGGGCCATCTTCACCATGGAGCCTTGAAAGTCATCTAGCAAATTTCTACTAGTCTTCCCAGGGGTACACTTGCACAATCAGACACATGCAAGGGATGTACTATGGGAAAATATGTAAAGGCCACCTTTCATGAGAAGGAAAACCGAGCTTCAGGGATCCTTGAGAGAGTTCACACAGACGTGTGTGTTCCTTTCTTTGTCTCTTCGATAACAAAACATAAGTACTATGTAATATTTGTTGATGACTTTTCTCATAAGTGTTAGATCTTCTTCATGCAGAAGAAATATCAGACATTCTCTAAGTTCTTGGACTTTAAGGCACTGGTGGAGAAAGAGTCAGGGAAGAAAGTGAAGGCTCTTAGTAGCGATAATGGTGCAAAATACATATCTAACAAATTCAAGAAATTTTACAACAAAGAAGGAATTCAAAGGGAACTCATAGTACCTCATAACCCATATCAGAACGAGGTCACAGAAATAAAGAACATAATGATCGTGGGTGCATCACGAGTGATGTTGCATGATCAAGGTCTATTGATGCATCTGTGGGTGGAAGCATGCAACATAGCGGTACATGTGCAAAACTGTTGTCCTCATAGGATACTTGATATGAGTACACCTGAAAAGGCTTTCACTGGTAAGAAACCTGATGTTTGACACCTTAATATTTTTGGCTCATTTATTTATCTGCATGTGATTAAGGACACCAAGAATAATTTGGAACCAACAGTTGAGGTTGGGATTTTTGTGGGGTGCACTGAAACACCCCATAATTATCATGTGTATTTTCCAAACAACAGAATGATTTTTTCTGACGGGATATAAAATTTGACGAGGAGAAATCCATGCGGTTGTCCCTTGAGAGGGAGCTTGACTTGCATGCAGAGGAGAAACTATTGGTTCCCAAGGATGAGTCTCAAGATGTGGATCAGCCACATGAGGAGGTTCATGGAGTGGAGGAAAACACTCATGCAGAGCCATCCATCAAGAATGGCAGAAGGCGCACCACGGAAGCTGATATATTGAGACTTGATGTTGCAGAGAATGTAGGAGCCCCCACTTTACAGCGTAGACAGAGACAGTCTCTGATCGATTTACTGGATACATGGATCTTATGAGAAAATGTATTATGACTGAACCATCTTCCTTTGAGGAAGCAGTGCAGCAACCAACTTGGTTTGATGAAATGGTGGAGGAGTATGACTCCATTGCCAAGAAAAATGCATGGGAGATAGTCCCAAGACCAGTCAACAAATCAATGGTTGGATCAAGATAGATATACAAGGTAAAGAAAGCTATTGATGGGAGTGTGGAGAAATACAAGGCAAGATTTTTGGCCCAGGAATTCTCACAGATCGAGGGGATAGATTATTATGAGAATTTTGCACCTATTGCAAGGTACTCTTCCATAAGATCCATCCTTGCACTCTCAGCGCGGATGGGCTGGTGCATTCATCAGATGGATGTGAAAACTGTGTTTCTCAATGGGATCATTGAGGAAGAGGTGTACATAGAAAATCATGAAGGTTTTAAAATCTTCAACAATGATTCGCATGTGTGACGACTCAAAAGAGCATTGTATGGGCTGAAGCAAGCACCCCATGCTTGGTACACTCATATAGACATCTATTTCACCACACTAGGCTTCACCAAAAGTGAAGCAGATGCAAACCTGAACCAAATTGTGGTTGAGGGTAAGCTATTGAGAAATTTTCTTTATTGTGATGATCTAATTTTGACTAGTATTATGATGATCAGGGTTTCGAACCTGTGTTCCTGGTTGCCTTTCAGTGATAGAATTATATCCATAATTATCTCCACATTCCTCATTAGAGTATCCAATTTGGCATTAGAGGAATTTCATGGTTATTCCTTGATTGTCACCTTTCTTTCACCTTTGGCTTTTGAATTTTTGATCATCAAATTTTCTTCGACACTAACTGTGTTTTTCTTCATCTCCTCAAGTGTTGCAGGACTTATTTCTTGGATATGATATGCCATATCCGGATCAAAATCATCCGGATAGTGCAAGAGAACCAAACCTGGATGAGGCTTGATATCATTGTGGATTGAGTTGTATACCCGGTTAAAGTGATTAGTAAAATCCTGAACAGACTCATTAAGATTTCGTTTTAACTTATCATATTTGGAAATAATTTGAAGTGGATTATTTTTCACTTCTGATATAGCTATAAATGCATCAGTTAACTGCTCAATATTTGCTATGGAATGGCATTCAAATACCAAAACCATGTTTTTACATCCTTGGAGAATATTTGGGCAATGATCCTTACTTTTGCATCATTGGCATCAGTCTCTTCTAAATCAATGAAATTGATAACTTCACTAGGTGTTGTACGGCACTAATCTTTGGGGTTTCATCAAAGAGAGGAAGTCTTTGATCATAGCCCTGTGGTAAGGGTGCAAGTTGACTAGGTATAACTAGAGGTGTAAATCTCTCCATGAACCCTGTTGAGTGTAGTGCAGGAGTAACCATGGGAGGGATAGACTGAGAAGGATTTTGAGGAGGAAATGATGTATTAGGGATGGAAGAGGTGGTAGCAACTAATTGAGATGGTGTTGGAGTAAACAAATACTCTTGTTGATACTGGATGATAGCTTTCTCAGATGTATATTGGAGTTGGTTGGCTAATTTTTCAATTCTATCAAACTGACTCCAGACTTTCCTATCAAAATATGACTAAGGATTGGATTCTTCAAATAATGTAATATATTCAAGCTTTAGAGAATAAAAAAATATTTGAGATACTGATATAACTTCAGAAAACCTCAAGGGATCAAACACTATTTCAGACAAGGAATTTTCTGACTTTGATCTTAATAGAGATAATTCAAATTTCAGATTGAATGGAATATCTTCAATGGATAATATTTTTGTAGGTAATGATGTAGACCTTAATATTGAAGATGGACCCGACTGAATCTATAAGTGTTGAGATCTCTTCTTTCTGATGAGTTTATATATATCTTCAACTGGAGAAGTTGGATGTGGATCAGGATTCGATCTTGTGTATCTTTTCGAAGCCAGAATGTTCTTTATTTTTTGCACCTTCTCTCTTTGCAATTTGAATCAACCTTCACGAACACTAGGGCCTATCACCCACAGGCCTAGAATTTGATGAAAAGTAATAGTACACCTAGGGAATATCTGTCACTTCATTCCCTGACAACGGTGCCAGAATGTTAGCACTCCACCAAATCTCCAAAGCCTAAAAAGGAGACCGACAAAGGTAACCACATACCACTTTGACCTAGTAGCTAGCCCTACCCAGTTGAGAGGGATATCTCAATGAGATCACAGCCAAGGATTGATTGTGACATTAAAGATATTAGGATAGATATGATAGGCTTAGGTAGGTTTTAAGAAATTTAGGGTTTGATGTTGGATCAGGGATGAAACCAAGTAGCTAGGTCTAGGTATCAAAGGATTCACAACTGCAAAGATATAAAGGAGCAAGGTAGATGATCCAGGTGGCTCCAGTCACCCTCAAGAGACCAAGAGAGTTGATGATAGGTCAAAATTCAAAGTGGTCGGATTTCCCACGAACCAGGTTCTAATTGAAGTACTCATCGCCCTGATTCCAACGGTGTGAATGGATCTCCAATCCGATCCCGTATGGAGAATTTAGAGAAAGTCAAAGTTTTGGTAAAATTTGGCCAGTGGGCCAGGTTTCAGTGTCCCACAAATTCACCATAAACCGGCAAGAAACCCAGCACCTGAAAAAGGGCGAAATTATGGCCTCTTTAATTTTCCCAATGACCCTTATTTTCATTAAAATAAAAAATGACCTCTTTTGTTTTAAATAAAAATAATAATATTAAAAAAATATGGCAGGCCATGACCCCCATCGCCCCCATGGAATATCATATTACAAATATTAAAAATTTATTAGGGGGCAGACTGTCAACCCCAACACCCCCACCAGAACCACCATTAAACATAATCAAACTTGGGTCGGTAGGTCACCACCCCCGCCGAACCCCATAACCATGTGACCACATACACCATGGCCCACGGTGTAAACACTGCCAAATCCATATACAAGGCCGAAGCCCAATGGAACCAGTGGGAGTTGAACCCACTAACGCCAAGACTGTTGGCCCCACCCATGCGGCGGTCCCAAATTAAAACTCATATTAACACATATTCCATACCATTTAAACCACCCAAAAAAATTTAAAATGCGCCAACCCAAAAAGTACCAAAAAAAAGGTTCAAAATATATATATATATATATATATATATTCTTTTAATAGCATGCCAAAGGCAGAAGGTTGGAGGTGCTAGAACCCCCGACCTCCACCTTAACAACTCCGCCTGCAACCAACACACCCAATGTGTCTCTAGGGAATCTCCACCAACATTCTATATTTAAACCTGAATTTCATTTTGCACGAGGTAGGCAAGGGTGGACCAAAAGAGGTCGGACCAGCAGAGAAGGAGTGTGGAACCACGACCCTATAGCAAGACAGAACCATCTACAGGCATGATTTTCGAGACATAATTTTTGCAGAGAAGATTCCTTGATGCTTGAAAGATTCCAGGGGGAGGTAAATTTCATTTTCTCAGATTGATATGAAGTTTACAGTCATTTTAAATAGAATTTTGTAGGGAACGTGAGAATGGCCATCTGAGCAGCAGATTTGTAGATTCGCTGCAGAACAAAATCTTAGGGAATCTTGAGGGAATAAAAAAGATTCCTTGACGCCCAAAACTTGCCAGAGTCCATTTTTGACAAAATTTATGTCAATTTTACACCTCTCGGCGACAAGAACTCAATAGCGACATTCTTTTCAGTAGTAGAGCTTCCCATATTTCATCCGTTTTCCATATTGGAGTGATGGTGTCTGATTCTCATCTGTGGACAGTCAATTCTATGCCCCTCGACGCCACGAGTTCAACGGTACAGCCAGGATCAGTAGCTGAGCATCCGCTTCTTCAACCAGCTTTAGGGGTTGAGGTATATTCAGTTTGGTCATGTGCCTCTTTTTCCTGTGAGATGTATTATGATTTCTAGATCCTTTCTTGATGCATGTTGCGGGATCTTGCAAGTTTATGTCATGCTGATAGGAGGTCCATTATGATTGAGAGTTCCTATAGTGGAACATCTCATGGAGAGACAAGCCACTCATGTTGAGGGCATATCCTTTTATTAACATCCTCCATGTACATATTCCCATTTCCAACACTCTATGAAGCAGCCTACCCCATTTTGACACCGGGCCCAGAGACGTAGCCCACACTGGGTGAACTCCGTTATCAACGTCTCATGTTTTTATGCTGATGACGTTTGTCTTGTTTCCCTTCTTTACAGCATGCACATGTGTTCTTTTATGTTATTTTAAAATTAAATTCTAACAAACATCACAGAAGTAAAATATCATGGGTAAATACTATAGCTGATGGACTCGGATGAAAGTGGTATCAGAGCATCCTTCTCACTAATGTGATTTGTGAGCATGAACAATGATTGAACATGCAGCAATGTAGGATGGAAAAGACATGTACGAGGCCATGCTCAGGATGTCCAAAATGGTGGACATGATTTATGAAGCTTATGAAAGATAGGAGAAAGAAGAAGCAAAAAGTGATGCTTCATCCACATATTCATCATTGTCTTCTCATCGTTCAAATGAGGAAATCAAAATATTGCCTTCAAGCAGATAGCGTTGAATTGAAGGTGCTTCTATGATAAGAGAAAGAGGATAAGAAGAGAGTGTGGCTTCAATTGCAAGTCGCAGAGGTAGCCTTGGAAGAACTGAAGCGCAACGACCAGATCCTTCAAGTAAAGGATGTTGAATTAAGGAGGCTTCTACAAGAAGAGAAAGAGGATAAGAAGAGACTCCAGCTTTAGCTATGAGCCGCGGAAGAGGCATTGGAGAATTTGAAGCACAACAAAGGCTTGAAGTAGCCATCATCACCTATTTCTTAATCGATATTTGACATAAACATGTTATTTTTTCTTCACTTTCATCTTCACATGCTATCATTTTTGTGGGAAATGTGGAGATACCCATTATAGGAACTGGCATGAGACTCCTCATGAAGATGGGATAAAAAGGAGAATGACTTGGCGTTAATGGTGAGGGCATGATTTAGCCATTGGAGGTTGTGCAGAGACCTCGATTCACAGGTTTGGGGTACACTGAAGGACAGTGCTAAAAGGTGTCAGAAACTTCCAATGCATGGTTGAAACCATTGGGGAAAGAGAATGATGGTAACACTTCAACATCATCCTATGAAATTTCACATGGTAGTGAAAGAGCTAAGGCAAGCTCTCATGACCATGATTGCACCAGAGACAAACGAGAAAGTTATAAAAAGTCATGATATTCTAGTGTTCATTTTGATTACAAGCATGTTGCTAACAATGAACATAGATCATGGCATCATAAAACATGTAGTTTTTTTGGATTACATAACCATGTATTTTCTAAGTGTTGGAAAATAATGACAGCACAAAAGAGGATGAGGCATGAAAGGCCTTCTCCATCACAGGAAAAGAAGAAGGTAAAGAAGGTCTATAGGATGAAGACTCGTTGTGGTCATTGCGATAGAATTGGCCATCAAAGAGCCATGTGTTGGAGGCTCCATCAAGAGCCGTGCCTTAAGGAAAAATCATCAGTGCAGGAACCAGTTGAAACAATTTTTTGACAAGAAAATGTGTCGCAGAGGGATGACCCATTCACTTTGATAACTGATAGATGGTTTTTCTATGTCTGGTAGAGTATCGTGGCCTTATTTTTTTAAATCATGTGTTGCATGTTAAAATGTAAAAGTGATGATGTGTTTACCATCACTTGTGAAGCAAAAATGATATTTTTTCCTTGTATATATAGGTAGGGTATTGATTCCATTTTAATGTAAGCTTGACCACCGAGCATGTGTTATAAACTTGTAGAAAGTATGGGAGGCTTGGGTCATATATTGGTCACTTAGTTAAGCATGTAATTTGAAAAATATTATACTACATGTTTGGAGAGGATGTAGGTGTCCGCTCATCGCTTATGGCTCTAAAGGACAAAGGTGAAGGAGAATGAAGGATGACCTTTCAGGACACGTGTGGTCTAGACAAGGTACAAAGCAGCTGCATATTACGTTCATGCTTTTGGTGGACCAAAAGCTCCTCAACGGGGAGGATTGATCCAGGTGGCTCTAGTCACCCTCAGGAGACCAAGAGGGCTGATGATAGGTCAAAAATAAAAGTGTTATGATTCCTCGCAAACCAAGTTTAGATTGAAGTACTCGTCGCCCTAATTCCAACGGTGCAAACAGAAATCCAAACTGACCCTATATGGAGAAGTTAGAGCGAGTCAAATTTTTGGTCAAAGTTTGGCAATGTGCTAGGTTTAAGTGTCCCACAAATTCACCGTCAACCGGCAGGAAACCCAGCACCCGAAAATGGGTGAAATTATGGCCTCTTTAATTTTCCAAATGACCCTTATTTTTTTTTAAATAAAAAATGACCTCTTTTTTTTAAATAACAAAAAAAAATATTAAAAAAAGGTGGCAGGCCATGACCCCCTCCACCCCCATGAAATATCATATTACAAATATTAAAAATTTGGGGGGCAGGTTGTCAACCCCGCCACCCCCGTTGGAACCATCATTAAACATAATCAAACTTGGTCGGTAGGTCACCACCCCCGTCGAACCCCGTAACCATATGACCACATACACCGTGGCCCACAGTGTAAACACCACCTACTTCATATACAATATTGAAGCCCAACAGAACCGGTGGGAGTTGAACCCACTGCCGGCAAGACGGTCGGCCCCGCCCACGCAATGGTCCCAAATTAAAAATCATGTTAACACATATTCCATACCATTTAAACCGCCCACCAAACTTTAAAATGCGCCAACCCAAAATGTACCAAAACAAACGTTCAAAAATATATATTGTTGTAACATCGTACCAAAGGCAGAAGATTTTGGTGGGGTTGGAACCCCCAACCTCCGCCTTAACAACTCCACCCTCAACCAACAAGCCCAAGGTGTCTCTTGGGAATCTCCGCTAGAATTTTATATTTTAACCCGAATTTCATTTTTGCATGAGGCAGGCAAGGGCATACTAGAGGAGGTCGGACCTGTTAGAGTCTTGTAATTTACAGTATCACAAGGTGACTGAATATTTTTTCCTTGTAGATTTTCATATATATATATATATATATATATATATATCAATATTCAAAACATTTCCAAAGAATAGAAAAAGAAACAAAAAGAAAACCCCACAAAAAAAATATTTCTGAAAGTGTTGTAAATCAAAATGCCACTACTTTTAGAAAAGTTTGTTCAATCATACAGTTTAAGCATGATTGTACAAATTTGAATTTTTGTTAATATTTTATAAAATGAATATTTTCCAAACTGTTTAATCTTTGCTTATCAATAGATAGGTAGGAAATGACATTGGTCCACTAGCTTAATCTAGACCAATAGGAGAAATAAGGGATAGATGGTAGGTTAGAACTTCAAAAAATGAAATTATTTCAGGGTCTGCAAGTCTAAATGCACCCTACAAAGAAGAAAAAAATGATACATGAACAATTTGGGTAGGTAGAAAGGTCAAGGAGAAATAATGAAAGGAAAAGGTGAAATTAGTCCACCAGGTATAGCATCAAAATCTCATTTTTTCTATGATAAATAAGAAAAATCAAAATGAAATATTATTCATACACTAGGGTTCGAAATCAAGTGATTCTATAAATTTGGGGACTTTATGTTATATTTCTTATTCTAAGTCCCAATAGTGTTCATTTATCCTGATACCCACCCCGCTCATATTCTCTTTAAATTAAAGTTCTACACTACCCTCGACTTTCATGATCCCGACCCCACCATCCCATCACACATCCCATCTACACTTATCACCCCACAACTCCCCACCATCTCTCCTCCCCTACATAGATCTGATGGCCCACAGTGCCTTTTACCCCACCCTTCCCCCCACCTCACCCTCTGAACTTTAACAATGGGGCGAGGTCTGAAATAGGAAGTACCTGATATCTCCACTCCTGCTACATGTCACCCCCATATACTTCGCACCCCCCTCCTCTATTACCAGTTACCACCATCACCCCCCCATGAAAACCACTCCCTCCACAACTCAAGCCACCGCGCCCATTGACCGTTTTCTATACCGTTGGCGCCACATCCACTCCCGCCTACCTGCTTCACCCCAATCACATCACCTCCCGCCAACTAACTATTGACCATTAATGGCCATACAGATATCCACCGAGCCTGCGCCTAATCAAATGGTCCACAAATCATAGTTAAAAGACAAATTCATGCCTGAAAGCAAGGTTTACTTTGCCTGTTCTATCCAAAATTGCATGTTTCAAATTACACAGAGAATTTGCAGCAAAGGATCAGTGAAGATAGCCTCCAAAATAATCAACAACAACTCACAACGCTCTGCAGATCGAGGTGCCATCCTCACACTCCCCCTCTATTTTCTTCCTTCCCCATTCTTAATCTGCAACTGTCTCCCTTCTCTGATTCCCTCTTCTTTATTCCCATTCTTTCTTATACAGTGAAGGAGAATAGTTAAATTTAATCACAGAAGAAAAATCATGCCTCCTAAGAAGGACCAATAGCCTTTCAACCCCATGGTTTACCCTCAAGTGGACATAAATCATACATCCCTAGCAGATTGAGATTACAAAATCCACGAGACAAAGTCAGACTTTGATTTATTCAATGTATACTACTAGCTCGAGGACAAATTTCTCAATGAAGCTGATGATATTGGCATGTGGGAGACCCATCTACCCCTTTACATCTTTCCTAAAACCCATAGTTTCCCAGAATTCATCAGAAAATGCCAGGCCTATGACATTAATCAGAGAACCATAGTCACCCCAACAGGAGAAATCGTGTTCACCATTAATTCCCAATCCATTCAGCAAATGATGCAAGCCCCCACTCCTAAACAAATAGTCCCCTTATCTTATGAAGGCCATAGGGAACTTTATCAAAAGCTTAACTTTGCCAGTAGAGCCAAAAATTTGCAACTTTTCATGCCAACTGATGCCCTAATGCCTATCAAGAATCCACCCTACCCTTCATCTATCTTTCCTAAGAGGACCCATCACATTGTTACTGTTTTGTCTTTTTATTAGGGTATCACACTGATCAATGGGTAGATGAAGCTGTGATAGGCTTTTTTTCCATTCTTTCCTCAAATGCTAAACCCGTAGTGATGTTCAACTATGCTCATTTTCTTGCAGAGGCCATTCATGAACAATTTTTAAAGTTTAATACATAGGAGGTTTTCAAATACACCTCTGTGTTGGTGTATATGTTTGTTTATTTCTAGTCCAACATGTTTCAATTTCAAATGACCATGGTAAATGAAGATTTTGAGCCTCAATATGTCATCTTCTAGACCACGTTGCTATTAAAGGATCAGAATAATTATACATAAATGGATTTTGTGGATTTATCTGTGCATCCAGCCATCAACACACTCGGGAGTGTATCAGAGCCAAGGATAAGTGAAGGAATAGGAAAACCATGCAACTAATAGAGCAAGTGAAGATAGAAAATTCGTACTTGTACCAAAATTACACAGAGATTCGATTCTATGGGAGTGAGCTAGCCCTTTACAAATTTCCAAAGTTCATCTCCATGAGGGTCTTTGCACCAGAGTACATAAGGAAAATGATGCATGTAGATGAGCTCCACATTTTTTCTGCAAAGAAGAAGGCTTGGTTCAATATCAAGACACAAATTGGTTCTTTCATCTGTAACAACAGAGTAGTAAGGGAGGAGGCAGACAAGATACTAAAGGGGATGGGTTTCAGCCACAGTTTCACTTGGTCTTATGACCATGCAGGTATTATCTCCAAGAAAAGGGTGGAAAATAGATCCACACCCTATGTTCACACACACAGACCTTCAACTGAGCAGTATGCCAATCAAACAGAATGGGTGACCAACACCCTCCAAGAAGATGAATAACAGGTGATCTCCACTTCAACCATCCAGAACCCGACACCACAAGAAAGGAAGAGTGTAGAAGAATAAGAAGACAAGGGGAAAGAACAAGAGAAAGAGATAGGAAGCAAGAGACCAAGAGAGGATCAGTAAAATTCGGTGACTGATACCTTTAGTAAAGAGTTTCAATTGAAATATAGAAAGAGGTCCAAAATTCATATGTATATTGATCAAGGACGTGAATCAGAGCAGCAGACAATGATCCATATTGTAGACACCCCTAGATCATCTCCAGTGGGTGGTCAAACAATGGCCTCCCCTACATCTTCAGCCATAATGTCTTTGCAGCAATAGGGTTTGTAGACATCTACTTCCAGGCTTGCAATAGAAGACCAAGAAAAATCAGTTTATTGCACATTCAAGGAGATAAAGATGAGGAATAAGGTGTTGAATACTAACACCTACAATCATTTCTGGAATAAGACCTCAAGTTCACAAAGCAGGCTATTGTGTGCCTTTGACACTAAAAAATGAAGGATTCAGATGGCATTTCTAGAAGCCTTGGTCCCACACCCTCAAGGAATAGGATATTACAAGAAGGAATCATTGGAGTTCAATACCAAGGACATCCATCCTATTGACCAAATGGAATTACACAACTAGATCGGAGAGATGGTGGCCTCCACCTTGACAAGTACTGCTATGAGCTTTTTCAAAACTACAGGTATCTTTATATAATACTCTGTTATCACAAAATTGTACTTGATTGACTGTTGATTAGACAACTCTATGTAACTGTTTCAAACCAGCTTTTGACTGAAGCTTAGTCTCTTCAGTCTGAGAGGGCTCTCTCCAAGGAGTTTATGATATTAGATAATGATAGTACTAGATGGCTAAATGTATTTTAAAATTAACTTGATTTTTTTGTATGTAGGTTGAAAAGAATACAGACTTGCTATCATTGGGCTTATGGAGTCAAAAAATCAATATATTCAGTGTCAAGGTTTCTTGACATGGAAGCTAAGGCAAATAAGAGTCTTTAACCAAGGAAAATCACACATAGAACATAGGGCAACACATTCATTTCATCAATAAAGGAAGTAAAAGCATAAACATATGAATTCTGAGTAATACATATGAAATCTACTGCAATTGGTAAACATAAAGATATAGATCAGAAAGACATTAAAAACTCCATGAGAATCTCAGGTCTATCAAGAATAAATCCTCTATATTACTCATATAAGTCAAATTACATAAAGCAATAGTATGGTGCAAAAAATCTCCAACCCTTTACAACTTCGATAATTTTCCTTTAAATAGACATTCTTATAGTAGGGTTGATCTGCCTCTTGGCTAGATTCATTGAACTCTTCCTATGACACCTCATATAACAGAAAAACATGTCTTTTAATAAGGAAATGGCATCTAAACCCTAAAGATGGCATTTCCTAATAGGACTAAAACTTCTATTTGTTACATAGTTCTACCTTATCTTTGAAACAGTTACTTTTCAGTTATAACTAAGCATCACATGCTCGCATAAGCTATGAAAGAGTTCATCACTACTTGACATATTAAAGACCCTCCTAAACATATGGAACCAAACCCTATTTTCAGGAAAGCAAGACCCTTATCTTCAACAAAATATTTAGCTCATGAGCTGTCTCCACAACACTATTTTCAAGTCATAAATGTTTAATGTTAAGGTCCCTTGATCTGTTGGATGTGTCCACCTATCCAAAAATGCCACTGGGATGCTTCAAAACCTTCAAAACAGCTTGCTACAAAAACAAGAATTGATTTAGTTATATATATTTTTAGTTCTAAATTGTTATTATAATTAATGTTTTTTATGTTGTTAAAATTGTATTAATATATTAATATGTTGTTATAATTGTATTAATTAATATAGTTGTAATTTCTTGTTATTTGTTATATTTAATTGTAATTTGTTGTATATAATTGTTGTTATGTATTTTTAATTGTAATTTGTTGTTATGTTTGTTATGTTATAATATATGATTGTATTAATATATTGTTTTATATTGTTAGATATGATTGTTATTGTTATGTTATGTTTGTTATCATTTTTTTTTTAAATATATAATAAAAATAAAAAAATTGTTGTGTGTTTTGTGACAGTTGTTGTTTTGAAGGATTAAAGGGGTGAATATTGGCATGTGAAGGATATTGGCATTTTATAAAACAAAACTTTGGTGGTATGCAAATTGAGAGAATCGTGAGAATTACGAGAATTGGTTAAGACTGCAAGAGTTGGTATAGGTAAAAAATTATTAAAAAAAAAAAAAAAAAACACTTTGCACAGAATTCACGTAACGCAAATGAAATTTATTCAATTGAATGGTAATGGCAACTTCATATTGTTGTATGCTTTGTAACATACTAATATGCAGGACACAACAAATCTATAATGCCGAGCTCTTTACCATACACGTGTTATCTGACACAAACGGGGAGTAAATTTACTTTTCATGGTTATTTCTTTAAGAATGGGATGATACTAATATCATGAACTGAGTCAATTTAAACACTTTGATTGTCCCTAATCCGTTTTATTTGGTACGAAATTTTTGCATAAGAATCATGAAGGAAATGACCATTTCTTCTTGAACACACTTCTATTTTCTTTCTGCCAAGTTTTTTTCGCAGGTTACATGTTAATCAAGTGATCATTAAGGAAACTAATTGTGCGCACAATTGGTCTTCAAAAGACTAATTTCATGAGAAATTCTAACGAAGAAGTCCATGAACATAAACGAAATTTCCAGAAAATTTCAAGTTCTTGCAATTTCCTGTAATAGCTTAATGTTTTGACATGTTGCATGAAAGATTAGCAAAATTCAAAGAGATGGGGTTTATTCCTAAATGTACAAGGATGGTGAAATACCTATCCACCCTTGAATTCCACGTCTACAAGTAGCTATTCAATGTTGGTCAAACTCAACTATTTTAGCAAAATGTACAAAATTAAAGAGCAAATTTGCTATATTTGAGAAATTGAAGCCATAATTCATTTTTTTTTCCCAGCAAGAGTCATTATGCATTTTCCATTACCACATACACTTCATTAGATTTTTCTTCAATCCTAAGCCACCAGTAAAACCAACCAAGGTCATCTAAAAGTTGTTTGGTCCACTTTACATATTCATTGTCAATTTCCTTTTTCCTACACTTGCAAATAAAACCTTGCTTCCATACACCATTGAGTCCATAGTCCTTGAGTCTAAATATTTTTCTAAAAAAAACTTGAAGCTTGCATGCCTTAAGGGCAAGCTATCATGCCAATAAACAAATGGAATAAATCAATTTCCCTTGTTCATCGGATCTTCTGATTATTCGACAACAACAAAATCATTAATACTTAGAAAGATGTGTTCGGGGCATCTTGTAATATCCATTTTTCAAGAACAGCTATAGATTGGGAATAATCTGAGTTATTACCAATGTGGAGCTACAGCCATATGCTTCTTACAGATGTAAAAACACTTAAATTTCAGTAAATATACAGCAGCAAAGTTATACAACGTTTTACAAGGCAAAAGGTGGGGAAAAGTGATGATTTTGGCACTAAAACATGTGTATTAGGAGATTTGTGTAAAAATAAGATGGGAAAGTAGTTGGATATGATATCTAGGGTTATGAGGGACTCCCATGTCGAATTTCAGCAAAAAAATTATTTTTTCTAAGTTAAATAGCTCCTCCTTTCCTAACTAGGCTAGAAAACCCTGATTTCTCAAGACTAGAATTATGCAGAAATTCACTGAAGCATGTGAGCGTGGTTTTCTGAAGGGTATGACTGAAATAAGGTCTAAAAATTCAAAAATAAGCTCAGTGACATAACTCATACACTTTACAGAAGAATAATTAAAGAATACAAAAGAAATCCTCAAGAAACAGGTGCTACAACCACATAAAAAGATTGCATAACAGTGACAGCGTAATTTTCAAGGCTGAAGCAGAATTTTGTTGATTCTTCAGATCTATATTAGATCAGTACATAAAAATATAGATATAATACTGATCCATGTACAAGAAGAGCTGATCTATACATTCCCCTTGGGGTTTTGCTCAAAACATGAAGCACCAGAAGTAGATCTGAGATCTAAGAATGCAAATCTGCAGAATGATTCAAAAAATCACTGAATCATGAACATGTAGAATATCAGATCTGAAACAGAACATATATTGGTTGGCCACTCTATGGATCACCACAGTGAAGGATGAATCCAATCACCAGATATCTCTCCTCCAAACTGCAAGAAGAACACCCTGCAGCGGTAGATCTGTAAATAACGTTGTATTAGGGATAGAAACAGTGTTGTAACTTCTGAAGATGATATGGCCTGATTCCAGGATGTAGATCTAAAGTATACTCAACAAATGAACACTTTCAGGAGGTTAAATGACACTCTCACTGAAAAGAGCCACTGCTATCATCTAGATCTGAGCAGATCTAGATCTCCACTTGCTGCAACTCACAAGAAAGCTCAACCCTCAATCATGAGCAGCACTGTAATGTAAGGTGAAGCTTGGCCCAAGCCTTATAGTGGAGAATTTTAGCACAATTCTCCTACAAGAGCTGCTCAAGGAAGGAGGTAGGATTCCTGAATAGGAATGCCCAACAAGGGATGTCTAAGCAGACAGACCTTCATAAATAATGTCTTCAACAACCCTCTCCTTGCTGCTCTCCTCTTCCTTTTATGAGATAGGAGTCTTGCCAAACCCTAAACCACCTTGAATCACTTAACCCTTTTCACATTACAACCTCCTTCTAGAACTATGTTGTCCCTCAAAGAGGTTCAATGCATCTAGACTGCGCTGTTTGACTTGGTCAAATAGGATCCCCTCTTGTGATTTAGACCCTTTCACACCTACAAGATATAATTTACATAGCCCAGATATGTCTTTGTTCACATAGGCATTGATTTATTTTTGGTTTTCAAGAGTTTTACATGTCCTCCTTTACAATTTATTCATCAATTATGAAATGCAAAAATAAACATGGCAAAATTAATGTTCCAATTAGCTGAAGCTAATTTAGGAAAATTATATTCTCCCCCTCCCAAATGTTGCTTGTCCTAAAGCAACTACAAGGGGGATGCAAAATCCACCCCCCCCCCCCCCCACTTCTTCTTTTGGCCTTCTCCTTCAACAGTCTCCACCATTGCTTCAAATTTTCTACAATAATTCCATCTCCCAATGGTTCCTCCCAAGTGTGCAAAGTGGCCTTTGGTAGATAAACTAAATAGCTCTCATTATGAAGTAAAGGAAGGTCTATATGGAAACCCTCTTGCTGATCCATGAACTCATCAAGATAGAAGTGATGGTCATGATGAGGAATTTCACCATCAATGAAGGTTTTCCACCTCCATGCTATCATCCAATTGAATTGAATTAACTTCCAGCATGGTAACTCATAGTGAAGTTCCTCCCAAATGCCCATGAGATGCATGCTCCAAGTGATACATACAATCATATGGTCCACATCATAAAGAGACAAGTGATGTGCTATAGTGGCCATATGGTCTCCCATGCTCCCCTTAGAACATGTAGTGAAAAGAATGTGGGAAACTCCTTTCCCCAAGGACACATTCCACAAATGTGTCTCTCCTCCAACCATGTTCCCAAGAATAAGAACATTTTCAGCATGTGGAATCATGATTAAGATCATGCTAGCTGCCATATATGATAATGGAGAAGGAAGATGCCTCCTCATGTGCAACCAGCTTAGTTTTACCATCAATTGCCATAGAATAGGAGATGACAAGTGTTTCCTCAAACACTTGCTTGCTACCCCATCCTTCTTGCATGCTTGGAGAAGGTGTTTTATGATTGGTGTAAAGGAGTCACACGATAGGAACTGTATCTCCCTTCCAAGATCCCTAAAGGATCATCATCATCAATAAATTTCATGGCCTCAAGTGGTCCATGAAGCCCATCATAAATAGTGCTCCCTCTTGGAGAAAATCCTTGCAAATGAGTGTTAGAAAAATACAAGTATACATCATGAGATTCAACAATATAATATTTGTCATACACTTGTTTAAAATCAGCAAGGTTTCTCATGGATGAGCCTCCTCTCGCACTCAATGAATAACGAGGTGTAGATGATAATTATTCCCAAGAGCTATGTTCCTCCTCATCTAACAAATGGTCCATGCACTTCTTCATATGAGAGTTCACCTCCTCTTTGAAGTTCTCCCACATGAATCCATCCAAGATAATATAATATGCTCCAATGAAACTAGTGGGTTTGGAAAGCAGGATCTCATAGGTTGCATTCAGTAGTTTCTCCTTGAGCTTGGAGCCTTTAACCAAATAAATCTGATCATGGAAGTAGATGACCCCTCCAACTACCTTATACCCCCCATCCATTACATTCCCATCAAGAACCTCACATTTGAAAGGGTCCTTGTAGTATTCCATCATAAGTTGGGAGTCCCAATAAGGCTTTAGACTTCCCAAAAATGACAACGTTGTACAGGTCTGAAATGCAGCCCCTATCATATCATGAATCTCCTCTTTGACATACTTGATGCCAAGGTCACATGTTGGAGTCCCATAAACTTTCTTTTCCTAACTCCCTTGTAGCCGATCTTGCTCAAGACAAGATTGAAGCATGTGGAAATCAACTTCCCCTTGGAAATTTCTTGTCCCCCAATACTTCCTCAATTTGGCCCATGCATGCAAGAGTATTAAGATCCTCTTGTCATGTTCGGAAATATATTTTGTAAGTGAGAAGACCATGGGCTGCCCCAAAGATATGGTTTTTCCATGTATCCTCATATCCATACCACCATAAATTTTTGATCTTTCATTCCTCAGCACAGATGAATGAATGGAAGATAACAATGTCCTATTCAAAAAATTGCTTACCTCTTTTCTGAATTCATGAAAGATCCTCTGTGTTGTGCTTGCTTCTCCCAAGGCTCCTTCATTAGTTAAGTATGCAAATGCTACCCATGGTTGAGAGAACACTTTAGTTTTCCTCCAATCAGGAGGCCTTCCTGGTGGAATGCCTCCTTGCAAAGAGGCATCAAGGCATAGAGAATAATGTGGATGTAGGTGGACAGATTTTCCCCTACCATTTCTGCATGGATTTTCTTGCCTTCCTTGGTCTTACAACACTTGAAATAGAGAAGGATATATGCTCTTCTTCTTGAGATTCTCTTCCTCCTCTCTTCCTTCCTCTATCATCAAGATCTCATCATTTGACAATGATGGTACATGCTGCTCAAGAGCTCTATGTGTGAGATCTTGTGGAACTCCTTGCAAGTGTGCAAGAGTTTATTCTCTTGGAGCAAGTGCTCCATATTCATATTCATGAGGTGTTTGAGGTGATTTTTCTATGACTTTTTTATGACCTCCTATCTTCTCCTCCTCATTGACAACTAAAATTGTCTCACCATCAATAAGAGACCTTAGATCTTGATCATCTATTGAAGGAGAAACCTTCATGCTTCCCTCTTGAGAAGAGGACCCTTCACTCAAAGGATATCTTGCCCTTAGAAAGGCATCAAACATGCTCACACCTTCTTCCATGGTCTTCAGAAATGGAGTTGGATTCATAGACCCTTCCAACTCATGCAAAATATTTGACTGATATGGTTTGATAGTGTCAACAGAAGATGTCACACATGGGGCTTCATCAAACTTTTCTATCAATCTTGCAATAAAACTTGCCTAAGTAGGTGTATTTTCATTCTTCAAGGAAAAGGACTCAAACAACCACCAAGCATATGCCTTGCATCCAAAGTGCAGTGCTACTACTTTGATGGCTTCAATTTCAGAGACTTGATGTTGTTGCACAAATATGTTTAGCTCCTCCACCCAAACCCTGACTGGACATTTAGGTGATCCATCAAAGATAGATAGATAGAATCTACCCATGTCATGCTTCTCCTTATTTTTTCCTTTTCTCTCCTTGATCCTGCAGAACCCTTGGAAATTCAAATCATCTTTGAACTCCTTGGATTGAGCTTCATACTCCTCCAAATACTCCCTAAGAGTCTCCTTCTTAGATACACCTCCTTTCTTCCTCTTCATGAAGAAATCACTGACAGAATTTTGAATATTAGGTGATATGGCTGAGTGCACATATCCATGAGATGAGGATTCAGAATGTTCCTCATGTATATATCTTGTAGATCTGATCAGAAGATCTTTCCTCTCTTGAAAATTTCTAGGAGTTTCACTGCTTCTTCTTTCTTCTTCTTGTTCAACCTCCTTGGAGAGGTTATTCTTAGATTTGAAATTTGATGAGAATAAACCCATATTATTTATCATTATGACCTTGCTCCTTTCTAGAATGCCACTGCAAATTTTCCTCTTCAGGAAGATCAAAATTCTATTCCAGAGATTGACTGCAGGGGCATTTACTGGATATGTCACCTTTGAAAAAAGGATGAGATCCAGAGGCTACCTGGACATCTGCATACTCTATATATAGAACTTGAAACATTCCTCTTTCAATGATTCAGCACTTTGGCTTGAAGCCATAGGCTGAGCCAAAAATCTTGCTCTGATACCACTGTAATATCCCTTTTTCAAGAACAGCTACAGATAGGGAATAATTTGAGTTATTACCAATGTGGAGATACAGCCATATTTTTCATACAGATGTAAAAAACACTTAAACTTCAATAAAATATACAACAGCAAAGTTATACAGCGTTTTACAAGGCAACAGGTGGGGGAAAGTGATGATTTTTCCCTAAAACGTTTGTATTAGGATATTTTCGTAAAAATAATATGGGAAAGTGGTTGGATATGATATCTAGGGTTATGAAGGACTCCCATGTATAATTTCAGCCAAAAAAAATGAGTTTTTCTAAGTTAAACAGTTCCTCCTTTCCTAACTAGGCTAGAAAACCCTAATTTCCCAAGACTAGAATTATGTAGAAATTTACTAAAGCATGTGAGCGTGGTTTTCTGAAGGGTATGACTGAAATAAGGTCTGAAAATTAACAAATAATAACAAGGACATAACTCATACACTTTACAGAAGAATAATGAAAGAATACAAAATAAATCCTCAAGAAAGAGGTGCTACAACCACATAAAAAGACTGCATAACAGTGACAGCGTAATTTTCAGGGCTGAAGCAGAAGTTTATTGATTCTTCGGATCTATATCAGATAAATACATAAAAATATAGATCTAATACAGATCCATGTACAAGAAGAGCTGATCTATACATTCCCCTTGGGGTTTTGCTCAAAACATGAAGCATCGAAAGTAGATCTGAGATCTAAGAATGCAGATCTGCAGAATGATTCAGAAAATCACTGAATCCTGAAAATGTAGAATATCAGATCTGAAACAGAACATATATTTTTTGGCCAATCTATGGATCACCACAGTGAAGGATGAATCCAATCACCGGAGATCTCTCCTCCAAAATGCAAGCAGAACATCCTACAGCTGTAGATCTGCAAATAACGTTGTCTTAGGGATAGAAAAAGCACTGTAACTTCTGAAGATGATATGGCCTGATGCCAGGATGTATATCTAAAGTATACTCAGCAAATGAACACTTTCAAGAGGTTAAATGACACTCTCACTGAAAAGAGCCACTACTATCATCTAGATCTGAGCAGATTTAGATCTCCATTTGATGCAACTCACAAGATAGCTAAACCCTCAATATAATGTAAGGTGAAGCTTGGCCCAAGCCTGATAGTGGAGAATTTTAGCACAATTCTCCTCCAAGAGCTACTGAAGGAAGGAGGTGGGATTCCTGAACAGGAATGCCCAACAAGGGATGTCTAAGCAGACAGACCTTCAGAAATAATGTCTTCAACAACCCTCTCCTTGCTGCCCTCCTCTTCCATTTATAAGATAAGATTCTTTCCAAACCCTAAACCACATTGAATCACTTAACCCTTTTCACATTACAACCTCCTTCTAGAACTGTGTTGTCCCTCAAAGAGGTTCAATGCATCTAGACTGCGATGTTTGACTTGGTCAAATAGGATCCCCTCTTGTGATTTAAACCCTTTCACACCTGCAAGATATAATTTATATAGCCCAGATATGTCTTTGTTCACATAGGCATTGATTTATTCTTGGTTTTCAAGAGTTTTACATGTCCTCCTTTACAATTTATTCATCAATTATGAAATGCAAAAATTAACATGGAAAAATTAATGTTTCAATTAGCTAAAGCTAATTTAGGAACATTACAGGCTCCCCCTCCCAAATGTTGCTTATCCTCAAGAAACTACAAGGGTGTTGCAAAATCTCCCCCCTTCTTCTTGTGGCCTTCTCCTTCAACAGTCTCCACTATTGCTTCAAATTTTCTGCAATAATTCCATCTCCCAATGGTTCCTCCCAAGTGTGTAAAGTGGCTTCTGGTAGATAAAACAAATAGCTCTCATTATGAAGTAAAGGAAGGTCTATATGGAAACCCTCTTGCTGATCCATGGCCTCATCAAGATAGAAGTGATGGTCATGATGGGGAATTTCACCATCAATGAAGGTCTTCCACCTCCATGCTATCATCCAAATGAAATGAATTACCTTCCAGCATGGTAACTCATAGTGAAGTTCCTCCAAAATGCCCATGAGAGGCATGCTCCAAGTGATACATACAATCATATGGTCCACATCATAAAGAGACGAGTGATGTGCTATAGTGGCCATATGGTCTCCCATGCTCCCCTTAGAACATGTAGAGCAAAGAATGTGGGAAACTCCTTTCCCCAAGGACACATTCCAAAAATGTGTCTCTCCTCCAACCATGTTCCCAAGAATAAGAACATCTTTAGCATGTGGAATCATGATTAAGATCATGCTAGCTGCCATATATGATAAAGGAGAAGGAAGATGCCTCCTCATGTGCAACCAGTGCAGTTTTACCATCAACTGCCATAGAATAGGAGATGACAAGTGTTTCCTCCAACACTTGCTTGCTATGCCATCCTTCTTGCATGCTTGGAGAAGGTGTTTTATGATTGGTGTAAAGGAGTCACACCATAGGAAGTGTATCTCCCTTCCAAGATCCCCTAAAGTATGATCATCATCAATAAATTTCATGGCCTCAAGTGGTCCATGAAGCCCATCATAAATAGTGCTCCCTCTTCGAGAAAAGCCCTTCAAATGAGTGTTAGAAAAATACAAGTATACATCATGAGATTCAGAAATATAATATTTGTCATACACTTGTTTAAAATCGGCAAGGTTGCCCATGGATGAGCCTCCTCTCACACTCAATGAATAAGGAGGTGTAGATGATAATTATTTCCAAGAGCTATGTTCCTCCTCATCTAAAAAATGGTCCATGCACTTCTTCATATGAGAGTGCACCTCCTCTTTGAAGTTCTCCCACATGAATCCATCCAAGATAATATGATATGCTCCAATGAAACTAGTGGGTTTGGAATGTAGGATGTCATAGGTTGCATTCAGTAGTTTCTCCTTGAGCTTGGAGCCTTTAACCAAATAAATTTGATCATGGAAGTAGATGACCCCTCCAACTACCTTATACCTCCCATCCATTACCTTCCCATCAAGAACCTCACATTTGAAAGGGTCCTTGTATTATTACATCATAAGTTGGGAGTCCCAATAAGGCTTTAGACTTCCCAAAAATGACAGCGTTGTAAAGGTCTAAAATGCAGACCCTATCATATCATGACTCTCCTCTTTGACATACTTGATGCCAAGGTCACATGTTGGAGTCCCATAAACTTTCTTTTGTTGCCTCCCTTGCAGCTAATCTTTCTCAAGACAAGATTGAAGCATGTGGAAATCAACTTCCCCTTGGAAAGTTATTGTCCCCCAATACTTCCTCAATTTGGCCCATGCATGCAAGAGTATTAAGATCCTCTTGTCATGTTCATAAATCTCTTTTGTAAGTGAGAAGACCAAAGGCTACCCCAAAGATATGGTTTTTCCAGGTATCCTCATATCCATACCACCATAGATTTTTTATCTTTCATTCCTCAGCGCAGATGAATGAATGGAAGATAACAATGTCCTATTCAGAAAATTTCTTACCTCTTTTCTGAATTCATGAAAGATCCTCTACACTGTGATTGCTTCTCCCAAGGCTCCTTCATTAGCTAAGTATGCAAATTTTGCCCATGGTTGAGAGAACACTTTAGTTTTCCTCCAATCAGGAGGTCTTCCTAGTGGAATGCCTCCTTGCAAAGAGGCATCAAGGCATAGAGAAGAATGTGGATGTAGGTGGACAGATTTTCCCCTACCACTGCTGCATGGATTCTCTTGCCTTCCTTGGTCTTGCAACCCTTGAAATAGAGAAGGGTATATGCTCTTCTTCTTGAGATGCTCTTCCTCCTCTCTTCCTTCATCTATCATCAAGATCTCATCATTTAACAATGATGGTACATGTTGCTCAAGATCTCTATGTGTGAGATCTTGTGGAACTCCTTGCAAGTGTGCAAGAGTTTCTTCTCTTGGAGCAAGTGCTCCAGCTTCATCTTCATGAGGTGTTTGAGATGCTTTTGTTGTGACTGCATTATGACCTCCTATCTTCTTCTCCTCTTTGAAAACTTAAATTGTGTCACCATCAATAAGAGACCTTAGATATTGATCATCTATTGAGGGAGAAACCTTCATGCTTCCCTCTTGAGAAGAGGACCCTTCACTCAAAGGAGATCTTCCCCTTGGAAAGGCATCAAACATGCTCACACCTTCTTCCATGGTCTTCAAAAATGGAGTTGGATTCATAGACCCTTCCAACTCATGCAAAATATTTTACTGATATGGTTTGATAGTGTCAACAGAAGATGTTACACATGGGGCTTCATCAAAATTTTCTATCAATCTTGCAATAAACCTTGCATAATCAGGTGTATTTTCATTATTCAAGGAAAATGACTCAAACAGCCACCAAGAATATGCCTTGCCTCCAAAGTGCAGTGCTGCTACTTTGATGGCTTCAATTTCAGAGACTTGATGTTGTTGCACAAAGATGTTTAGCTCCTCCACCCAAACCCTGACTGGACATTTAGGTGATCCATCAAAAATAGATAGATAGATAGAATCTACCCATGTCATGCTGCTCCTTCTTTGTGCATTTTCTCTCCTTGATCTTGCAGAACCCTTGGAAATTCAAATCATCTTTGAACTCCTTGTATTGAGCTTCATACTCCTCCAAATACTCCCTAAGAGTCTCCTTCTTAGATACACCTCCTTTCTTCCTCTTCATGAAGAAATCACTGACAGAAATTTGAATATTGGTTGATATGGCTGAGTGCATATATCCATGAGATGAGGATTTAGAATGTTCCTCATGTATAGATCTTGTAGATCTGATCAGAGGATCTTTTTCTCTTGAAACTTTCTAGGAGTTTCACTGCTTCTTCTTTCTTCTTCTTTTTCAACCTCCTTGGAGAGGTTCTTCTTAGATCTAAAAGCTGATGATAATAAATCCATATTCTTCATCATTCTTACCTTTCTCCTTTCTGGAATACCACTGCAAATTTTCCTCTTCAGGAAGATCAAAATTCTATTCTAGAGATTGACTGTAGGGGCATTTACTGGATATGTCACCTTTGAAAAAAGGATGAGATATAGAGGCTACCTGGCCATCTGTAGACTCTATATATAGGGCTAGAAACATTCATCCTTCAAGGATTCAACACTTTGGCTTGAAGCCACAGGCTGAGCCAAAGATCTTGCTCTGATACCACTGTAATATCCCTTTTTCAAGAACAGCTACAGATATGGAATAATATGAGTTATTACCAATGTGTAGCTACAGCCATATGCTTCATACAGATTTAAAAACACTTAAAATTCAGTAAATATACAGCAGCAAAGTTATACGGCATTTTACAAGGCAAAAGGTAGGGAAAAGTGATGATTTTGGCCCTAAAACGTGTGTATTAGGATATTTGCGTAAAAATAAGATGGGAAAGTGGTTGTATATGATATATATGGTTATGAGGGACTCCCATGTCAAATTTCCGCAAAAAAAAATGAGTTTTGCTAAGTTAAACAGTTCCTCCTTTCCTAACTAGGCTAGAAAACCCTGATTTCCCAAGACTAGAATTATGTAGAAATTTACTAAAGCATGTGAGCGTGGTTTTCTGAAGGGTATGACTGAAATAAGGTCTAAAAATTCACAAATAAGCTTAGGGACATAACTCATACACTTTACAGAATAATAATGAAAGAATACAAAAGAAATCCTCAAGAAAGAGGTGTTACAACCACATAAAAAGACTGCATAACAGTGACAGCGTAATTTTCAATGCTGAAGAAAAAATTTATTAATTATTCAAATATATATCATATCAGTACATAAAAATATAGATCTAATATAGATCCATGTACAAGAAGAGCTGATCTATACATTCCCCTTGGGGTTTTGCTCAAAACATGAAGCACCGGAAGTAGATCTGAGATCTAAGAATGCAGATCTGCAGAATGATTCGAAAAATCACTGAATCATGAACAATTAGAATATCAGATCTGAAATAGAACATAGATTGGTTGGCCAATCTATGGATCACCACAGTGAAGGATGAATCCAATCACCGGAGATCTCTCCTCCAAAATGCAAGCAGAACACCCTGCAGTTGTAGATCTGCAAATAACATTGTCTTAGGGACAGAAAAAGCATTGTAACTTCTAAATATGATATGGCCTGATGCCAGGATGTAGATCTAAAGTATACTCAGCAAATGAACACTTTCAGGAGGTTAAATGACACTCTCACTGAAAAGAGCCACTACTATCATCTAGATCTGAGCAGATCTAGATCTCCACTTGCTGCAACTCACAAGACAGTTGAACCCTCAATCATGAGTAGCGCTGTAATGTAAGGTGAAGCTTGGCCCAAGCTTGATAGTGGATAAGTTTAGCACAATTCTCCTCCAAGAGCTGCTCAAGGAAGGAGGTGGGATTCCTGAACATGAATGCCCAACAAGGGATGTCTAAGTAGACAGACCTTTAGAAATAATGTCTTCAACAACCCTCTCCTTCCTGCCCTCCTCTTCCTTTTATAATATAGGAGTATTTCCAAACCCTAAACCACCTTGAATCACTTAACCCTTTTCACATTACAACCTCCTTCTAGAACCGTGTTGTCCCTCAAAGAGGTTCAATGCATCTAGACTGCGTTTTTTCACTTGGTCAAATAGGATCCCCTCTTGTGATTTAGACCCTTTCATACCTGCAAGATATAATTTACATAGCCCAAATATGTCTTTGTTCACATAGGCATTGATTTATTCTTGGTTTTCAGGAGTTTTACATGTCCTCCTTTACAATTTATTCATCAATTATGAAATGCAAAAATAAACATGGAAAAATTAATGTTCCAATTAGCTGAAGCTAATTTAGGAACATTAGAAACAAAGGGCAAGCTATCTGCCAATAAAAAAAGGGAACACATCAATGTCCCTTGTTCATCAGATCTTCTGAGTATTCAAAAACAACAAAATCATTCATACTTAAAAAGATGTGTTCGAGGCATCTTGACTCTCATCCACATTAAAAATGGGAGCTCTCGCATTGACCAGTGGCATCCATCAATGGCCACTAAGTTAAAAATTTCTTGTTATGTTCGACACCGAAACATTTATTCACATGAAAAGAATTGTGCCAATGAGCGTTAAAGACTTGAAGACCAATCATTTTGTAGCAGAGGACGCAAAATTACTTTCATTACTTTTCAGTTTTTGATGTAAATGACTTGAGGACAAGTCAATAAATAAGGCTGGGGGGGATGTGTAAATTCTGAATTTTGTATACCTTCCAAACCTTTTACATTTTCAACCGCATTCAACAGCAAATTCTGAACATTCAACAGAAGATCCAGCAGCAGATTTAGCAGCAAATGCAGCAACAATAAAAGATTCACTTTTTCAATTTCATCCACCATTTTCACAACCAAGTAAAGAATACTATGAACAGAATTTTGCAGCCACACGTGCACAACTCTCATCCATTTTTGAAAGGGTAAGTTAAGGTATGATATTTTCTAACTTTTAACCAGTTAATTCCTTGAAAAGTTAGAATGATAATTTTTGGAAAAACTTCACTTCCTTTCGTCCTTTTTTCAAATTTCCATAACCATCAGTTGAGGGGGGAAATATATTCACATTCATATGTTGCCACATTCATATAACATTCAAAACATTCATATCACATTCAAAGCCCACACACTTTCAAAATATATTTATTATTACATCATCATGAGCATATAAATGGCTTTTCAAAAAGTACTTAAAAGATAATTGGATGCCAACACCATCACGGTTGTCACACAAGAACCAACCATGATGCATTCCAACAAAAATACTCTGTAATAAAAATCACATTATCAATATGCAAAGATCATACATTAAAATTGAATGCAACAAAAAAAATATGGTTGAAACACAAGAACCAACCAAGTTGCAGTTCATCAAAAACACATTGCAAAAGTCAAGTAAATGATATCATGCAAAGTTTAAGCCAAAGCTCAAGTATCAAAAATTAATGTAATAGATTGCATGAGGACATGCAATACCTTCAGTTTGGGGTTATGTTGGGCCTCAAAATAGTCCCTATTCTCACTCCATTATTCACCAATACCTTCACATTACTTCCATATTACCTTCATGTCACCTTCATTCCACCTCCACATCATTACATTTACCTCATCATTAGGTTATAACTATGCTTTTCCAAAGTTTATTAATTCTTAACATTTTTAAGTGGATTTGTGGTTAAACTTTAGAAAATAATATGCTTATACTTATACCTAACAATTAGAATGAGTTTGTTGACATGTGTAGGTACAAAGGAAGCTTCCAAGGCATCTTTATGTGGCACTCTATGTTCAAATTCGAATTTGAGGAGATCATGGACCTCATGGAGGAGATCATGGAGGATAGGGTTATGTGTCACCATTGGTTGAGAAATATGTGGGTCAAAGGAGGGAATAGTGGATTTACATTTATGATTTTGTTATCATAGCTTTTGTATAAATAGGAGTGTTATCTCCTTCATTTGTAATCTTGATTTGTAATCTTAATCTTAATCTTCTTCTTCATTTTGTAATCTTAGGTTGGTAGTGAGAAGTTAAATTGGAGAATCAATGTAATGGTTGCAATTGCAATTTGAAATTGATGATAAATAAGACGGAGCTTCTTTGATCCTCTAAATTTGACTTTTCTTTTGGTGTGCTTGTGAATCCTTGGAAGGAACCCCATTGCCTAGAAAGTACACTTTTATTTTAGTAGGCTTTTATTTTATGTTTGTTTGTGAATTTCATTAGATTAAATTATTAGGTTCATATGTTTGGAATATTAATGAATGACCTTTCGTAAGAAAGTAATAATGTTTCCTTCAATGAATCTGATTTGTTATTTAATGTTTGATTTCATTAGTTTAAGTTTCTGATTTATATGCTCTAGATATAAATGAATAGTCTCTTGTAAGAGAGCTTTAACATTTCATGGAATCAATCAGAATTAGGTTTAAGTGCTTTAATTTCATTAGTTTAAATATTTTGTTGATTAAGGTGATTAGAAATATTAATGAAAGACCTCCTTTAAGGGAACTTTAGCATTTATTTACCAAGCTTAGTTTAGTTTGTCTCTAAGTCCATATATATTGGATGATCCTCGAAGTTTACTTACCCGGATTGATAGCGAATGAAACTCTAATTTGCATCCGCATTTTAGACCAAACATTTTGGTGCCATTGCCGGGGAGGATGATTTAGAGATAGACTTAGGAAGACATTTTTATTGCAATTTCTTTTTATGGACTAACTTGTGAAACATGGTGACAGCAGGATCTTCATAAAGGAGTTTAAGTTGAGCTTTTGATTTTTCTTTTCATACTTAATTAGTTTCAAATTTAGTTTTTAAACCCCCCATTTCTTACTAACTCATCTATAGATGAGGAATTTGAAGATGTTAATCAGGTAATTCTTGGAGAGCAAGGATAATATTGGCGATTGGTTTCAAAAGAACCTTGCGCCAAGAAGACAAGTTACTCACATACTTGTAAATCATAAAGTAAAATTTTTAAATCTTGATGTGAACATTTTCAAATTCTTAGTCCATAGATGGCTTCACTGGAAGCATTCTTTTACTTAGAAAATAAAACATCTTTCAAGTTAATGTAGAATAGATTAAAAAATAATAATAAAAATAAATAAAATGAGATCTCGTAGAATTTTCTTTTAGTGTTGTTTTTTTTAAATAAAAACAAAAATAAAAATTCATCATGAATAAATGAATAAATTCAATGGCACAATAAAAGAGCTGCTTCAACATCGCATTTCTATATCTTGTTTCTATAAGCCAAGAGCTTGATTATCGGAAAGCTTTGTCTTCCGAGAGTCTAAACGCCACCGCGACATTATAGAAAGAATATAGACAATGTGAGGTTTTGTCGCAAACCTTCATTGTGTTTATTATCCATCCATGCTAACCTGCATAAATAAAAACAAATCAAGAGATTAGTATGCTCTCTTTCTGCACTTCGTGCGATCAGGAAGATCAGAAAATCTATCAATTTATTTCAAATAAAAATACTCTCCCTCGAAAATTGATCTGGGCATTCTATCGATTATAAGAAATTTGCAAGCTTCCAATATCGATCTGTTGCAACAATTTAATTTTATGTTCAAACTAAATTCGCAGCATATTGAAATAAATCAATGGCATTATTAATGCACATATGATTGTTTGATTTTGCAAACTCTACTTCCTTTGGTCCCCTTTGTGTCTAAAAATTAAAAGGGCAGCAACAACTTCATGTGCCATGATAGATGGGAGGATTTTGTGTGGCCGAGTGTTTGTAATAGACCCTTGGGATTTTCATCAGTTTTGCTAAAACTACCAATGGAAACCTTCGACATCTTGACTTTACGACCAAAAAAAAACCTCCCATTACATTGATCTGCAAACAAGAGCTCATGAACTTCTAGTAATAGATGATGGCCATCCTTGTAAATATCTATACTAGGATTTTGGAGTTTCTTTTGAATCAATTCATCAAGATCCTCTTTAAGCTTCAAGTATATATCTGCTAACTCAGGTTGCATAAAGAACTCCAAGTATCCATTTAACATTCTCAAATTACTAGGCCCTTCTCCACGACTAAGTGAACCACCAAAAAGCAGCAATACAGAATCTGATATTCTTGTAGAATCACAGATAAATATTGCATTAATTTCGAATTTATCAAAGAACATCACATCCTGTTGTGGCTTCTTCCTACCAAGGAGATGGATCTCCATCGCAGACAATAACGAGTTCTGCTAGATTTGGGCACCAATTCATTCAGCACCATCCTCACCTAGTTTCTTCGCATGTACCCCTGCGGTTTCACTGAGATTCACACCTTTGAGCTCTTCAAACGTGTTCATTAGTGCGTAGTCCCCTTTACTCGCAATATTTGATTCATGTACGAAAGCATTCGAAAGAAGGTCTGTCAGATCTTGAGCGCGATAGGCGAACAACAGATCAGTTGGACTCAAAGGTGGGGGATTACCTAGAAGACAAGTAATCAATTTCCCTGTAATGGATTTTTCGCTTACCACACTTACAAATAGGCCCAACGAACAGTACCAAGGATATCAATTATTGCAGATAGCCAAAACCAAAATCAAAATAGCCGAAAGGCGGAAGTAACAAAAACAGTAGTGTGGAAATAGCCAAGTTAAGTGGAGATGGAGTGTCGTGCTTACTTTTGACAGGAATCAGTCCCTGAGACTTGAGGAAGTTAGCGTGGAGTTGGCAAATGGAGGCAGCAACACAAAAGGGCTAGAAGATAACCCTAGGCACTTTCATATTCGTGGTAACTTGCTCTGTGCAAGACATGAAAGAATCCATCACGAAGCATGTGATGGGTGGAAATGAATATTGCACATCATCACCTCTAGTGCTTATACTCATGCAAATGAGTTGATCCAATACGGGGCTCAATTTTTGCAGTGCAACCATATATTCGCCGGGGTTGGAGAGGCGGGCATGCTCAGGTCCTAAGCAATTAGGAATACACAGAAATCGAATTTTGGACCTTCGTTTCTCCCACTCAAGGTCATCAGTATCGCCCTTGCCCTTGATCATCACTCGTGAAGCTATCAGATTTGACAGACTAGTCGGAATATTAAACAGACATCTAGTTCTGTTGCATGCGTTGTCGTCTTCAAACACAGGATTCTACACTGCACATGCGTCCATTGACAGAACGGAGAAAACAACTAAGTAACAACAAAATTAGCTAATATAAACAGAGGTACATCTGAGGCATTGCAGAAACTCCAACGAGGCGGTAGAGCCTCCACACCATCTGATGCGCATTCGTGGTTTTTCAATTTTCCTGCCGCCAGCAGTTTAAGTTGACTTACCGGTCTGCATTTGTTTTGCGTTTTTTAGTTTTAATTTGTTTTCATTTGTATTTATTTTTGTTATATATTGTATTTATTTTTATTTTTGTTATATATTTAGTTTTGATTTGTTTTGATTTAGTTATATATATTTTTAGTTCTAAATTGTTATTATAATTAATGTTTGTTATGTTGTTAAAATTTTATTAATATATTAATAAGTTGTTATAATTGTATTAATTAATATAGTTGTAATTTCTTGTTATTTGTTATATTTAATTTTAATTTGTTGTATATAATTGTTGTTATGTATTTTTAATTGTAATTTGTTGTTATGTTTGTTATGTTATAATATATGATTGTATTAATATATTGTTTTATATTGTTAGATATGATTGTTATTGTTATGTTATGTTTGTTATCATTTTTTTTTAAATATATAATAAAAATAAAAAAATTGTTATCTATTTTGTGATAGTTGTTGTTGTGAAGGATTTAAGGGGTGAATATTGGCATGTGAAGGATATTGCCATTTTATAAAACAAAACTTTGATGGTATGCAAATTGAGAGAATCATGAGAATTACAGGAATTGGTTAAGGTTGCAAGAGTTGGTACAGGTGCAAAATTTTAAAAAATTAAAAAAAAAAAAACACTTTGCATAGAATTCATGTAACACAAATGAAATTTATTCAATTGAATGGTAATGGCAACTTCATATTGTTGTATGCTTTATAACATACTAATCTGCAGTACACAACAAATCTATAATGTCGAGCTCTTTGCCATACACGTGTTATCTGACACAAATAGGGAGTAAATTTACTTTTCATGGTTATTTCTTTAAGAATGGGATGATAGTAATATCATGAATTGAGTCAATTTAAACACTTTGATTTTCCTTAGTCTATTTTATTTGGTACGAAATTTTTGCATAAGAATCATGAAGGAAATGGCCATTTCTTCTTGAACATACTTATGTTTTCTTTCTGCCAAGTTTTTTTCGCAGGTTACAGGTTAATCAAGTAATCATTAAGGAAACTAATTGTGCACACAATTGGTATTCAAAAGACCAATTTCATGATAAATTCTAAATAATAAGTCCATGAACATAAACAAAATTTCCAGAAAATTACAAGTTCTTGCAACTTCCTGTAATGGCTTAATGGTTTGACATGTTGCATGATAGATTAGCAAAATTCAAAGAGCTGAGGTTTGTTCCCAAATGTACAAGGATGGTGAAATACCTATCCACCCTTGAATTCCATGTCTACAAGTAGTTGGTCAATGCTATTCAAACTCAACTATTTTAGCAAAAAGTCCAAAATTAAAGAGAAGATTTACTATATTTGAGAAATTGAAGCCATAATTCATTTTTTTCCCCAGCAAGAGTCATTATCCATTTTTCATTACCACATACACTTCATTACATCTTTCTTCAATCATAACCCACCAATAAAACCAACCAAGGTCATCTAAAAGTTTTTTGGTCTACTTTACATATTCATTGTCAATTTCCTTTTTCCTACACTTGCAAATAAAACCTTGCTTCCATACACCATTGAGTCCATAGTCCTTGAGTCTAACTATTTTTCTAAAAACACCTTGAAGCTTGCATGCCTTAAGGGCAAGCTATCATGCCAATAAACAAAGGGAATACATCAATATCCCTTGTTCATCAGATCTTATGAGTATTCGACAACTAAAAAATCATTCATACTTAGAGAGATGTGTTCGGGGCATCTTGACTCTCATCCACATTAAAAATAGGAGCTCTCGCGTTGACTAGTGGCATCCATCAATGGCCACTAAGTTAAAAATTTCTTGTTATGTTCGACACCGAAACATTTATTCCCATGAAAATAATTGTGCCAATGAGCATTGAAGACTTGAAGACCAATCATTTTGTAGCAGAGGACGCATAATTACTTTCATTACTTTTCATTTTTTGATGTAAATGATTTGAGGACAAGTCAATACATAAGGTTGGGGGGGGGGAGTGTAAATTCTGAATTTTGTATACCTTCCAAGCCTTATACATTTTCAGCCGCATTTAGCAGTGGATTCTGAATATTCAGCAGAAGATCTAGCAGTAGATTTAGCAGTAGATGCAGCAACAATAAAAGATTCACTTTTTCGATTTCATCCACCATTTTCACAACCAAGTAAAGAAGAATATGAACAAAATTTTGCAGCCACACGTGCACAACTCTCATCCATTTTTGAAAGGGTAAGTTAAGGTATGATATTTTCTAACTTTTAACCATTTAATTCCTTGAAAAGTTAGAATGATGATTTTTGGAAAAACTTCACTTCCTTTCGTCATTCTGTCAAATTGCCAAAACCATCAGTTGAGGGGGGGAATACATTCACATTCATATGTTGCCACATTCATATAACATTAAAAACATTCATATCACATTCAAAGCCCACATACTTTCAAAATATATTTACTATTACATCATCATGAGCATATAAATGGCTTTTCAAAAAGTACTTAAAAGATAATTGGATGCCAACGCAATCATGGTTGTCACACAAGAACCAACCATGATGCATTCCAAAAAAAATACTCTGTAATAAAAATCACATTATCAATATGCAAAGATCATACATTAAAATTGAATGCAACAAACAAAATATGGTTGAAACACAAGAACCAACCAAGTTGCAGGTCATCAAAAACACTTTGCAAAATTTAAGTAAATGATATCATGTAGAGTTTAAGCCAAAGCTCAAGTATCAAAAACTAATGTAATATATTGCATGAGAACATGCAATACCTTCAGTTTGGGGGTTTATTAGGCCTCAAAATAGTCCCTATTATTACTCCATTACTCACCAATACCTTCACATTACTTCCATATTACCTTCATGTCACCTTCATTCCACCTCCACATCATTACATTTACCTCACCATTGGATTATAAGTATGCTTTTCCAAATTTTATTAATTCTTAACATTTTTAAGTGGATTTGTCGTTAAAATTTAGAAAATAATATGCATATACTTATACCTAACAATTAGAATGAGTTTGTTGACATGTGTAGGTACAAAAGAAGCTTTCTAGGCATCCTTATTTAGCACTCTATGTTCAAATTCGAATTTGAGGAGATCGTGGACCTCATGGAGGAGATCATGGAGAATAGGGTTATGTGTCACCATTGGTTGAGAAATATGTGGGTCAAAGGAGGGAATAGTGGATTTACATTTATGAGTTTGTTATCATAGCTTTTGTATAAATAGGAGTGTTATCTCCTTCATTTGTAATCTTGATTTGTAATCTTAATCTTAATCTTCTTCTTCATTTTGTAATCTTAGGTTGGTAGTGAGAAGTTAGATTGGAGAATCAATGTAATGGTTGCAATTGATGATGAATAAGATGGAGCTTCTTTGATCCGCTACATTTGAATTTTCTTTTTGTGTGCTTGTGAATCCTTGGAAGGATCCCCATTGCCTAGCAAGTACACTTTTATTTTAGTAGGCTTTTATTTTATGTTTGTTTGTGAATTTCATTAGATTAAATTATTAGGTTCATATGTTTGGAATATTAACGAATGACCTTTCGTAAGAAAGTAATAATGTTTCCTTCAATGAATCTAATTTGATATTTAATGTTTGATTTCATTAGTTTAAGTTTCTGATTTATATGCTTGATATATAAATGAATAGTCTCTTGTAAGAGAGATTTAGCATTTCATGCAATCAATCAGGATTAGGTTTAAGTGATTTAATTTCATTAGTTTAAATAGTTTGTTGATTAAGATGATTAGAAATATTAATGAAAGACCTCCTGTAAGGGAACTTTGGAATTTCTTTACCTAGCTTAGTTTAGTTTTTCTCTAAGTCCATATATATTGGATGATCCTCGAAGTTTACTTACCTGGATTGATAGTAAATGAAACTCTTATTTGCATCCACAATTTATACCAAACAATCCTCAAGACATTCTGCAGTTTTAGATAGCTCATGTATGCTTTCTTTAGCAACACAAGATTTCAGTTGTGTGCTATCAAACTGATTTTCAAGAACAAGATATTATTCCTCAATCTCAAAAGAGAAAGGTAGCAACACCCTCTCTTTGTGTTTTGGTATGAAAAAATTTTGAAAAGACTAATCATGATCATGAAGACTATAGGATTGAATTTGATCTTCTAAAACTTCAAAGTCTTTCTCAATGTTCTTAGCAATTTCATCCAAAAATTTAATCTTATCTTCTGAATTGCACTCAAATGACTTTAAATAAGAAGACAAGGGCAAAGAAAAATTTTCATCCACTTCTTCATTAGTGTGATCATCATTCCATTTTTTAAAACCTTGAATGGAAGGAGAGTCTACCACCAAATCTATTCTTTCCATCCATGTTTCCAAAAAAACAAGCCAAAAATCTGCAAATGACTTAATAGATTTGACATGAAATCTTTCAATCCATTGTTTAAATTTCCCTCGAAATGAATCATAGAACAATATGATGAAAATATCTCCATGTCTAACTCTAAGAAGCTCAATAAAGTCATCTAAATCTGATATATACATCAAGGTCAAACTCAGATCTTCTCCATTAAATTTTGGACGATTCCTTAAAAAATATGCATCCTTGTGAAAAGGATTTGGGAAACCATAAATTCTTGAAAAATATACACATGAATACCTTGAAACAAGAATGGCAGCCTCTGAGTTCTTCATAAGTCCAGTGGAATCACCATGAATCTATGAAATTTTGAATTCTTCAACAATGAAGTCATCAAGGTAGTTCTGTAGCCTCGAACAGATTTTGAGCTCCTGCTACCTTCAAGAGTTCAGCTTCAAAATTTCGGGAAATGAATATCTTCTGGCTCCCGGAAGACGCACCAAAATGTTATCACAAAATTGTACTTGATTGGTTGCTAATTAGACAACTCTATGTAATTGTTTCAAACCAGATTTTGACTGAAGCTTAGCCTCTTCAGTCTGAGAGGGCTCTCTCAAAGGGGTTTATGATATTAGATAATGATAGTACTAGATGGCTAACTCTATTTGAAAAGTAACTTGATTTTTGTATATATGTAGATTGAAAAGAATACAAACTTGCTACCATTGAGCTTATGGAGTCAACAAATAAATGGATTCAGTGGAAAGATTTCTTGACATGGAATTTGAGGCAGATAAGAGTCTTTAACCAAGGCAAATCACACATAGAACGTAGCGCAACACAGTCATTTCATCAATAAAGGAATTCAGAGCATAAACATATGAATTCTGAGTAATAAAGATGAAATATAGTGCAAGTGGTAAACATAAATATATAGATTAGAAAGACATTAAAAACTACATGAGAATCTTAGTTCTGTCAAGAATAAATCCCTTGTATTACTCATATAAGAGAGAATACATACAGGTGAGATAGTTTATAGAAGAGAGGAATAACCTGTTACTGAGTTTTGTAATCACCCAACGTTTCAGCTGTCTAAGTGAGTCCATCATCAAGGGTAGACATCCAAAAGAACTTTGGATGTCTGCCCCTGATGATGGACTCACTTAGACAGTCTGAAACGTTGCGTGATTACAAAACTCAGTAACAGGTTATTCCTTTCTTCTATAAATTACTCATATAAGTCAAATTACATAAAGAATCAATATGGTGCAAAAAATCTCCAACCCTTTACAACTTTGATAATTTGCCTTTAAATAGACATTCTTATAGCAGGGATGATTTTCCTCTTGGCTAGATTCATCGAACTCTTCCTATGACACCTCATATAACAGAAAAACATGTCTTTTAATAAGGAAATGATAGCTACACCGTAAAGATGACATTTCCTAATAGGACTCAAACTCCTATTTATTACATCATTCTACCTTATCTTTGAAACAGTTACTTGTCAATTACAACTAAGCATCACATGCTCGAATAAGCTATGACATAGTTCATCACTACTTGACATATTAAAGCCCTCCTAAACATATGGAACCAAACCCTATTTTTCAGGAAAGTAGGACCCTTATCTTCAACGAAATCTTTATGTTACACCAATTTTTGGTCATCTAACTTGTTACTATTAGATGGACCAAAGTACACCATGTAAGACCAATTTTACCCCAAGTAAGATTGCTTTCACTATGAAAAATAACTTAGTAATCCATATTTATTAAGTTGTTTATGGTCTAAATAGGAAACCCCATGAGGAAATATTGAAAAAATCCACATTTGTTTAGTTTTCCTCAAGGGATAATTAGTTAAACAGCAGTTTAATTAATATTCTTGGTCATATTTAAGCCATAACAAGAAAATTAATTAGATAAAATATTATTTATCTTATTATTTTCTAGGAATAATTATTTAAACCTTATTTAAATAATATTCCTTGTTAAATTTGACTAAATCATTTATAAATAATTAAATAAATCATTATTTATTTGATTATTACTCAACCACATCCTTAAAATAATAAATAAATCATTTATTTATTTATTATTTACAAATAAATGGATTTGACCAAATTCAAATTCCTTTTCCCTCCAACAAATATAATAAAATATTCCATAAAAGTTGGATCTTGATTTGGTTAATAATATTTTAATTATGCACTAATATCTAGACTAACTCAATATTTTGTTATAAATAGAATGTTTTTTCCATTCATTCATCACCTTTTGTAGCCTAAAGATCACTCTAGATCTATACTTTTGGTATGACTTTGATCCACCATCATTGTCATATTTTGCTACTATTTTTCTTGTGAGCTCCCTTTGAGTTCCATCTTTGTCAGGGTTTTCTACACCATCAAGAGAGAGGGATTTCAGATCTAAAGTGTTGAGGACTTACAAGAACCCATCCCATTGAGGAGGACTAGTAACATCCTTCTATGTTCTACTCCCAGGTGCCATTAATACAAAATTCTTTAAACATATTCTTGTCTTGTCTATTGGATGCATGGAGAAACTGTTGCTTTTATTTACTGCTTAATGTCTTTTAATGCATAGATCTAGATTTTTGTAGCATTTATCTTGGTCAACTAATTACAGATTTAAAGATATTGGCAACCATCTTTGCTATTAGGGATGTTTGTTATGCACAGTTAAAGTGGTCTTTTTTCATACGCTTGCGATTAAGATTCATACTAACACTTTAGCTAATGAGCTTTCTCCACAACACTATTTTCAAGTCATAAATGTTTAATGGTAAGGTCCCTTGACCTGTTGGATGTGTCCACCTATCCAAAACTGCCACTCGGATGCTTCAAAACCTTCAAAAATAGCTCGCTACGAAAACAGAACAGTTTTGTAGTGAGCTTTCGTAGCGTCCAAAAAATAGCTTTTGCACCTATAAATTTTGCTCTTTGGCTTTTCTAGGGTGTCAAACAAGACATTAAACCTCACCACCATTAAACTCCCTCCTTGAAAACTACAAAAAGTGTTTTTGGAAGCAAATACGCTGCTACAGAAATTTTCGTAGCATTTTCCTAGCTTTAAGCCTAGGAAACGTTACAAAACTGTGTAAAAGTGCAAAAAATTCACATTTCAAAACTATATTCAAGAAATAATATTTTGCTGAAAAATTTGAGGTCCTCTACATGTTATGAACCTCATCAAATTAATGAGGAACATAATCACCATCACCTTACATATTTAAAACATCTTTGCAGATTTTTCCTATTTTTTGTTAAAAGTAGGTCTTAGAACAGAGCTTATATCTCTAAATCCATGATGTATTTTTCAAAAATGGAGGAGGTTTTTGTCAATAAGAATGTTCTGAAGACAAAAACACTCTTATTTTTTTTTTTAAACCATCTCCAGATGTCCAAAACCTTCATTTGAAAAACATGTATAAAACAGGAAAACTCTGTTTTCTGAAAATAGGGCCCAAAGACATCCCTGTATCTCGCAATTGATAGCACCTGTGAGAAAAGTGAAAGAGGTTATTTTTCCTTGTTCTGTGCTTGAAAATAAAATCTCTCATTATTTCCAAATTTATCTTTTTTCATCCATAATCCTTTCTTTAAACTTACTGCTCAAACAGTCCAAAAACATAGCAATTTCCTTGTTAGCTGCAGCAGAAATTTTGACAACTTAAACTGATGCATGCTTCAGCAAAGCTAGGGTCCTGCACAAAAATATTAAGGTCCATGGGCTTCTATATTATCCACAGAGTCTCCTTTGTATTCTTTCTTGTACATGACCATCTCCTTTTATAACCAAGCTGCCCTCTTAAAAAGGTGACACTTGTAAAGCCAAATTGGACAGCAAGTCCCTTTGTGTGATAAGGCAGCTCTCAAATAGTGACATTGAGATGTTTCACATGCAAGAATGAATTTTTAGTGAAAAATAGCAGCTTAGGATAAGGTTTTGTGTTTTAAATGACATCTCATGCTTTAATCATAACACATACATGCCAAAAAGGGTAATGATGACCTCATACATGGTTATGCACCTTTGACCTAACCATAAAAGAATTGAATAACCTCCACCCTATCTCCTTCTAATCATTGACAAAAACCTTGCACTAAATTTGAAAAGAAAAATAGAAAAACCTCTTTTCATAGCGTATTTAGTTCATTTCCTAGCAGTTTCGCTACGAAACTATTAGGCAGTTTCGTAGTGAAAACTGCCTTTTTACTGTGTAATTCGCTACGAAAACAAGAAATCTTGGCTAAAGTGACCTTTTCGAATTCAAAATATTGGGAAATGGAATATGTCAGCAAATGATTAATGATGGGACATGATGTGACCTATATGGAGGTGGTTTTGAGATGAAATGAGGGTGGTCTTGAAACTTAGGATAGGTTGAATATGAAAAAATGAAATTTCCTATGCCAACTTGAAAAAGGTTTAAGGAGACCTTGCCCTTTTGAAGAGTGAACTGTATGACCATGTCAAGTAATGACTCACAAATTATGAGTGATAATAGTGGCTCCACTTGGGATGGTGTGCCCCTGTGGTACACCAAAGAACTTGTAGTTTCAGTGTCATCCATCTTCTTGGAAATAAAAACTCTGAAATTTTCCAAGCCTTATTCAAACTCTAATGGCCTTCTCCTCGGGCTCAAGTTTGATGAAAACTGCTGAAAAACCAAATCTGCACATACTGAAAATATGCTCAATCTGCTAGAGCTTATTCAAAAACACTCCTGTCTACCCTAACAACTGCAATCTTCATGATTGATTCAAGCAACATGAAACCTCCAATAAATCCAGTCAATGAGCTAATCTGAAATTTGAACCCCTTGACTGCACTTGAACCAAAAGTAAACTGGATACTGAAATTACCAAGGCAACGTAAAATGAGTCTGATTTTCACAATGAAAACATAATCAGAAATTTGTACTGTAGAACTTTTCCATGTAGTCAGCTATAGGATCATAGAAGACATAGTATGTTTGATAATCCCCAAGACATTCTGCAGTTTTAGACAGCTCATGTATGCTTTCTTTAGCAACACAATATTTCAGTTGTGTGTTATCAAACTGATTTTCAAGAACAAGGTGTTCTTCCTCCATCTCAAAAGAGAAAGGTAGCAGAACCCTCTCTTTGTGTTCTGGCATGAAAAAATTTTCAAAAGACTGACCATGATCATGAAGACTATAGGATTGAATTTGATCTTCTAAAACTTCAATGTCTTTCTCAATGTTCTTAGCAACTTCATCCAAAAATTTAATCTTATCTTCTGACTTGCACCCAAGTGACTTTAAATAAGAAGACAAGGACAAAGAAAAAATTTTATCCACTTATTCATTAGTGTGATCATCATTCCATTGTTTAAAACCTTGAATGGAAGGAGAGTCAGCCACCAACTATGTTCTTTCCATCCATGTTTCCAAAAAAATAAGCCATAAATCTGCAAATGACTTAATAGATCTGACATGAAAGCTTTCAATCCATTGTTTACATTTCCCTTGAAATGAATCATAGAACAATATGATGAAAATATCTTCATGTCTGACTCTAAGAAGCTCAGTAAAGTCACGAAAATCTGATATATTCTTCAAGGTCAAACACAGATATTCTCCATTAAATTTTGGACCATTCATTAAAAAATGTGTATCCTTGGGAAAAGGATTTGGGAAACCATAAATTCTTGAAAAATATACACATGCATACCTTGAAACAAGAATGGAAGCATATGAGTTCTTTATAAGTCCAGTGGAATCACCATGAATCTATCAAAATTTTGAATTCTTCAACAATCGAGTTGCCAAGGTAGTTCTGCAGCCTTGAATAGATTTTGAGCTCCTGCTACCTTCAAGATTTCAGCTTCAAAACTTTGGGAAATGAATATCTTCAGGCTCCCGGTGAATGCACCAAAATGTTATCACAAAATTGTACTTGACTGGATACTGATCAGACAACTCTATGTAACTGTTTCAAACCAACTTTTGACTGAAGCTTAGCCTCTTCAGTCTGAGAGGGCTCTCTCAAAGGGGTTTATGATATTAGATAATGATAGTACTAGATGGCTAACTCTATTTGAAAAGTAACTTGATTTTTGTCCATGTAGGTTGAAAAGAATACAGGCTTGCTACCATTGGGCTTATGAAGTCAAAAAATTAGTAGATTTGGTGGCAAGGTTTCTTGACATGGAAGCTGAGGCAGATAAGAGTCTTTAACCAAGGCAAATCACACATAGAACTGAGGGAAAAATATTCATTTCATCAATAAAGGAAGTCGTAGCATAAACATATGAATTATAAGTAATAAAGATGAAATCTAGTGCAAGTGTTAAACATAAAGATATAGATCAAAAAGACATTAAGTCAAATATAAAATCTCAGCTCTGTCAAGAAGAAATCCTCTATATTACTCATATAAGTCAAATTACATAAAGCAGCAGTATGGTGCAAAAAATATCCAACCCCTTACAAATTTGATAATTTTCCTTTAAATAGACATTCTTACAGTAGGGATGATCTATCTCTTAGCTAGATTCATCAAAATCTTCCTTTGACACCTCATATAAAAGAAAAACATGTCTTTTAATAAGGAAATGACAGCTACACAATAAATATGACATTTCCTAATAGGACTCAAACTCCTATTTATTACATCATTCTACCTTATTTTTGAAATAGTTACTTGTCAATTACAGCTAAGCATCACATGCTCAAATAAGCTATGACATAGTTCATCACTACTTGACATATTAAAGACCCTCCTAAACATATGGAACCAAACCTTATTTTTCAGGAAAGCAGGACCCTTATCTTCAATGAAATCTTTAGCTCATGAGTTGTCTCCACAACACTGTTTTCAAGTCATAAATGTTTAATGGTAAGGCCCCATGACCTTTTGGATGTGTCCATCTGTTCAAAACTACCATTGGGATGCTTCAAAACCTTCAAAAATAGCTCGCTACAAAAACAGAACAGTTTCGTAGCGAGCTTTCATAGCATCCAAAAAATAGCTTTTGCACCTATAAATTTTTCTCTTTGGTTGTTCCAGGGTGTCAACCAAGACATGACACCTCACCACCATTAAAATCCCTCCTTGAAAACTAGAAAAAGTGCTTTTGGAAGAAAATAGGCTGCTACAGAAATTTTCGTAGTGTTTTCCTAGCTTTAAGCCTAGGAAACGCTATGAAACTATGTAAAAGTGCAGAAATTTCACATTTCAAAACTATCTTCAAGAAATAATCTTCTGCTGAAAAATTTGAGGTCCTCTGCATGTTATGGACCTCATAAAACTAATGAGAAACACAATCACCATCACCTTACATATTTAAAACATCTTTGCAGATTTTTCCTGTTTTTCCTTAAAAATAGGTCTTAGAACAGAGCTTAAATCTCCGAATCCATGATCTATTTTACAGAACTAGAGGAGGTTTCTATCAATAACACATAACACATATATGCCAAAAAGGGTAATGATGACCTCATACATGGTTATGTACCTTTGAATTAACCATAAAAGACTTGAATAACCTCCACCCTATCTCCTTCTAATCATTGACTGACGCCTTGCACCGAATTTGAAAACACAAACAGAAAATCCTCTTTTCGTAGCGTAGTTAGTTCATTTCCTGGTAGTTTCGCTACGAAACTATTAGGCAGTTTCATAGCGAAAACTACCTTTTTACTATGTAATTCGCTACGAAAACAAGAAATCTTGGCTAAAGTGACCTTTTCAAATTCAAAATCTTGGGAAATGGAATATGTCAGCAAATGGTGACTGATGGGACATGATGTGACCTATATGGAGGTGGTTTTGAGATGAAATGAGGGTGGTCTTGAAACCTAGGATAGGTTAAATATGAAAAAATGAAACTTCCTATGCCAACTTGGAAAAAGGTTTAAGGAGACCTTACCCTTTTGAGGAGTTAACTGTATGACCATTTCAAGTAATGACTCACAAAATTATGAGTGATAATATACTCAATCACAGCTCAAGATGGAGAAGATATCTTCCATGGCTAAAGGCTCAAGGATCAAGTATTCAGAAGATTTAATAGTGAAGCTTGGGTATGACCCAAACAATGTTGAAGCTATGGAGGAAATACGGAAGGAAAAGAATGCTGACATAGCAGCCTTCAAGAAACAACTCAAGATGCCATTAACAGAAGACCCCTTGGCTAAAGGCATTGTGGAAGATGAGTCATAGAAGGCAATGTTAATGAAGATAATTATTGAACAATCTACCCAAACCAAACAGATGCAGACCGAGATGGAGAGGCTATTGAAGGAAAAAGAAGAAGCAGCTCGAGTGGAACTCATCCCACTAGAATTTGTCCCCATTTCATCAATTCCATCAGTTGTTCCAGCAACTACTGGAGCATCGAGTGGGACAGATTAGTTGTCTAAGGCCATGGAAAGTATGACCCTGTAGTCACAAGAGATCAAGAAGTTGGAGGCACAGATTGGCATCCTGAGGGACCAAAAGGCAAGATCGAAAATTTCCCATGACATAGCCAAAAATCATATTGAGAGGTTGGAGAAGGCAGAGAAGGAATTTTCGGCCAACAGCATTCTGAGCCAAATGAAGCTGATAATTTGGGCCAGTATAATAGATTCAGTGGATGAAATCTGGCATTCAAGTATTAATTCTTGAGAAATAATATCAAGAATTGGGAAATATGTCAATCACAGACCCCAAGATCATAAAATTCCTGAACTCCAAAACTAGTTTTGAGCTTGAAGAGCTAGATGACCAGGACATAACAACAACCATATTAGAGTTGAAAATGGTCCTCACTAAGAGGAATTTAGTGAGTCAACTGAAGGAGAAGTCTCATGAATTGGAGCAGATTCTTAAAAAAAAAATTAACCCCTGAGGGCAAAGGGGTTGCCACAAGCTAGTCTAAAAGGGATATTATATGACCAAGCTCAGGGAAGCAGCTAAGGATACCACCAAATTTTCCAACATCAAAGGGAATGTGACTGGGAAAGCTTTCTTGAATCTCTTGGGCAATGATATATTTATTCAACATGAGCTGAAGCATGTTTTCCTCACCAGACCCACTTTCAGCAAATACATAGAGGTGGATGAATTGTACTGACAGGTCATAGGTATGATAATTCCAGGTAAGAAGGAGTGGGGAAAATTATGCATGTACCAATATTGAAAAGGCATGGTAGACACATCATCACAGCCACCGATTGATTAGAAGTGCTAGCATCGCATCATCATTAATGATCCAGCAAAGGCGGCCCAAAAGTAGAGCCAGATGTCAGAGCCACCCATTGTTTCCTCTTCGTGACCACCTCAGCCACCTTTGGCCTAATGTTTTATTTACGAAGAGCTTCTGAAGTTAATTCTACAGTTGGTGTTTTGCCAAATATTTTTTGTTCGGGCCTTGCATGGGCACAGTTGTCTAGTTTTAATTTAATCGTAATTAATGAAGGTTTCTAAAGTATATTAGGGAAACTAGCATAGTTATTAGTTAAATATTGCATACGTTGGCAGTATCAAGGGTTGGTTTATTAGACCCTGTTGAAACTTGCATTGTAAGAACTATCGTTGTAATTTTTGGAAGCTGGAGCATCAATAGCAAGAAACCATTTGCAGGATACTTGAGTTGTGTCTGTATGGTGTTGTGAATCTCTTCTTTATGTTGAATTTTTCCACTATTTTTCCTCACTGCGTATCATTTTAAGCTTATTGTAAAACAGAAATTTTAAATTAAGATTTGTTGTTGGAGCACCTTAATTATGTCTGTGATTACAATCTGAGTGTTTTCTTCATGCAATATAGTTAAGAAATTCAAAATTTATTTTTAATCAGTATTGCACATTCATTAATTCTTTCACCTCACAATCCCTGTTGCTTTAAGATCTAGCACACACATTTAGCTTGCCCTGTGATGCTTTTGAACTTTTGATGAAACAAATCTAGCCCATTTTGACTCCATAGACCAATGGATTGGCTTCTGTAGACCTGATCATCCAACCAACAAAATCAATCAAAAAAACCAAATTTCACCATAGATTTAACTAGCCTAACATCAGAATTCATAATATCCAGGTAAAATTAAATCATAAACAAAGAGAGCCCTCTCTGAGTCCAGGAAGGTTAGGTCTTGGATTCCAAAAAAGTTTGATGATGTCCTCTATCATTTATTCTTGCCAAACTTATAAATTATAGGGCCATAACATAATGGCAACCAAACTGGGGACATATTGAAAAAAACTTAGCATTTCATTAGAACTCAAAAACCCTAGTCAAAACATTGTATGATTCAAGTATTTTCTAGAGATTGGTTTTTCAGCCATGTTGAAAATATTCTGCATGTCTGTGCTCTAGGTCTAAATTCTGGCTTCCAGAATAATCTTTACCAGATCCCATCCTAACTCAAATCCTCCTACAATAGTTGAAAATCCAGAGAAAATCCTGAGAAAAACCCCCAGAACTGAGAGTCAAACTGTTGACAAATCTTTCCATAGAGCAAGTTCCCTCCCTGGAAACCTTGTAAACTTGCAGGACATCTAGTTTGATTTACATTTTGAATAAAGGTTATTAAGGACCAAATCTCATAATTGGACAAGCCAGATATTTTTTGACCCATCTATCCTACAACAGAGTCTAGTTGGGGAAGCCTCCACATCCACCCAAGCTGACCTTCAGCTTCTCCAACACTTTGACTTCCTTCAAGATCTGGTAGCAGAACTCACCTCGGTTGTCGATGATTCTTACCTTCAACAATCTATAGAATTATTTTCTTTGACTATGTTATCACTCAGTAATTTCTCCATGTTCAAGCAAGAAATAGTCCAAGGTAACCACAAACCTACTTCAAACTCTAGGATCTAGCCTTCCTAGGGTTCAGAAAGGGCTCTCTCTCTAAAGTTTAACTTTGTTTTGATTTATAATATTAGGCTAGTTATGAAAGTACAATTTGGCTTTGGTTTAAATGGTTTGGTGGAAAAAAATCACTTGGAGGTAAGATAGAGAGAAATCTACTTGTCCATTGGGCTATGGGGTCTAAATCATGCTAGCATCACTAGAAATCAAGGCCAAAAAGGTACAAATATATTCAGGGCAAGATAGATAACCCTCAGAGATTTGGGAAAGTGGTTTTTTGTGAGGTGGTATGATTGAGATAAAGGGCACTTAATGATCCTTTGATCCGGAAAATGGAAGTAGAAGGCAAAGGTCAAACGGGAGAAGGAGAAATTAAGGGTTCCTTGCACCGGAAATCAGAAGAAAACATTAAAATGGAAACTGGTTAAAGATAGGGAGCACTTGACTAATCCTATAGTAATACTCCTAGTTACACATTCAGACATAACAAACATAAAAATGAATGCATGAAACTTAGAAAAGGAAACAGTGATAAGTAGGAAGTACCTCACTCATCAGCTTATCATAGGGATCCTGAATTATGATGCCAGTCAGCTTGTCCAGTCTACTACTTCAAATTCAAACACACGATAGCCTCCAATGTTCAAAAAAATGTCTATAATAAGTCCAGAAATTTTATTCCACCCAAAATACTTCAAGGAGTGAAGTATTTATACAAATTCTAAACTAGAATATCTTGAAAAAATATTAAGATTGTTTTACAAATATCTCCAATTGTTCTACATAAATAGAATTTAAATAAAGGAAATTCAAAACTGATGCATATATTTAGCACTATTTTTTATGGATAGGTGATTACAAATAGGAGAATTCGAATTTTATCTCAACTCTTAGTTGATGATGAGGCACCCAAGTCACTAATTGTTCCCTCTCTTTGTGCATTCTGTTCCAGAAATTTTGGAACATTGGGGTCCAATGATACCTTTTAATTTATCAATCCAAAATATATATGTAAAAATTGAAATATTTTATTGTAGATAAATATTTTTTTGAGATAAACCTCTCTCATTTCCCTAAAATTCTGTTCCATCTGGTCACAATAGGCTCTGCAAACAAATGTGTAAAACAGATTTTTGCAGAGTCTGAAAAATAGGCTGTAAATCTGTGCATGTATCTCTCATTTTGTAATAACTGTGAAAAAATTAAGAAAGGTATTTGTCGAGGAGTCTCTGAGGAACAAAAACCTCCTTCATTTTTGTAATATGTATTTCTGATTGGCCATAGTATCCTCAACAAAATGATGACTTAACAGGCGTTTTCTGTAAAACTAGCTTTCAAATTTTGTTTAATATTTCCAAATCCATAATGGTTGTTAGAAATGTGAGAGAGGTTTTTGTAGCTGGAAACCTTTAGAACATAAACCTCCTTAATGTTTTCAAAATTCATTTTTGATTGGTCACAATTGTTTTTGCAAAACAATGACTTAAACATGAAATTTCTGCAAAAATGTCCCTTCTTGCTTTGTTTTCATCTTTTAACTTTTTTGTTCTTTTAATTGTTTTTACTTTCAATTTGGATAAACTTCATTGTTGTTGGTAAAATTATTTTCATCTCCATTAACTATTACTGCCTCTGTATTTACTTTTACTTTTTTACCTTTGACTTCTCTTGTAACTTTGTTTTAACCTTCATTCTGACTTTCATCCGATACACTTTAACTGTCTCTATTTTCACTGCAAATTGTTACTGTTCTGATTACTGTGTGAAATCTTCTTTTTCTAGGAAAACCTATTCAAAATCATTTCCTTGTGAATTCTTGGAGTAAAACTGATCTTTAACTAGTATTTAGATTGTTTTATCCAAATTCTCCTTTTCCTAATGACCTGCAAAAATCAAACAATTCATTAATGAAATCCAGGTCTGCAAGAAAGGATTATGGCTTTGATGAATTTGGAAAACATGTGGAATGAATTTTGACTCTGGAGGTTTAACTCTGTTTTTTGGGCATTTTTGGGCTATTTATGCAAAATTAAATGGTTTACAGAAGTATTTTTTACTTTAACAGAGGTTCTTGGATGAAAATCAGTAGAATATGGTTCCTTCCTTGGATTTTTTCTTTCAATTTCAATCTTAAAATGATTTAAAGACCCTCACTGATTTAGAGAACAAGAAATAGGGGTTTATTGAGTCTTTTTCAATGAATAATTTGGGCTAAAAAGTCTTTTGAAATGGGTAACAGAGGCTTAATGGAAAAAAACAGGCAAATTATAGTCTCTTTTTTGGGCTTGTCCTTCCAAATAGGCTTATGAAAGAAGTTTAGAGATTTTAGAACAAGTTGGAAACTTTTGTGAATTGTTTGGAGCAATGTACAGCTCCTCAACGGTCTTTAAAAGTTGCAGGGAGGATTTTTAGGCACAGAAATGGCGGACAAATAGTGTTTTTACAATCAGGGAAGCTCGTGTAGGGTTAAGGTTAATGTGCAAAATATAAGGAATGAAATGTATTTTCAAAGGTTTTATATACATTTGGGTTGTATTACTTCGACTTTGAATAATTTTCACATCAGCGGGAAGGGCGGTTTTGGATTTTAAATGCAAAACCACACAGTGGTTATCGCGCAAGGTTTAAGTGGTAAGTTGTTTGGAGCAAAACCCACATGATCCAATAAATGGAGGCCACGTGGAGGGGAGGAGTGTTGGAGAAACCACCTATTTTGTGTGCATTTGGAGTTCGTCAAGACGAGCATGTTTTCTATGCAATATTGCTTATCAGCCGTTGGATCTGAGGGATGAACGCGAAGGGCTGAGATTGCTCTGGGAGTTGTGCTGAATGGAGAGGTGTGGGACCGGGGCTATCTATGCGCAGATAGTTAAAAATATAATTAAACCTTATGATTATTTGTGGGTAAAGGTTTATATATAGAAGCGGCAACGGTTAACTATATACATTGGCTTATATGATAGCGGAGGGATAACGGTTTAAAACATAGAATAATGCTTTAACCACTATACAAAGGTGTGGGATTTTATGTATAAGTGGTGAGGGTTTTAATCTTTATGAAAAATAAACCTTAGTTTTAATTCAAAAATACCTTGGGCTATAGAATTATGCGGGGGGGTGTTGCAATGTATTATTAATTAAAACGTTGTGGAACGTTTTAATAAAACACATACCGGTGCGATATTTACTTTATTTATATAGTTTTTAAAACTTTTGAATAGGTTAAAGACCATAAGGGCGGGATATTTGATTAAATGATAAGTTTTAGGCCAAAGGGTATATAATTGGGGTTTTATTTAAGCACATGGATAATAAACTTTGGTCTAAACATTGTAATAGTGGGTTTTTGGGGATATTTAAATATAGTGAATTAATAAGTAAGATAGAGTATTTTTAAGGGATTTAATAAACTAAGTTAAAAGTTAATATGAAAAGGGGAATGGAATGCACACAAAAATACCTAAAATGACTAAGTGTAAAATTAAAGCAAAGCATGTCTTTTTATCATTTCACCAATACTTAGTATAAAATATTTTTGAGGGTTTTTGTATGTTCTTGAATGAATGAAAGTTAATTAGATGGGTTTATATGCTTTATTAAGTAAGAATGAGTATTAACTTATGAAAGCAGTTATAATGTATGAATGAGAGATGAAACAATGATGAATGGGGATTTTAACATAAGAATTTAATATTTTCAACTAACGAGTCATCAAACCTATTGGTGTCCCGTGTTTTGATAGTTTGGAAAATCAAAAGAAAAGGCAACATCAGAACCAATCTTTAGAGTTACAGGATCTAGTCCTCCTGCTCTCAGAGAGGGATCTCTAAAATTATTTGTTTTTTGCAAAGGTTTATCTTGTGTGCTTTGAATATTGGTTTTATACTAGTTATTAAGTGCAAGGGATTGTTTGTTTGTTTGGTTGGAATTGATACAGCAGAACCTAAAAGGTCTAGGAAAGATAGATAGAAAGAGGAAATGTCAAATTCATTGGGCAATGCAGTCAAAAAAAGGTCATGACAAACTTATCAATGGATATGGGATATCAAAGGGAAAATCTAACTTGGCCATAGGATCCTTTCGTTTTGGAATGAGATGGACATCAATGATTTGGAAAGAGAAGTTTAATTCTCAAAAAAGGGAATTTGAAAGCACAACTTGAACAATAAAGAGCTATTTGATAGACAGGGCTAACCATGAATTCTACAAATCACACTTTAAGCAAATAATGACTTCAAAACAAATTTTAAAATGAAATCTAAGATTCGGGGAACACCCTATTTCCTCAAATATTTTATTTCAAATGATTTAGAAAACATAAAAGATTCACTGATAATTACGGTCATAGAAGAGGGAACACCTAAATACATCTATGATCACAACTATAAAGACCTTTAGGCCAATTGTTCAAGCAATGACAAGGGGCGTGATCAGAATAGACCTCCTTGGCTCACTGTAAACAAAGAAACTTCAAAGGGAGACTTCAATAACAGCCTTTAAGTGGCAACAGACAAGCAGGGAGAACCATAAATCATGCTGAAACCAACTATTCGAACTATTAAGGAAATAAACAAGGATGAGGACTAAAGAGAGATATTAAAGACTCTAAAATACCTCAGCAGAAGAAAACATAAAACAGTGAAGGATAAATAGGTCTAAGGTGCTTCCAAGAGTAATTTATTAGCCTAAAACTTTCATCCTACTGTAGTAAGAATTTATATAACAAAATTAAAATAGGGGAAAACATTAAATAGTTCAGAATACTTCACCAACAGCCAAGCTCATGGATCCAATGATAGAGCCTTCTCAAGAACAAGCATGTAACAACATCATCAGGGCTTCCAATACTTCAATTTATTCTTCAACTTCAACAGACTATGTATTATTTCAAAGAGTTTCAGTATTACAACTAGTAATCAAACAACCAACCAACAACCTTTACAATGGATTCCTCAACAAGTTTTTATAGAGGAATGAGGAGGTCGAAAGAGAGAAAATATCTTCTGAGTTCAATTAATACAGTTAATGCTTCTCGGCCTTTAAGGGGCTCAAGGGAGAATTTTACAGATATTTTCCTATATTAATTGGTTTACATTAAGTATTTAAGCTTGTTGGAAGCTTATGTTGACCTTAAGGCTCTGTGTCATCTTTTGCAATAACTCTGCTGATATTTTATATTAGCTTCTTTGATTCGAAATAACTATTCAGCTGTAAGGGGTAGATATGCTTTGTTATGATCATTACTTGGCCTTTGCTTGAATGCTGTGAAGTCACAAGTGGCAATCTGGTAGCTGAGAGGAATCAATTTGCCTCTGAGGTGGTAGTGGAGGCATCCTCTATCCGATAAATATCCTTGATTTGTCTTTAACTATGTTTAATTCAATAGATTAGGCCTTTGATAATTGACTTTTAGCTGTAATCCATTAAACTGTATAGTTAATGTTTAATCCTTCATTTCTGTTGTGTCTGGGTCTTCGACACTGATACTCTTTGATTTGATGTAATCTTACTGTGTCTTATTGATGTGCAGGTGTGTACAAGGTCCATATGGCATCAATGCCCATGAGTCATCGATGAAACGTGAAATTGAACCCTGTATATGGCTTTCTTTAATGATGAACGAAAGTCCAGAGAATCGTCATCCTCGGCTTTCATTTTCTTTTAAAACATTTGAAAACCCTTTAAATCCTGCACAATAAAAAAATAATTAAGAAATCCTGCATATTTGGTAAAAACTACTTTGGAGGTTTCGGGTAGGAGCATGGTCGTTGGATGGCAGCATCCAATGGTGGAGATTTGCACGTGGTGGTCAAAAGGAGAGCGGTGGGAGATTTTAACTCAGAGCCATTGATCTATGATTGACCAAGAAGATAAACGGTCAAGATTAGTAGTGAGTTAATAATGCAAAGGGGTCACATTATTGTGAAAATAGAAGAAAATTCGAAGAAATAAGGTAAAAACCCTTTGGAGGAGGAAAAACACTTAAAATGAAAATCATGGTTTCAGATATAACCTGGGCCGTCGGATGAAATCAGCCCAAGTGATCAACAGTGGAGATCACTCATTGAAATCCTTTGGCGAGGGCAGAGGGCGATAGTGTAAGGAGAAATTAGATCTGAGCCGTTGATCTACAAAGATCAATGGTGGGGAGAGAACACGATGGATCATAGTGTAAATGGGAAAGGCAATTTTAGCTTAAAAAATCGGTGCTATCACGTGGAAAAATGGGAGAAAAGCGGGTTTACCTTTTTGAACGCGATATGTGTCTGAGGTTTCCACGTGTCTTTTTAATACTGCCTTCATCGCATGATTTTCAGGAATTAACCTTCGCGCTTAAATTTACACGAAAACGCGCGTCAACCACTGGATCTGAGGACTCAGATCTGACGGTGGAGAATCGAGCGCGATATTGGATAGATGAACGGCGGATAGGAGACAGGTTGGTTTTATTATGTACCATCCGATCAGGGGATCAACGGTGGAGATTAGACCTGGAGGGACGCAGGACCCACAGGGGTCGAGCCTGTCGGGTTAGATATGAGCCATTGGATGGAACAAATCGACGGTTGAGATGTGATCTGGGGTATGAATGAAAATAATACAAGGGCGGAGAAGGGTTAATAAGGACCGTTGATCTGCAGAGATCAACGGTTGTGATTGGCTGAGAAACATTATGAGCGAGGTGTATAAAATTTAACCAAAGTTGGGCGACACATTCTAGACCGTCCGATCTGGACACGTGGACGGTCCAGATGCAATCAGAGGCACGCGATCAGTGGGGGGAAAGAACTTGTATGGCGCTGATGCGATTGAGCGCTGGCCGTCGATCTGTAGATCAGATCGATGGTGGGGAGTGAATCAGAGGAAAGACCAATCGAAAGGGAAGAGCAAATGCGCCCGATAAAATCTGCGATGCGATGTTGCGCTGATCGTTGATGATCAACGGTCAGGAAAGGGTTAGATTAATGAATGGAAGGACCCCTTATAATATACGAAAACCAAAAATTAAATGGAATACAAAGGTTTATGGTTCGGGTAGGTTATATAAAAAGGTTTGGCACCCATTTGTGGGGTTGTTGGGTTATATGAAATGCGATAGGCCCAGGCCTTATATGTATACAGGCCAATCGCATCGGAACTTCGGAGCTGGTCTTTCAATCTACCTATTTTAATTCTCCAATGCGATTAGCACCTCAGGACTTTAACTCTTCGTCCCGGGCATAGGTTTATATAGAGAGGGGTGAAGGTTTATACAGCAGGGCTCAATCGCATCAGAAATTTGATGCGGGGCTTTTCAATCTACCCATTTACATTAAAAAACATAACACTGGCAGGTTTAGAGCAGAACTTAGGAAAAGTTGGTTTTTATGTTTTTCAAAGGAAATTTTCATCGAAGATGGTTCATTACAATGACTAAGCGCTCAATTGCGGGGCTATTTGGTTATATGATCAACAAAGAACCGGGGTTAAAAAACATAAGGGCTTATTGCATCGGAGGTTTCAACATAACAAAATAGACTGGCGCGCTCCAATTTCTCCAATGCGATAAGCGCCAAAAGGGTCTAGCGCGTGGTTCTAGTGCCGGGGCATATGTGGGGAAGTGGTTTAGGCTTAGCCCAAGGGGGCTTAAGTCTGTAGCTTAAAAAAATTATTTTTTATGAAATTTTTAACAGTTTTTGATGGATTTGGGGGTTTCGGTAAAGTCTAAAAATGAGTTTTAGACTTTGTAAAAGAGATTTTTATGAAGGGAAGAAGGGAAAATATAAAAAATAGAAGAATTTCATGGGGGGGAAGGGGATAAAATGAAGTTTAGTTTTTGAGTGAAGGAGGGGGGGGAATGGGATTTTGCAGCAGTCCTTTCCCTATGAAAATGGCAGATTTTCAAAATTAAAAGGGAAACAGCAGTGACGATTAACCAAAGGACAGAATATCTTCAGAAGAATTCAGGCACCAACAATGTTGGCAATAAAATTGTTTCTTGAAGGCTGTCCTAAATGATTTAGCCACCACTTGATATGACAAAATTTTACAGGTGGCTAACAGTGGCTCCACTTGGGGATGGTGCCTTTTTGAAGGCATCAAGAATTTCAGACTTGCATTCTCTGGAGGCTGATCAGTGCCTTATCCATTGGGCTGCCTTTTCTTCATTTGGATGGTCTTATTTTGCTCTGAAAAATATTAGCAAGCATGAAAAAATAATGGATTTTCATTAATCATAAGCTTTCTACCTACCCAATCCTACTGATCTAACATTTTTTATTCTTTAGAGTGAATTTGGATTGGAAAAATCTCTTACAACATTTTATTCTTTTGAAAGCAAAAACTCTAATATATTTCTACTCCTTATTTCTCTATGAACTCAGATTAAACGGTTGAGTTCATATGCTTCTCTACCTAATCTACTAATTTTTTAGGATTAAACAGTCTAACAAATCTTTTATTCACTAATTTCTAAAATAGAAATTTAAAGCATACAAGTCAGGATTGAACAGTCTAGCTTGTTGTTGATCTATGGCATAAAACAACAAGCTGCACATAGATATTATTTTACAGAAAATTAAATAAAAAATGGAAGGCTTAAGGTCTGAAAGTTCAAGCACTTCCTTCATCTTTTTTCAGCTCTGTTTTTATTTCTGTTTGAGTTGTTCTTTGCTTGTTCTCTGGTTCAGATTTTGAGCTGATTAGAACTATTTTTACCTCTATTTTGACTCAGGAATTAAAATAGATTGGAGTCATTCTTCTCTTTGAGAACTAAGGTTCGGATTTTGAGCATGTTTGAACCTTTAATTTCTAACCTAATCTACCTACTGATAAGCCAAGATTAAGTTGTTTGGCAAATCGAAATTACTAACCTATCAGCAGTCAATTTAAAACTAATTAGCCATTAATAGGTTGTATGGCTAACTAGGAGTGTGTTTTTAGTAGTGGCATTTGAGCTTGCACACTTTCAGACTTTGTTTCTATTTTTTGGTATGGGGCTGTACCTTTATTGTTTTTACGATCTGCCCTCTTTTCTCTCTTTTACTATTTTTGTATTTTTATTTTTCTAAATTTGAATGCAACGTTTAGACTATGATATTTACAATGAAAAATAAAATGCTTTGAAACTCATGATTCTTGGCAGAAGTAATGCTTTAGCATCCTGCCATTGACAGGACCTCCATACAGATCTTCTCCATTCAATTCTTTCAATAAAAATGCCTTGTGACCCCTCTCAGCATGAACAATATAGGGGCCTTTCCACAAGTTCTCAAACTTGCCATGTTTTCCCTTCTCTTCTCTCCTTGAATCCCATTTAAGAACAGCATTTCCAACTTGGAAATTGTTTGCCTTAGTCCTCTTATCAAATAGTTTCTTTAAATTTTCTTGGACTAGCTACATCCTTTCATAGACTTCTTCTCTGGTCTGTTGTATATGGATGGTTTGATTGATTCTCCTCTGCATATCATGCTCTTCTACCTGCACTTCTTGAAGGGGCTTCATGACTGGAACTCCTAATGAGGTGGGAAAAACTGCATCCATGCCATAGACTAGCTGATAGGGGGACATATTTATTGACTTCTTTGTAGTTGACCTATCAGCCCATAAGGCATGAACCAGCTTACTGTGCCATGATTTTTTATTCTGTTCCAACAGTTTTTTGATGATATTGATGAGGCTCTTGTTGGAAGATTCAGCTAATCCATTTCCTTGGGGATAGTAGGCAGTAGAATGGCCCAGGGTTATGTGGTATTTGTAACATAAATCAACCATCTTCTTAGATTTGAAAGCAGCAGCATTATCTGTTATGATTTTTCTGGGACAACCAAATCTGGATAGGATATTTGCTTCAAGGAACTTGATAATGACAGAGTCATTAGCATTCCTAGAGGGTATAGCTTCTATCCACTTGGTAAAGAAGTCAATGGCCGTGAGGATCCACTTATGTTGAGCTGAGGAAGATGGGTGAATTCCCCAATGAAGTCTAAACCCCATTGTTGAAAATATGCCTCAACTTTGATAGGATGTAATGGTAAGGGAAGGAGTTTTATTTTGCCATAAAAAATTTGACACTTATGGCAAGACATGACCAAATTTTGAGTGTCGGGGAAAATGGTAGGCCAATAGTGGCCAGATCTAAGAATTTTGTTTGTTGTGGCCTTCCAGTAGAGGTGTCCTCCACATTCTCCATCATGCAACTCATGCATGATTTTCCCTACATCATCTTCAAGTAAACATTTAAGAAAAATTCCAACAGCATTTTTCCAATATAATACCCCATCTAAGATGCAATAACTCAAAGCTTTTTGTTTCAAAAAGCTAGCTTTAGTTTTAGAAAAAGGAGGAGGGGCATTCAAATATAAAAGCACATAAATAATGTCAACATACCAACGAGAGTTCAGAAATGTTTCTTCAATGAAAGGAGCAGTAGATTCTTCTATTTCTTCCAACACATCTACCATATTCATGTCTAGTGCCTGGAAGTTAGACTCAACCATAAGTTTTGCTAATCCTTGCCCTTTAACTAGTTTGGTGGGCCTGATTTCTAAGTCATAATCAAGAATAGTTGCAATCCATTTACCCCTTTTACCATCAGGGTCCTGACTTAGAATGTCCTTGACAACAGTATGAGGAACAAAAGAAATTACGTGAGAGTGTAAAATGTAGACTCTAAATTTCTTTAAAGCTTTCACTAATGCTAAGGCTTTCTTCTCCATGATGTTATATTTGAGAGGAGCATCTCTTAAGGCCCTACTAAAGAAGGATATTGGTTTTTCTTGCCCCAAGTCATTCTTTTGAAGTAACACTGTAGCTATTGTATGCTCAGATGCAAAAGAAAAGATATAAAATTCTTTGGTAAAATCTGGAGTAATCAGGACTGGTGTTTGAGTCAGAGCTTGTTTGACCAGTTCGAATGATTGTTTAGCTGGTAAAGTCCATTTTACACCTACATATTTATGAGCATGTTTGTAATGCTTTTTAATAGCTCAGCCAGATTGGGGATAAACCTCCTCAGAAAATTAATCTTTCCAATGAAAGATTGTAATTATTTGAGACTTCTTGGATGGCTGATCTGCAATATGCCAGCTATCCTTGTGGGGTCTATTTTTATTCCCTCTTCTGAAATTATATGGCCAAGAATTTTACCTTCTTGGAGACCAAAGAGTGTCTTCTTGGGATTCAATGATAAGCCAAATTTCCTACACTTCTCAAAAACTTTTCTCAAGTGAATCAAATGTTCTTCATCAGTTTTTGAGAAAATGGTTATGTCATCAAGGTAAATGATTATGAAATAGCCAATATCTTCAGAGAAGGCTATGTCCATGGCCCTTTGGAAGGTGGCCCCTGAATTCATCAATCCAAAAGGCATTTTGACATACATAAAGGTGCCCCAAGGTGTGGTAAAAGCAGTTTTTATTTGATCACTTAGGAGCACTAACACCTGTTGTAACCTGAGAAACCATCTAAGAGGGATATCCTTTTTGACCCAACTACCCTTTGAAGTATATGGTCCATCTTGGGTAAGGGGTAGTTGTCTTTTAAAGAGGCTCTATTTAAATTTCTAAAGTCAATACAGATCCTGATTTCCCCTGTTTTCTTTCTAACAGAAACTAAGTTTGACACCCATTCTAAATATCTAATGGGTACTATGATCCCAGCATCATGCATTTTTTCAATTTCTGCTTTGACTAAAGGTAGTAAAACAAGGTTTATTCTCCCTAGCTTTTGTTTGAAAGGCTTTTGATTTTCTTTGAGAGGGATTTTGTGTTGAATGATGCTGGTATGATATGATTTCAGGTCTTTGTAGCCCCAAGAAAAAACATCTTTAAACTCTTTGAATAGCTCTATATATTGCAATTTTATGTGAGCTGGGAGAGTGCTGGACAGTTTGATCATCTTGGGTTCTGCTAGACTGCCTATGTTATGCTCTTCTATATTTGTTTCCACAGGCTCCATTCTCGGTTCTTTGGCTACATCGTTAAAATCAAAAAGGTGTTCTAAAGGTGTGAGACCTCTTGAAATTTTATCATTCTTGCATTGTAAAACTTCCAAGTCTTCTTGGTATGCGTTGTAAATTATCTCTACTTCAAAAGGATTCTCATAATGATTTATATCAGAAAAATATATCATTTCAACTTCTGGGATTTGTTCAATATACAAACAGTTTTCTTTATGGCTAGTTTCTGATACTGGTATGTCGAAATCGTTTTCTGATTTTAAGAAATCATTTATGTGTTTGTCAGAATCAAACACTTTCCAGTGATCTTCATTATCAGGCACGGCAGGCCTGCGTTTTACCTTAACACTAAGCTGTTCATTTATCTCAGGTATTTGGCAGTTGCTGGCATTGAAAGCGAGTTCATTTGCTAGATTATTTAGTGCTCTAGGAATGAAAATAAGTTCGTACTTTTCAAAGGTTTTCAATAAATCAAGGGCAGCATTCGGATATTACCTAAGCCTTGGATTTCTAGCTGAGTATTCTCCTTTGATTTGTCTTATGATAAGTTCAGAATCTCCTAAGATTGATATTTTTTGGGCTTCTAATTGTTTAAGCAATTGTAAGCCTAGGAGAAGTGCTTCATACTCAGCGATATTATTAGTGCATGGGAAATATAATTTATATGAAAAAATCTAATTCGTATTTTGAATCCAAACACCTACCCCTGCACTTGTTTTATTATAGGATCCGTCAAATTTTATTGTCCAAAGTATATTTGCCTCATTTTCATTTTCTTGTTGCTGTTGATTGCTAATGTTTTGTATCTGATTTGAGGGAAGTTCTGATTTTTTTGGTAAACTGGTTGGATCTATGTTTTCCTTTTCTTGTTGAGTAATTCATCTTCGTTGCATAAGATAAAGGAATCTAAACTTGATTGAATAGAATAGATTGGAGAGTTTTTTGGTTTGTCTATGTTGCTCACCATGTACTTCATGTGAGATTCCCTGTATAGTCTTCTGTTTTGGTTAAAAACAAGGATGGTGGTATAATACATGTCCATTTGAAGGCTTCCCTAAAGTTGGGCTCCCCATGATCTTGATAAGAGCATGCCATACTTAGGGGGAATGTCAGCTACAACTATGTCCATTACTAGACTCTTAGCAGGGATCTGAGCTAAGTTAACACATAAATCTTTGATTAGACCCAAAAATTTGACTCTTCTTGAGTCAAAAGAATACAAATCTTTGTATGGTTTAGTAATTTCTAAGCCTAAGCTTTCCATTACTACCTTGGGCATTAGATTGTGTGAAGCTCCAGAATCTAGCATGGCATTGTGTAAAATTTTCTCATGTATGTTCAAACTAACATAGAAGGGACGGACAACCCCTTCTTGGTATTTCCCTTCAACTTCTGGACCAAACAACAACTCAGGCTTGTCATCTTTCAAGTTTAAGGTGTCAGTGTCACTTCCTAGGTTCAAAGCTTTTAAAACTTGGTTTTTGTACACTTCTTGGGTTACTAGTTCAGCTAGGGGGGTGGTAATTTTTATCTTGGCAATCTCTCCCTCAAGGCCAAAAGGAACAATTGATTTGTTCATATTTACATCTGTCTTTTCAATTGAATTCTTTTCATCAGTTTTAATTTTCTGAACTTTGTGTGGACTGGTAATTGGGATTGTTTTGTTAGGACTGCTAGCTGAGGTGCTAGGAGTACTCTGTTCAACATTTGGCTGGCTATTTTTCTCTTTGTTTAAATCTAGTTTTTTAGCTAAAGTGATGGGTTTGTCTGCTGTCTTCTTAGGCTAACTTTTTGCATTTTTCTTGATAGCAGTACTAGTGTTCTTATCTTTTGAATATGCATTCCCTTTTCTCCTAAGATCATATTGTTTGTGTACCTCCATGATTTCATTTTCAAACCCCAATCTATAATCGTCAGAATCTTCATAGGTGTTTGTATTTTGATCAGAGAAGAAACCTTGTTCTTCTTCGGTGAGGAAAACATCATCCCCACTGTCTGATCTGATCAAGTTTACATAAGCTTCTCCCAACCTTTCCATCTCTCTATCTTCCTCATATTGATCCACATAGTTTTTTTGTAAGGGAGGTCTAACTTGTTGGTCACTTTCTTTTTTCTTATCTTTATTGTTTTCTCTTCTATAATTCTGATTTATATTTCTGTTTTGGTTATTTTGAGGTTCTCTTGGTGGCACTCTATCATTTAAGTTGATCTTCTCAAGCATCCTCTCCATCACCTTCACTAGGTTATCAATTTTTGTATCAAACGTTGAGGTTGAGGGTGTAATGTCATCTTTATAAGTTACCCTCTTCTCTAATCTCAACCTATTTCTTTTCTCAATTATGTTTGCTTCTATGCTCACAGCTCCTTTCTGCATGTCTTCTAAGGTTAAGTAATCTCTCTCCCTCAATTGATAAGCCATTTCAGTATCAAAGCCTTCGGGATACCTTACTAAGGCCATGCCTTGCGGAGGTTTCATGTGAGCTGGAAGAGCATTGTAAATGCTATTAAACCTAGTGGAGTAGTCATGAACACTCTCCCCTTGATTTCTTTTAAGGTTGCTATATTCTTCTAGTATTTGGAGAGGGTTCTTTTTGAGTTCCCATTTGTTGATGAATGTTTGATGTAAGCCAGGGAGATCATTTATGATGTTAGGAGGTATGTTTTTAAACTACTTCTTTACATCTCCTCCTAAACTTTGGGTGAAGATCCTCATCTTCACAGTTTCTTCTTCTATCTCCATGTAATCAAATGCATCTTCCATCCTATCTACATGATATTGAGTTGTTATAAACTCTTTTCCAATGAAATGAGGGATTTTGGATTGGTAATCATTTGGTAAGGGAAGTAGAGGTTGTGGTAACACTAATGGGGCATACCATGTTGCCATGGCTGGAAATAAGGGTGGATTTACAAGAGGTGGATTTACAAGAGTGAAAGTGGGCTGAGCAGAAGTGTTTTGCACAGTGGTAGTATGGATTAGAGTGGAAGAAACACTTGGGCCAGCAAACTGATTTAGGTCAGACTTGTTATGGGAAAGGCTAAAGTGATGAAGAAGCTAGGAATCAGGAGGAGTGGAAGGTGAGGCTTCTCTACTGAAGCTTTGTTGCAAATCTGCAATTTCAAGATCAGTTTGGTTTAAATCACCTTGAGATCTAGTTCTAAAAATGTTCTTTGTATGATGTAAATCAAAGTGTAAATCCTCTAAGACAGCAAGGTTTTCAGGGATAGAGTTTGTTCTTAAGAGGCTCCTATTAGCAACTGATTTTCCAGAGTTAGAAGTCTACCACAAAATTCTCTCTGGATTGTCAATGATTAAAGGAGGATTTGGGTCTGGATGGGATCTAGTGTTGATCCTATTTGAAGCCAGACTGCTTTTCAAAAATGAGAAAGGTTAAAGTTTTAACGACTGTTTTTGGGAGTTTTACCTCTCACGATGTTTGATCTAGTATTAGACTAGGCTTCTAAACTTCTTCAAGGCTGGTTAACACAGTCCTAAAGCGATCTAGGGACCTAGGTGAGTAATAGGCCTACTGAGGCAGGTAGAAACTATTTAGCTTCTATGAAGGTAAAATATTGGATGGTTCCACCACCATGTTTATTATGAAGCCAAACTGAAACGTTTTTTGGGTTTTTCTGAGTTATTTCGTTCTTAGAGGTTATGAGAGTGTCCTAAATCTGATTTAACACTTAGCTAAGGTGTTTAAACATACAGAGTTCACTCTTATGGCTTGGTAACTGAATGCTTCAAGGTTTGATAAGGTCTTACGGGAATCCTAAGGGTCACTTAGTTTGTCACTGATTCAATTAAGTCCTATCATGATTACCATTTTTGTTAGGTAGATCTTGAAGAAGGCTACATATGTTATACTAGACAGGGAGTGTTTTGTGTTAAAGATTTTACTCAGTGTCCCACCGTGATCGCATTATGTTGGTTGTGAGCAGTGGGATAAGTCCAAAGGGTGTTCTTTATCAAGTTAAGGGCCTAAAGAGTTTTAAGAAGTGTTTTCAAGCCACTGTATTCTCAGTAGGTTCCACCGTGATCGCCATTATGTTGGTGTTCCATGTTTCGATAGTTTGGAAAATCAAAAGACAAGGCAACATCAGAACCAATCTTTAGAGTTACATGATCTATTCCTCCTGCTCTCAGAGAGGGATCCTCAAATTATTTGTTTTTTGTGAAGGTTTATCTTGTGTGCTTTGAATATTGGTTTTAGACTATTTATTAAGTGCAAGGGTTTGTTTGTTTGTTTGGTTGGAATTGACACAGAAAAACCTAAAAGGTCTAGGAAAGATAGATAGAAAGAGGAAATGTCAAATTCATTGGGCAATGGAGTCAAAAAGAGGTCATGAAAAACTTATCAATGGATATGGAATATCAAAGGGAAAATCTAACTTGGCCGTAGGATCCTTTGGTTTTGGAATGAGATGGACATCAATGATTTGGAAAGAGAAGTTTAATTCTCAACAAAGGGAAATTGAAAGCGCAACTTGAACAATAAAGAGCTATTTGATAGACAGGGCTAACCATGAATTCTACAAATCACACTTTAAGCAAATAATGACTTCAAAACAACTTTTAAAATGAAATATAAGATTCGTGGCACACCCTATTTCCTCAAAGATTTTATTTCAAATGACTTAGAATACATAAAAGATTCACTGATAATTACGGTCATAGAAGAGGGAACACCTAAATACATCTATGATCACAACTATAAAGACCTTTAAGCCAATTGTTCAAACAAGGACAAGGGGCATGATCAGAAAAAACCTCCTTGGCTTACTGTAAACAAAGAAACTTCAAAGGGAGACTTCAATTACAACCTTAAAGTGGCAGCAGACAAGCAAGGAGAACCATAAATCATGTTGAAACCAACTATTCGAACTATTAAGGAAATAAACAAGCATGAGGACTAAATATAGAGATTAAAGACTCTAAAATACCTCAGCAGAAGAAAACATAAAACAGTAAAGTATAAACAGGTATAAGGTGCTTCCAAGAGTCATTTCTTAGCCTAAAACTTTCATCCTATTGTAGTAAGAATTTATGTAACAAAATGAAAACAGGGGAAAACATTAAACAGTTCAGAATACTTCACCAACAGCCAAGCTCATGGATCCAATGATAGAGCCTTCTCAATAACAAGCATGCAACAACATCATCAGGGCTTCCAAGACTTCAATTTCTTCTTCAAATTCAACAAACTATGTATTATTTCAAAGAGTTTCAGTATTACAACTAGTAATCAAACAACCAACTAACAACCTTTACAATGGATTCCTCAACAAGTTTTTATAGAGGAATGAGGAGGTTGAAAGAGACAAAAGATCTTCTGAGTTCAATTAATACAGTTAATGCTTCTCGGCCTTTGAGGGGCTCAAGGGAGAAGTTTACAGAAATTTTCTTGTATTAATTGGTTTACATTAAGTATTTAAGCTTGCTGGAAGCTTATGTTGATATTAAGGCTCTGTGTCATCTTTTGCAATAACTCTGTTGATAGTTTATATTAGATTCTTTGATTTGAAATAAATATTCAGTTGTAAGGGGCAGATATGCTTTGTTCTGATCATTACTCGGCCTTTGCTTGAATGTTGTGAAGTCACAGGTGGCAATCTAGTAGCTGAGAGGAATCAATTTTCCTCTGAGGTGGCAGTGGAGGCATCCTCTGTCTGATAAATATCCTTGATTTGTCTTTAACTGTGTTTAATTCAATGGATTAGGCCTTTGATAATCGACTTTTAGCCGTAATCCATTAAACTATATAGTTAATGTTTAATCCTTCATTTCTGCTGTGTCTGGGTCTTCGACACTGATACTCTTTGATTTGATTTAATCTTACTGTGTCTTGTTGATGTGCAGGTGTGTACAAGGTCCATATGGTATCAATGCCCATGATTCATCGATGAAACGTGAAATTGAACCCTGTATATGGCTTTCTTTAATGATGAACGAAAGTCCGAAGGATCGTCATCCTTGGTTTTCATTTTCTTTTAAAACATTTGAAAACCCTTTAAATCCTACATAATACAAAAATAATTAATAAATCCTGAATATTTGATAAAAACTGTTGTGGAGGTTTCGGGTAGGAGCATGGCCGTTGGATGGCAGCATCCAATGGTGGAGATTTTCCCGTGGTGGTCAAAAGGAGAGCGGTGGGAGATTTTAAGTCAGAGCTGTTGATCTATGATTGACCAAGAAGATCAACGGTCGAGATTAGTAGTGAGTTAATAATGCAAAGGGGTCACATTATTGTGAAAATAGAAGAAAATGCAAAGAAATAAGGTGAAAACCCTTTGGAGGAGGAAAAGCACTTAAAATGAAAATTGGGGTTTCGGATATAACCTGGGCCGTCGAATGAGATTAGCCCAAGCGATCAATGGTGGAGATCACTCATTGAAATCCTTTGGCGAGGGCAGAGGGTGATAGTGTAAGGAGAAATTAGATCTGAGCCGTTGATCTGCAAAGATCAACGGCGGGGAGAGAACGCGATGGATCATAGTGTAAATGGGAAAGGCAGTTTTGGCTTAAAAAACTAGTGGTACCATGCGGCAAAATGGGAGAAAAGAGGGTTTGCCTTTTTGAACACGATATGTGTCTAAGGCCGCCACGTGTATTTTTAATATCGCCTTCATCATGTGATTTTCAAGAATTAACCTTCGTGCTTAAATTTACGCGAAAAGGCGCGTCGACCGTTGGATCTAACGACTCAGATCTGACGGTGGAGAATCGAGTGCGATACTGGATAGATGCGCGGCGGATAGGAGACAGGGTGGTTTTATTATGGACCTTCTGATCAGGGGATCGACGGTGGAGATTAGACCTAGAGGGAGGCAAGACCCACAGGGGTCGGGCATGTCGGGTTAGATATGAGCTGTTGGATGGAACAAATCGACTGCTGAGATGTGATCTGGGGTATGAATGAAAATAATACAAGGGCGGAGAAGGGTTAATAAGGACTGTTGATCTGCAGAGATCAATGGTTGTGATTGGCCGAGAAACATTATGAGCAGGGTGTATAAAATTTAACCAAAGTCAGGAGATGCATTCTGGACCATCCGATCTAGACACGTGGATGGTCCAGATGCAATCAGAGGCATGCGATCGGTGGGGGGAAAGAACTTGTATGGTGCCAATGCGATTGAGCGCTGGTTGTCGATCTGCAGATCAGATCGACGTTGGGGAGTGAATCGAAGGAACGACCAATCAGAAGGGAAAAGAAAATGCGCCCGATAAAGTCTGCGATGCGATGTTGCACTGATCATTGATTGGATTTAGATCAACGATCGAGAAAGGGTTAGATTAATGAATGGCGGGACCCCTTATAATATACGAAAACCAAAAATTAAATGGAATAAAAAGGTCTATGGTTCGGGCAGGTTATATAAAAGGCTTGGCGCCTGTTTGTGGGGTCGTTGGGTTATATGAAATGCAATAGGCCCAGGCCTTATATGTATATGGGCCAATCACATCGGAACTTCGGAGCTGGTCTTTCAATCTACCCATTTTAATTCTCAGATGCGATTAGCACCTCAGGACTTTAACTCTTGGTCCTAGGCATAGGTTTATATAGAGAGGGGTGGAGGTTTATACAGCGGGGCTCAATCGCATCGGAAATTTGATGCAGGGCTTTTCAATCTACCCATTTACATTAAAAAAAATAACATTGGCAGGTTTAGACTAAAACTTAGGACAAGTGGGTTTTTATGTTTTTCAAAGGAAATTTTCATCGAAGATGGTTCATTACAATGACTAAGTGCCCGATTGCGGGGCTATTTGGTTATATGATCAAGAAGGAACCGGGGTTAAAAAACATAAGGGCTTATCACATCGAAGGTTTCAACATAACAAAATAGAGTGGCGCACTCCGATTTCTCTGATGCGATAAGCGCCAAAAGGGTATAGAGCGTGGTTCTAGCGCCAGGGCATATGTGGGGAAGTGGTTTAGGCTTGCTTAATTCTGCAGCTTAAAAAACTTATTTTTTATGAAATTTTTCATAGTTTTTGATGGATTTGGGGGTTTCGGTAAAGTCTAAAAATGAGTTTTAGACTTTGTAAAAGGGATTTTTATGAAGGGAAGAAGGGAAAATATGAAAAATAGAGGAATTTCGTGGGGGGGGGAGGGGATAAAATGAAGGTTATTTTTTGAGTGAAGGAGGGGGAAAAATGGGATTTTGCAGCAATCCTTTCCCTATGAAAATGGCAGATTTTCAAAATTAAAAGGGAAACAGCAGTGACGATTAACCAAAGGATAGAATATCTTCAGAAGACTTCAAGCACCAACAATTTTGGCAATAAAATTGTTTCTTGAAGGATTTCCTAAATGATTTAGCCACCACTTGATTATGATAAAATTTTATAGGTGGCTAACAAAGCCTTGGGTCTGGTCCCAACAAAAGTCAGACTAATTCTTTGAGCTTGTTTGACTGATAGTTTAGAACACTAAATACCTATAGGGGAGGGGAAATTAGTGATTTTAACCGATAATCATTATTACATGCTTTTTCCACTTCTTTCTACCTACCCAGCCTTATTCTAACATTTTTTCTTCATTTGGCAGGTGCATTTAGGCTTGCAACCTTCAAACATTTATTCTTTTAAAGCATAAAATATCTAAATCTACCTTATTTCATACGAGGGCTCAGATTAAACTGTTAAGCTCTTCATTATTCCCTACATATCTACTAATTTGTCAAGATTAAACTGTCTGACAAATTTTTATTCTCTATCGAAAACTAGAAATTGAAAACATGACAAGTTAATATTAAACAGTTTAACTCATCATGGATTATGGCATTTATTGACACTCTTCCATAATCGTTTATTTTGCATAAAAGTAAAAAGTAGTGGCATTTGGACTTGCTCATTTTCGGGTCTTTTTGTCATCTTTTTCTTTTGGGGTATATATTTTTTTAAGTCCTTTGACCTTTCTTTTAGGACTTTTTACCCTCTTTTTTGGCTTTTATTATTTTTTCATTTTTTCAAAATATGGGAAAACAACTTGCAGAAATCAAGGTATGTACATATTTACAAGACTATCAAATTCAATTCAAAATTATGAATCCTATATTTATAAGACCTTAATAGACTACAACTACACCTTCTATTATTTCCAAGTCTGCTCATCATCAGTCGACCCATCCAAGTGCATCTGCAGCTCCTACCAACTCCTTGAATATTTCCCACCAGAGTGCCCAAACCGCAACTCATCATGGTAGCCAGGTATGCTCCATTGGTGCTGCCACCATCTATGGTGCCTATGTCATAGAATTATCAGTCCAAAATTCCAAAATTTGATGGAACTGGTCCTACAACTACTCAACAGCATGTTGATAAAATGAATAATTATTTTGACCTACAGGAGATAGATGATTAAAGTGTCAATTTGATGATTTTTGCTCAAAGTTTGGGAGGAGAAGTAATGAAATGGTTTAAGGGTTTAACTCCAAATAGTATCCATGGCCTCCTTGCCTTTCACTAGCTATTCATCAATAGATGGGAAGTTAAGAAAACCCCTCTTCAAATCTTGTCAGAATATGAAAACATCAAGAGGAATGTTGGAGAGAGTGTCCAAGACTACTGCGCCAGGTTTAACAGTATATATAATGCACTCCCTACTCACGTGAAACCCCCAGAAGGCTTAGCCCTGGTTAAGTTCCCAGATGGCTTTGATCCATAACTGGCTTATCAGCTTAGAGAGAGAGAACTTATTATATTAGAATAAATGCAGAAGGGTGCAATAAGTGTAGAAGCCAATATGCTTACAAAGAGAGCTAGGAAGAGAAATGAGAAGAGAGTCACTATTAGGGAAGAGCCTGTAGCCTCCACATCTGATGCTAAGATTGATAACCTGGTAAGAACTATTATCTTGAATGAGAGAGTTATTCCTAGGGAAAATCAGCCAGCTCCTCAGAACAAAAATCAAAACCTTAGAAGAAACCCCCCTCAAATAATACAGAGAGAACAAAGAGGCCCTGACCAGAAAATTAGGCCTCCATTCCAAGAGAATTATGTTGATGAAGATGAGGGAGTGGTCGAAGAATTATAATAAATTCAAATTAATCTAATGGGAATTAATGAAGAGGACTATGTTTTCCTTACTAAAGAAGAACAAGGTTTATTTTCACTGACTCAAACTTAAGTATAATTTGAAGAGTCTGAGGATTATAAGCAAGGATTTGAGAATGCCTTCATGGAGGTGCATAGAAAATATAACCTCAGAAGCAAGAAAAACTTTGATAGTTCCAAGAAAAAGAGCTCTGAAAATTCTGCTAAAAAAGCCCAAGAAACTAAGCCCAAGAAAATAGCAGAAAGTTCAAAGAAATTTGTTAATATCCGAGGAAGGAATGATATAGAAAGTAGCACTAGAAAACCAGCTATCATCCATACCAAAACTGTTCAAGCTGATACCCCTACCACAACTCAACAAGCTGAGATTTCTGCAAAAATAGTGCCTGAGAAGATTGATTGTTCAAATCTGCCAAAAAATTCAGACACCATTCAGCCTTGAGAATGAAATTGCTAAAATAAAAATCTCAATTCCTCTCACTGAATTGGTAAACAAGGATGTATATAGGTCCCAAGTACTAAAGGTGTTGAACATAGGGGAAATTACTGACACTGTCAATCTGAATGATGATAAACCTGAACTTTTGTTTGGGCCAGAAGTAGATGGTAAATCCAAGGAAGGAGGTGTTCCCCCATTTTATATCAGTCTAAATTTTCATGATAAAATCCTCCATAATGCCATGTTATATTTAGAAGCATCTCATAATCTTATGCCAAAGGCAGTCATGGAGAAACTTGGCCTTGACATAACCAGACCCTATAAATATTTGTACCGATTTGACTCTAGCAAGGTCAAATGTCTAGGCCTCATCAAATATCTTTGTATTACTTTAGCCCAGATACTAGCCAAGAGTCTAGTGATGGATATAGTGGTGGTTGACATCCCTCCTAAGTATGGCATGCTTCTATCATGCTCATGGGGAGCCAAGCTACATGGGACCCTCCAAATGGACATGACCTATGCTATTATACCAGTGTTTGGCCAACAAAGAAGACTGTATAGGGAAACTTTAATGAAATACATGGTGAGCAGTCAAGAAAAACCACATAACTACCCCCTTTACTCTGTTCATTCTGACCTTGACTCATTCATTCTTTACAATGATGAAGACATTAATGAACAAGTAGCTTGAGAAGAAAAGGACCAGGACAGAGAACAAGCAGGCCAAATGGAAATTGTAAATAAGAAGTCTGAATCTGAACCTTTTTGGAACATGAGTTTTCATAGCTCTTGTGGCAAAGCAGGTTCGGGAGCAGGAGTGTGGGTCTGCAATACTGGAAATAACCACGCAGAGGGCCATTCTTACAAACTAAATTTTCAGTGCACCAACAACATAACAGAATATGAGGCACTCTTTTTGGGTTTACAATTAATGAAAATATTAGGAGCCTGTTGTAGCCGCTACAACACCCTCCAAAAATTCACCATCTAAAATTTTTTTAGCCCCTCTGAGCATCGAAAAGCTAAGTCAAAATCTAAAGTTCAAGTCTGTTTCAGAAAAATACTTAAGTCACTGAGTCACAGTTTAGGTCTTTTTCCAAATTTGGGACCTAGCGACCTTGCGACCTATCAGGTCGCCAGGTCACCAGGTCGCAAATCTCACTCAATTTTCAAAATCGCGACCTAGCAACCTTGCGACCCTGTGACCCTCCCAGGTCACATGGTCGCACATCTCACAAGCATGGAATATTTGCAACCGGGTGACCTCATTTATTTCTCACACGTGCGATCCTTTTATAAATAGAAGGGTTGCTAGGTCGCATTTCACCCACACAACGGAGAGCAAAAAAAACTTTTGACAAGCCAACTGGAACGTGATTTTCTCGCGTAAGTTTCCTATTCCTCCTGATGTTTCTATTTTTTCCTTTTGTTTCCCTCATCCACTGATTGTAGTCCTTTAAACCCACCTCGCATCTCCCATTTGAGATCCTTTTGAAGCTTGAGTCTTTTCAAATGATCCAAACCCTGCCATTCCCAACACAGACTTGTAAATGGAGCCAACTAGCCACCCATGTGTTTGTCTTTTCCCCTCATGACTTCTTCATCCTCATTTATTGGTTTTCCTCACTTAATCCTGGTATTGTTTATGTTAAAATGGAACAAAAGGGTTGCGTCGTCGACGAAATCTTCCGCTCATCCCTAGTGTGAATTTCGACCCTGTGACCTTGCGACCCCTGGTCATCGAGTCGCTGAGACGCATCTCATTCCAAACTTGATGTTTTCGACCCTGCGACTCAGCGACCCGATCGCAAGTCGCTAAGTCGCAAGGTTGCACCCTTCGAGAAGTTTGAGCCTCTGTGACCCAGTGACCTGGTCGCAAGTCGCTAATTCGCCCTTTCCTGGGTCTCCGTTGGGCAGAGTTAAAAAAGCAGTACCTGGGCATTTATTATTATGGCATCTGTCTTATCCTGGGACTATTTTATGAACATGCCAGGTGATTTTGAAGTAGAGTTAGAGTGTGTCTCCATCTCTTTAGCCTCAAGCGACATGGGACCTCTGGCAATTCGCAAGAAAAACAAGATCCCAAAGATAGAAGACACAGAAATGGAAATGCCAATGTCTCCTCCCCCGATCTATGGGGACACCACATATACATTTGACAAAGGAGACAGCATGAGTTGGTATCAAGTATACCAAGAATTCACATGACCAGAATTTCCAGAGGACCTCCCCGACCGACAAGTATATGTACAAGTTAAAAGGTCGAAGCTTCACTACGTGGGTGCCCACCCTACAATATTCCCATGTGCGGAAGTCATTGAATGGATCATACAGAATATCGACCCCAAGAAGTGGGTAATTTGAGACCATGAGGGAAGATATTTTGCAAATCTAAAGGGCTCGGATGCGGAGTTTTATTACACACTTCTAGAAAGGGAACAGACTTTCACAAAAGAATGGGCCACCACCCATGCAGTCCCCATAGCAGACACCCTGAGAGGATGGTGGGAGGAACCCGAGAAGTTCAAAATCAAGAAGGATTAGGAGTATCCAGTGGAGGGCCTCAGAAAGGCATACAAGCTGGTGGCAGCTATGCTTTGTAGGATATATGGTCATCCCAATGCCACCACATTCAGTGGAACTTGGGTATCCCTGATGAACTATGTTACTGCATATGGCACTCTTTTTAATTGGGCCAAATTACTAGTGTCGTCTCTCAAAAAAAACATATATATGGCACTGAAACCAGAGGAGGGATACTCGTCCGAATTTTACATGGCCTCCTATCTATTGGATGTAGTTTGTTCCAGGTGCCACTTTGATGGATGGGCCCACAACTGGAACCCGGAGCGGGCACGCCCAGTTCACATAGAAATGCAGGTATTCTGGGACTCTAAGTACAAGTATGATATAGAATAAATCTCACAACATTTCATCCCTACACTCTACAGGAAATTGTTCAGTCAGGTTACCCCATACATGTCTTGGCAAGCCATAGAAACGTTAGTCAAGGTAGCACATTGGTTTCCACTCGCAGAATACACCTTTATTCGAGTCTTCGGTTCATTCAAGACTCCTCATGCTCTGCCCCAATTCATTATGGACAACATGCTTCTTCAGGAAGTATGTTATCAGATGACTTATGGTTTCTCAAAGGTCCTTACTAAAGGTAAGAAAAAGACGTGGCCTACATTGCCGCTCACCATTGGTGCCAACACAGTCAAGGATTTCAGGGAGGTAGAGGCGGAAGCGGAACAAATAAAAGGTTTCTACCTGGGGCCTTTGGATCATTGGACATATGATCCTAAGAGGATAGTCACTAACCACTGCAAACAGACTAAGTTCAAATGGAGCTACCAGTATACTGAACACCCATATGAGGATGAGAAAAGAAACTGGTATAACACGGATAGGGAACTCACCCTGGGAGCATGGTCTGATCAGGAGGATCCAGATGATCATACTTTGGAGGAAAGAATCCACGAGTTGGGAGGCGCCTCTTCTTCCCAGGCCAAGAAGCCTCGAACCAGCATGGGCCACAACTCTGCCACCCAATAGAAAGAACAAGAAGCAGAAGCTCAACTAGAAGCTGAAAAGAAGGCAAAAGAAGATGAAGATAAGCATAGGAAAAACCTGAAGGTATAACAAAAAAAGAAATAGGAAGAGGATGCCCGGAAAAGGAAGGAAGAGCAGGAAGCGAAAGCAAAAGCTAAATGGTAGCTCAAGAAAGATTTGGATCAAGTGGAGGCCGAACGCAGAAGGAAGGAAGAGCAAGAAGCAAAAGCGGAAGCAGAGCGCAGGCAAAAGGAAGAACAAGACAAGGCAGAGGTGGAGCGGCTTCAAAAAGAGGAAGAAGAACAAAATAGAAAAGAAGAGGAGGATCAAAGATCAAAAGACACTGAGACACCTCCTCCAGTAACAGGAGTACAAACTGAGCTGTAGCCCATCAAAGTACCTGTAATTAACATGTGTTTTTCACTCTCCAAGCTAGGCTCCTTTGAAGGACAGGAGGAGGAGGTTTTCAACCTAACAACACTCACTTATGATCAGTTCACCTTCAAAATCCGACGGGAAAAGAGGAGATCCCTAGCACGGAACCCTTCCGCCCCATTCAAAGCCACGACGAAGAAAGATATAGTCCTAGACACTAGGACCAACCCAGTGATGATAGCATTGGCCGGAACTACTTTTTCCGCAGCCACAGAAGAAAATGTGAGCCATATGAGTAGAGAAATCCTTTCCCTATAAAATAGATTACAGGACTCTGAACAAAGGGAAGCAAGGGTGGAGCAAGAAAAGAGAGCACTAAGGGAAGAAATCCAATAGCTCCAGGACAAAAATACTCTTATTAATGAAGTACCGCTCACTGTCCAGAGAGAGTTGGCGATGTTGGAGGCCACCATGAGACAGGTTTACGGGGAGATGTTCACCATAAAACAAACAGTCACACCTCTACTAAGAGCCCAAGTAGAGACAAAGCAGAGAAACGAGCAACTGAAAGAGGCCTCCGCCGCTTTGGATAGAATGATAGAATGGACAGGTAGATACCCACAGGCTCTGAAAAACTTGCCCAAGAAAGACTGGATTCACACTCAAAATGACAAGGTCCAAATCCGTATCAAGATGCAATCCAAGGAGAAATTATTTAAAGATCTAGAAAAGGTAATGACCGCATATGAGCATTTGATCAATGGCATCAACTCAATGCATGAACTCACCACATTCCTTCTCTAGGTGCACTGAGCAAGGAGAAGACGTGGGGATAGATAGATTAGGAGATTCAAGCATTTCTACAACCTATCAGACAAGTTGCCACTACACCTGATCTTCCTGCATCACAAGATAACTTGGTTAAGTTCGTCATAACGCCAGTTTGGATCTACACTAAACTGGCTTCTTTAGCTAACCAAGTCACACTCAAGAGAGAAACTTTGATTCTGAATGCCTTAGAATGCCTGCACCGGTTAAGGGAAGAGACTCCTCTAATCTCCCCAGTCACTACAGATTATCGCGCATGGAAGAATTTCCTCAAGGAGCAACAAGTTGATATTCTCGACCTTGCAATCATGCGCACACTCCCATGATCAGATTGTAAGGCGCAAATCCATATAAGGGGTCATAGGTCGCACTATCCAACCAAGTCGCAGGTCGCACTTTCCAATTAGGTCGCAAGTGGCACTGTCCAACCAGGTCACAGGTCGCATCTTCCATGTAGGTCGCAAGGCAGCCCAACAGTCAAGAAGGAGAAAAGTCAGGAAGCCCAAAGGGCAAGTTTTGTTCTATAAAAACTTCCTTCAGGAAAATTGTAGAGACCTTTTGTTTGGGACTCAAAGAGATATAGGGCATTGTATTGAAGGACTACACATTTTTTAGTATGAATACAAGCATTTGTTAACTCCATTTTTTGGATCTGATGTTGGTAAATGTGTGAACACTATGAGTATTCTACTTTCAGTTTCTAACATCTTTTTATTAATGGAACCATGTCTCCAATTACAGCATTTATGCATTTAGCTTTCTAAACATGTGTTAATGGTGCTAAGTTTCTTTCGCTTTCTCAATGAATGTTAATAACTTTGTTTAGTGACATTTATAATATCACCAAAACCATTTAAGGAAGTGAAGGGTATTCTGCCATAAAGAATTGTTTCTTCTGTGGTTAGAACAGTGTACAAGCATGACCCTAATGATATGTTGTTGACAGCATTTCCTTTGGCCCCATGCTTTATAATTCAGCTTGCTACGCATAGTGTTGTATGTTCATTTAATTCATCAATAATGTGTCTTGTATCATCCAGATAAGTGTGTGTCCATAGGTTTATAGAGTCCTACTGAGACCCAAGGAAAGGATAATTAAGCGGTAGCCGGACCCACACCCCGGATGGGATCCCTATTCAAAACTGTTTAGAGACTAGTTATGACTTTTTACAGGGGAGATCCCCTATTGTTGGCCAGACAGATTTTCCCGTCAACAGAGCCAAAAGAATTTTTGTTCATGGGGAATCCGAGCTGGTTATTAGAAAAATCAAGGGACAATATTCAGTCAAACATCCTAGATTGAGAGCATACAAGAACGTTTCCCTTGACCTCCTGAAAAAAAATTGAAGAATATGACCTTGCTACAATTCCAAGAAATCAAAATGTCCTTGCCAATGGTTTAGAATTTGCAGCAAGCACTTGTCAATTACCTCATCCCATCAAGCAATATATAGTGCAGATTAAACACCACCCAACAGTCCCTGATAATATGAGATATTGGCAAGTCTTTGGAAATGACAAGCAGATTGAAAATTTCCTACAATCTAAAGGTGAGTTTGAAGATTCTAGCTTGGACCTAGATTGTGAAGAAGATTGTCCTCCTGAAGAAAAAATGTGTAGGGATGAACCTCCTCATAATTCTGATATTAATATTTCAGTAAATGAAGATTTACATATAACTGAGATACATAAAGACCCAGAAAAAGAAGAATTTTAAGTACTCCAATTCAAAGATAACATCTGCCTAGAGGACTTGTCCCTTTGGAGGAACTATTTGATTTCAATGATGTGGCCAAAAAACCAAAGATGGAACCTACAGAAGCAAACATTGAGGAGTGAAATCTTGGCAGTGAGAATGATCCCAAAATGATAAAGTTATCAAATACACTACCCGTGTCCACAAAACAGAAATGCAATGCTTTGTTTAAGGAGTTCATTGATGTGCTTTCTTGGAGCTATGAAGACCTGAAATATTATGATACTAGTATTATTCAGCACAAGATTCCAGACAAGGAGAACCATAAGCCTTTCAAATAGAAATTGCACAGGATAAATCATGTCCTAATACCCTTGGTGGAAAAGGAGATCATGAAAATGTATGATTCCAAAATCATAGTCCCAATCAGATACTCTGAATGGGTATCCAATATTGTTCCTGTAAGAAATAAAATAGGCGAAATCAGACTTTGCATTGACTTCAAAAATCTAAACAAGGTATCACTTAAAGACAAATACCCTTTACCAAAGATAGACCACATATTGCAAAGGGTACTGGGCTCCAAAAGGATATATTTTCTAGATGGATTTTTAGGGCATAATCAAGTGTTGATGCATCCTAATGATCAACACAAAACAACTTTTACTACTCCTTAAGGGACCTTCATGCATGTGAAGATGCCTTTTGGATTAATTAATGTTGGTTCCACTTTCTAGAGAGCAATGGACATTGTTTTGTCAGAAGAGATCAGCCTTTCATTGTGATATAACTTGATGATATTACAGTGTATTCGAAAACTGATGATGAACATCTAGCCCATTTAAGAAGATTTTTTGAAAAATGTAGAAGGTTTGGAATATCTCTGAATCCCAAGAAATAATTATTTGGTCTTGAGGAAGGGCATCTTCTGGGCCATATTATATTTGAAGAGGGAATCAAAATTGATCCCAGCAGTATCGAGGGTATACTTCAAATCAATCACCCTAGGAACATCAAAGAGCTTCAATCTTTCATTGGTAAGATAAATTTTTTGAGAAGGTTTATACCAAACCTTGCAGAAATTATGAGAAACGTCACCAACATGATCAAGAGAGATTCGGGAGTTAAGTGGAGCATGGAGGCTAAATAGTCCTTTGACTTGGTAAATCAGGCACTCACCAAAGCACCAGTTCTGATCAGCCCAGATTTCACCAAAGATTTCATCAATTTTTTCCTTTGCATCAAAACACACTATTGCTACCATATTGCTACAGAAAAACGAGGGACACGAACAACCCATTTCATTTTTTAGCCAAGCTTTGAGAGATACACCTTTAAAGTACAATATCATATAGAAACATGCCTTTGCTTTGGTCAAAGCACTGAAAGATTCCAGGGTGTACATCCTACAGTCACATATCATTTCTTTTATGCCCAACATAGTTTTCAAAGACATATTAACGCAAAATCCTGATGGAAAGAGAGGCAAATGGATTATTGTAATCCTAGAATATGATTTAGATATCAAGCCCACCAAACTACTCAAGGGACAGATATTAGCCAAATTGATGGCCGAAACTAATTTTCAAGCACTAGATATCAACATGATCCATTCACTAGATGAACAAGAGGAGCTGGTGACTCCACCTATTGAGGAAGCATTCCTGAATTCTCCTTGTTACGCAGATATATTATATGTTCTATTTAATTTAAATGCTCCTCCCGATTTGTCCAAAACCAAAGATATATTATTGAAATTGAAGGCTGTAAAATTCTTCATCTTAGAAAATGTCTTATACCGGAAATATTATGGGGGTGTATTGCTTAAATGTTTTCTTAAGGAAGATGCAAAGAGGGTTATGAAAGAATTCCATGAAGGGGATTGTGGAGGTCATCTCTAACGGGAAACCACTACTAATAAAATCCTTAGAGCTGGTTTTTACTGGCCTACTCTCTTCCCAGACGTCCTGTTGTAGCCCCTACAACACCCTCCAAAAATACAAAAATAATAACACACACTTCAAAATTTTTGGAGCCCCTTTGAAACTAAAAAGAAAAAAAAAAGCTAAGTGAAGTTTTGAAGGGAAAATCGCTAAGTCGCGAATCCATACTTTAAAACAACTGCGACCCCTGCGACCTATGCAACCCCGCGACCCTAAGGTCGCCAGGTCGCAAGGTTGCATGGTTCAGAATTAAAGAAGTTGCGACTCATGCGACCTGTGCGACCCCGCGACCTTAAGGTCGCTAGGTCGCAAGGTCGCAAGGAGAAGTAATTAAAGAAATTTGCGACTCAGCGACCTTGCGACCAAGCGACCTTAGGGTCGCCAGGTCGCAAGGTCGCATATCTCCTAAACTCTACCAACTTGCGACCTCATTAAGTGCTCGCACGTGCGACCCTTTTTTAAAAGGGTAGGTCGCTAGGTCGCATTTGTCACTTGCAGCGAAAATCTAGAAATTACTCTGACAGGTCGACTGGCGCGTTTTCTTCCGGGTAAGTTGCTATTTTCTCTCTGTGTTTCCTTCATGAGCATTTCTTTCCCGAATCTGGCCTCCCCATTGTCTTAATTACCTGCTGGGGAGGCTGTGGGGTTTTTCTGTTGATTTTTTATGTTGTTTTGTTCTCCTGTTATCACCATAAACCCCAGGGTCACATTTTCTTGTCTAGCCCCTCATGGCTTCGTCCTATCCTCAGCCTGGACCCCTTCCAGCCTTGTATGCTTCCCGTTAGGAAAGAAATAAACCCCAAGCCTCGCGCGTTCGAAAACCCCGGCAGGCCCTTGCGCGACCTGCGACCCAGCGACCTAGTCGCAAGGTCGCAAAGTCGCGCAATCTTTTGTTTTAAAAGTTAGCGACCCTGCGACCCTGCGACCTGGTCGCGAGGTCGCATATGAGTTCTTCTTTTAAATCAGCAACCCTGCAACCCCAAGAGAACAGTTAATTAAATTCTGCATGTATAGACTGTATTTAGCTCATTGTCATCATGTCCTTCTCATCCTGGGATTCTTTCCTGAATGCAACAGGTGAATTTGGAACAGACACGATACCGGTCCTCTCTGACTCTAGCGACATGGCACCCCCAGTGTCCCGAAAGAAAGGCAAGCAGGTGGTGGAAGAAGAATCAGACACAGACGCGCAAACATCTCCTCCACCAATATACAGAGATACCCTTTGCACCTTCGCAAAAGGGGACAGCCTGAGATGGTATGAAGTATACCACGAGTTCGCTATACCAGAAGATGAGTTTCCAGAAGATCTCCCGGACCGGGAAGTATACCTAAAGGTCAAGAGATCCAAATTACATCTAGCAAGGGCACATCCAGCCATCTTCCCGTGCCCAGAAATATTAGACTGGATCATACAGAAAACGGATCCCAAGAGGTTCGTAATCCAAGATAGCGAAGGTAAAGCTTTCGCAACATTGGAGGGCTCAGAAGCCCAGGTCTACTACTCGCTGCCCCAACCAGAGGAAAACTTCACCCCGAGATGGGCTTCTGCCAATGAAGTACCTGTGGTTGATACGATCAGGAAATGGTGGGCGGAACCGGACAAATTTAAAGTCAAGAAAGACTAGGAGTACCCGGTGGCCGGTCTGAGGAAAGTGTATAAACTAGTGGCCGCCATGCTTTGTAGATTGTACGGACGTCTGGAAGCCACCACCTTCAACGGCGCATGGGAAACTATAATGGAATAAGTAACGGTGCACGACACTCGTCTCGACTGGGCTGGTATGTTAATGGGCTCAATGCAAACGAATTTGGCTTCAGCTTTAGCCCCAGATGAAGGAACGCCGTCAGAGTTTTATATGGCTTCGTATCTATTAGATGTTGTCTGTGCCCAGCTGCATTTTGAGGGATGGCCACATAACTGGGACTCCGCACAGACCCGAGCAATCCATTTGTAGACCAAGGTATTCTGGGAATCCAGGTACAAGCCAGATATTGAGCAAATCTCTCATATATTCATTCCCGCCCTTTACCGGAAGTTATTTGGCCAAGACACCCCCTGCATGTCTTAGCGAGCGATGGAGACACTAGGCCAGGTGGCGCACTAGTTTCCATTCGCTGAATATACAATCATCCGAGTATTTGGTACATTCAAAGCACCACATGCTCTGCCTAGGTTTATTACCGACAAGGTGCTTATGCAGGAGGTATGCTTCCAGATGACCTCGGGTTTCTCCAGTGTCCTTTCCAAAGGAAAGAAGAAACCTTGGCCCGCTCTGCCCCTCACCATCGGTGCTTATACAGTCAAGGACTTCAGAGAAGTAGGGGCTGAAGGGGAAGAGATAAAAGGTTATCGCTTTAGAAATCTGGATTACCGAACATATGACCCGGTAAAGATAGTTCCTGAGCACTGTAAGAGGGCCAAGTTTAAATGGAGCTATCAGCATGTCGAACGCCCGGCGGAGGACAAGAAAAGAAACTAGTACAACGCAGATAGGCAACTAGCTCCGGGGATTGACTCTGACCGAGAAGAAGAGGATCACCAAAATTTAGAAGACAGGAGCCATAAACTAGGAGGCTCTTCTTCCTCCAGGGATAAGAAAACCCGGACCAGTACAGGGCCTGACACCTCAGATCAGCTAAGAGGAGCAGAGGCCCAAGCCAAGAAGGAAGAGGAAAATAAAATGAAGGAGGATGAAGAGAAACGTAGAAGAGATGCAAAGACGGAGCGGAAAAGGAAACAGGTCGAGGAAAAGGAAAGACAGGAAAAGGAAGCACAGGCGGCGGCAGAACAAGCACTTAAGGAAGAACTTGACAAAGCCGAACGTCAAAAGAAGGCAGACCAAGCTGCCGCGGCAGAGCGAAAAATAAAAGCCGAAAGAGAAGCAGAGGCAGAGATAGAACGCAGGAAAAAGGAGGAACATGACAAGGCGAAAGTCGAGCGCCAGCAAAAGGAGGAAGGAAAAGGACAAAGACAGGATGAAGAGGATGAACTAATAGAGGACATCGACATATCTCCCCTGGATATTCCTACGAGTGGCACGAGAAGTATCCTCTCTGATGACGATTTTCCCAGGGAACAAGAAGAAGAGGTCTTCGACCTGACTAGATTGACATTTGACCAATTCTCCTTCAAAATATGGCAAGAGAAAAGAAAATCCTTGGCGCAAAACCATCCCGCCATATCTACGGTCGCCACTGAAAAGGACATAGTCCTGGATACAAGGACTAACCCTGTAATGATAGCATCAGCAGGCACCACTTTTGCCGCGGCCACGTAGGAGAATGTCACTAGAATGAGCAGGGAGATTATTTCCCTACAAAACAGGCTAAAAGCAGCGGAACAGGGGAAATCAGTACTGGAGAGTGAATTGCGACAGCTCCAAAGTAAGCCTTCCCAAGTCAATGAGGTCCCACTGGCAGTCATGAAAGAATGTGATGTATTGGAAATGACCATGAGGCAAGTATATAGAGAAATGCTCACCCTAAAACAAACAGTGGCCCCATTGGCAGAGGCACGAGCGGAAACCAAAGAGAAGCATGAGCAGCTCAAGGAGGCCTCGGTAGCTTTGGATAGAATGATAAACTGGACAGCGCAGTACCATCAAGCTCCCGAAAATGTGCCTAGGAAGGATTGGAGTCACACACAAGACGCCAAAGTACAAATCCGGATGAAGATGCAATCCAAAGACAAGCTGGCCAAAGATTTGGACAAAGTGATGTCTGCATATAATCACCTGATCAGTGGTATAGACTCCATGAACACTCTTCATCACATTCCGTCGTTAGGGGCACTGGACGAAACTAAAGACTGGGAGCAAGTAGATCAGGAAATTCAATCTTTTCTGCAACCCGTGAGACAAGCTGTTGTCGCACCAGAAGTTGAGGCATCACAAGAGAACCTAAGTCGATTGCTTGTCACTCCAGTACAAATCTATACCAAGCTTGCCTCCCTCTCAATCCAAATCTCCCAGAAGAAGGAAACTCTGATACCAAATGCCTTGGAATGTATGCATTGATTAAAAGAGGAAATCCCTCTAGTCTCCCCTATAGCAGCAGATTACCAGACCTGGCGATATTTCCTCAAGGGGAATAAGATTGACGCTCCAGATCTCTCAATCACACGACCACCTCCATAGCTAAGTTCTTTCGGTCGCAGGTCGCAACCGTCCCCAGGTCGCAGGTCGCGCATACGCCTGAGTCGCAAGTCGCACCTGCACCTAAGTTGCAAGTCGCAATCACTTCCACAGGTCGCAGGTTGCATGTTCTTCCAAGGTCGTTGGGCAGTTGAACCGTCGGGAAGTCGAAGCGTCGGAAAGCCCAAAGGGCATTTCTTGAATCTATAAATACCCCTGCGGGATGCATAGTTATGGGCTTCTGTTTTGTGGACTGAAGAGCAATAGTGCATTGTAATCGAAGGGTCATACTCTTGCACATATTTAATACAGATACTTGTTAAAACCCCTTTGTTGGATGATGTGTTTAGCTGTGACAAAACTATGTGTATTCTGCATATAGTTTCAGAATATCGTATGATTAATGAAGCTGTGTTCTTAATAGTATCATTCGTACTCCATAGCTATCTTTGATTGTTCTTGATGATGCTCAAGTTTACCATTTGTTCTTATAATGAATGTTAATGAACTATTTTATTAGCATTTCATTGCATCTTTCAGAAAGTTAAGGGATATACTTGCCACAAAGAACTGTTTCTTTAGTGGTCAGATTATCTTGCATGCATTACCCCATAGATGTGTTGCTAACGACACTTCCTGGGCGTATGCATTTTGTTCATTACCTTGCTACGCACAGTGTTATATATCAGTTTGATACATCAGTCATGTATTATGTACCATGTGAATAAAGTGTATGTCTGCAGATTCAATCAGGTTCTTCGAGACCGAAGAGAAAGTCATTTAAGCGGTAGCCGGACCCACACCCCGGACGGGATCCCTATTCCAAACGGTTCAAAGTCTAATTGGGACTTTCTACCGGGGATATCCCCTACTGTTGGCCGGACATATTTTCCCGTCAACATGTCCACAAAATGGTAGCCACCTGTCACAAATGTCAAATTTTTTAGGGTAAAAGAAAGTTGTTGCCCTTGATGTTATAGCCAATTTTTGTGGAGGCTCCTTTTCAATAATGGGGTTTAGACTTCATTGGAGAAATCCACCCTTCATTCTCTACCCAACATAGATGGATCCTTACTGCCACAAACTACTTTACCAAATAGATAGAAGCTATCCCTTCTAGAACTGCTACTGACTCAGTGATCATCAAATTACTTGAAGCCAATATCCTGTCTAGATTTGGTTGTCCTAGGAAAATCATCACAGATAACGTTGTTGCTTTTAAGTCCAAGAAAATGGTAGATCTTTGCCACAAGTATCACATTTCTTTGGGGCATTCAACATATTATTACCCTCAAGGTAATGGACTAGTTGAATCCTCCAACAAGATTTTGGTTAATATCATCAAGAAGTTGCTAGAAGACAATAAGAAATCCCGGCGTAACAAATTGGTGCATGTATTATGGGCTGGCGGACTGAAAACTAAGAAATCAATTGGTATGTCACCATACCAGTTGGTCTATGGGATGGATGCAGTTTTCCCAACATCATTAGGAGTGCCAATTATGAAAATCATTCAAGAGGTTTATCCTGAAGAGAATGATGTACAAAGAAGGATAAACCAGACCATTCAACTACAACAGTCCAGAGAAGAAGTTTACAACAGAACTAAGGTTGTGCAAGAAAATATAAAGAATATATTTATCAAAAGAACAAAGGAAAATGATTTCAATATTGGAGATAAAGTACTAATATGGGATTCCAGAAGAGAAGATAAAGGGAAACATGGAAAGTTTGACAACGTGTGGAAGGGCCCATACATTGTTCATTCTTTCACGGGAAACAATGCATTTTTTCTGCAAGAGACGGATGGAATAGAGCTACCTAGAGATATTTTCAATGGTGTTGAAACACCACTTCTCCTAAGTATATAAAAATTCCCACTCTGTTGTAAATACCACAATTTTTGGTTCGGATCCTGTTTTAAGGCCACCTTTTTGTGCTGAAAAACAGCAAGATGAATTCATAAAAACAGCTAGAGAAAATTCATGGAAGACATTGCAGAGAAGAGTATACAAGGCTACTGGTCTTGGTGTTCTTGACACTTCCCTGAGAAGAAGTGCCATCCCCAACTGGAGCCACTATTAGAGTCATGTAATTTACAGTATCACAAGGTGACTGAATATTTTTTCCTTGCATATTTTGATATTGTGTGTGTGTGTATATATATATATATATATATATATATATATATATATATAGATTCATATTCAAAACATTTCCAAAGAATAGAAAAAGAAACAAAAAGAAAATAAATGAGGGTGTAAAAAAGGAAAAGAAAGCCCCACAAAAAATGAATAATTCTGAAAGTGTTGCAAATCAAAATTCCACTAATTTTAGAAAAATTTGTTCAATCATACAATTTAATCATGATTGTACAAATATGAATTTTCTCTAATAGGTTAGAAAATGAAGAATTGCCAAAATGTTTAATCTTGGATTATTAGTAGATATGTAGAAAATTACATTGGTCCAACAGCTTAATCTGAACCAATAGGAGAAATAAGGGATAAATTGTAGGTTAGAACTTCAAAAAATGAAAATGTTTCAGGGTCTACAAGTCTAAATGCACCCTGCAAAGAAGAAAAAATGATAGATGAATAGTTTGAGTAGGTAGAAAGGTCAAGGAGAAATAATGAAAGAAAAAGGTGAAATTAGTCCACTAGGTACAACATCAAAATCTCATTTTTTCTATGATAAAAGAAGAAAAATCAAAATGAAAAAGTATTCATACTGTTAGGTCTCTGTAATAAGCAAGATTGGAAAAGTCCAATCACAGAGTTAACATCATTTCAACCACTTTGGGATTCTAGGATCTATCCCTCCTGAATCTGGAGAGGGATCTCTCCAATATGTACAAATATGGATTTGTCTTTGAAGTTTGGGGTAATGATATTAGGCTAGGTATGAAGGCCGAAGGTTTGTTTGTTTTTTGGATGGTTGAACATGATTACTGTTAGAGGTTAAAAGGCCCAAAGGTAAAGAGGTTCAAAGGTGAGAAGTTACAAGAACAGAAATAAGCTTCAGCCAAGAAACAAAGATGATGGTAAGTTTCAGTCCATTGGGCTATGGAGTCATAAGAGGATTTAATTGGAATAGCAGTTTCAAGAGTGGTCTATGGGGAAATTCATCTATGCCTAAGGATCTCTTTTAAGGTTTTGATTTATGGAATGGAATGATACATTAAGAAAGGGAATAACAGATGCAGAACAAAGAGCAGCCCAGGATCTGGTAAGTACTTTGAAACTAGCCAGCCTTTGACTAGGCACTTAATAAAAACATAGAAGTAAACTAGGATCTGGTAAGTACTTTGAAACTAGCCATCCTTTGATACACTTCTAATAGAAAAACATATAAAAACAAGGGAAACTTGAAGGCAACCTTTAGATTAGAAACTAATGGACCGGGCTTACCCCGTTTCTCTCCTAGCTCTTCTTTACTTAGTTACTTCCAAGACAATCACAGAGATAACACAGAATGGCCTAAGATCTGATAAGTGCTTTGAAACTAGTCAGCTTTTAACACATTCCAAGGGAAAAAATCAACATAATTGAGCAAACAAGAAAGGGACTCAGGGCTAACCTTAATTTCCTCAGTTCATCTTCACACAAAATATATTGAAGTAACATTTAAAAACAATATTCAGTTTGAGACAGTAAGATGACGGAACGCCAAACATGCCTATGCCTAAACTGAATTAATCATTTCTGAATAACACAGATGGAAAGAAAACATTTAACATAAATATTTCTCAGCCAGAGAAGGTTACTGATATATAATAGGTCCTAACTCTGTTCGAACTGTTCTTTATAGCAGAAATTGAAACAAAGTGGAAACATAAATAAAACACAAGTTACAGTGAGAAACACATCACCGTCAACATAGACTAGGATCCCATAAATCAACTTGTATTGATGCTCCAAACCAGTTACAATCTTCAAATCCAATGTATCAATTCATCTTTCTTTCATAACTTAACCTATCTGTTACAAGCAGAGCTCCAAGAGCCAGTGAAATCCTATCTACAATCAAGAGTCTTCAGCTCAGTTACAATCAGAATGCTTCAGTAATTACATTAACAACCAACCCCTCACTCATCTTCTATTGAAGTATTTATAGAAGAATGAGGAGGTGAGATCTTCTAGAATATCTCAAATCAATTAATACAGATATTAATGCCTTTCTCGGCCCTTGGGGGCTCGACGAAGAAACTGTACAGGTGTTTCACTGCATTAACTGATTTGCATTTATGATTCAAGCTCGGTGGGGGCTTTTGTTGACATTTGTGGCTCTGTGTGATGATAGGGTTACTCTGCCTACCTATTGTCATTAAATCCATGGCAAAAATAACTATTTGACTGCTTTTGAGGTAAAATATCTGACTTTGATCATTAAATTCGGTTCTTGATTGAATCCTTTGAGGCACAGGTGGCGCTTTAGCTGCTTGGAGAATTGTATCTGTTTCTTTTGGTGGCGGTGGAGGGTTTCCTGATGAAACACTTTAGGTTTTTCCTTCAATCCGTGTTTGAGAACGGGGATTAGGCGTTTGATAACTTTCTTAGCCTTAATCCCCATAAATCTGTCCACCTAGGCTGTGATCTGGTTCCTCTTTGTCTTCCATCCTCTGATACTCTTTTTGCATTGATCTTCATGGTTTTTTCCATTGTGGAGGGCTACACAGGGCATATAAGGAAACAATGCCTAATAAAAAATCAATGAAAGGTGATATTTACCCCTGCAGATGATCTTCCTTGGAGGAAACGAAGAAAGGAGGGTCGTCACCCTCTGTCGCCGAACCTTCTTTGGAAATGGCAGAAAATACATTCAAACCTGCAAAAACACGAAAAAATGTTATATAATCCTGCGTATTTGGTTTACTGCATCGGGGACTGTGCGGAGGAGTGTGGGTCGTTGGATGGCATCATCCAACAGCCAGGATCACATCTAGGCGATCGTGGAATGGGTGATCAGAGGATTAAATCGAAGCCGTCAATCTGGAGAGATCGATGGTCAAGATCAAACAGGGCGATCAATGGACAAGGATGAATCTAAGCCGTCGATCGCGCAGTGATCGACGGTCAGGATCGAGCAACGGAAAGTCAGAGGAAAAATTTTGACCGAGCGATGGAATCGAAAAAATGAATAAGACCCGTCGATCTGCAGAGATTGATGGCGAAGGTTGAATCTTGGCCGCGCGATGGCTATGTTTACGGGCGCGCATCTCCGTTAAAGGTCGAGCAAGTGAAGCGATCGGCAGCCGTCGGATGGGAGGGCCCAGATAGGATGGTGGGGGTGGATTCCGCTGCGTGGTTATGGTACGAAGATTAATGCGTGAAATTATTTGATAGCGCGGCGGTTTTGAAACAGTGTCGGGGACACGTGTCGGCCAGCGTATGGAATCACTGGCCGACGGGGGAAAACCACCAAGGCTCAGAAGGCGGTGCGAAATGGAAACCGGTGGTTTTCAGAAACGACGCGGGAAAAAGGGGGGTCCACCGGGTGAGACACGCTCCGCTCCGTCAGATCTACAGAGCAGATCGACGGCTGAGATGAACTACGGGGGGCCAAGGTGTACAGACACGAGACCATTGGAGCGACCCCCGTAGTGAATGGCAACCATTAGATTAAGTCTTCACCCATCCCGAGGAGTCAACTACGAGGGCACCAAGTTTTTGACCCTACGGATAGAGTAAGGCCCCCGTAGGGGAAACGCTTCGGTCACGATGTTGGGTCACATGGAGAGAAAAAGGTAGGGGGATTAGCCCGAGGGGGCTTATGTCCAGCGTATAGAAAAATAGGTATTTCCTATGGTTTTTTAATGGTTTTTCAAAGGATTTAAGGTTCCGACAAGGTTAAAAAGTGGGTTTTTAACCTTAGGAAATGAAATTTATGAAGGGATAGGGGAAAACATATGGTTTTGAGGGGTTTTCATGGAAAAAGGGAAAATGGAAAATGGGGTTAGCTTGTAAGAGAGGGGGGGGGGGAAGGGCAATGCAGCAGTTTTTTTACTTGGATTTTTTGCAGGATATCAGAGGTTTTGAAGAGGGAAACAGCTGTGAAGATTAACCAGCAGTTATGGATTCATCAAAAAGACTTCAAGCACCAACAAATTGAGGACTGAATTTGTTTCTTGAAGGCTGCAAAGAATATTTAGCCACCAGCTGATATGAAAGAAAAATATGTATGGCTAACAGCGGCTCCACTATGGGATGGTGCCTTCTTGAAGGCATCAAGAATTCTGACTTGATTTCTCTGGGATGTTGACTGGTGCCTGATCATTAGAATTACACTTGCTTTTCTCTGAAAAAGTAGTAACAGTCATGAAAGAAACATGAACTTCATCAATACAACTTCTACCTACCCAATCTTACTGATCTAGCATTTTTTCTTCATAAGAGTTCACTTGGACTGGCAAACTCTTTTTAACATTTTATTCTTTTGAAAGCATAAAAACTAATCTACATCTACTTCTTATTTCTCCTTGAACTCAGATTAAACAGTTGAGCTCAAATATTTCTCTACCTAATCTATTCTCTGTTGGGATTAAACTGTCCAACAGAATTTCATTTTCTAAATTCTAAAACAGAAATTTAAAAAACAGCCAAGTCAAGATTAAACTATTTGACTTGCTGTGATCTATGGCATAAAGAAAAGTTGCACATAGATTATTATTTGTAGGAAATTAAAATCAAAATAGAAGGCTTGAGATCTGAAAGTTTGAGCTCTTCCTTCATCTTTTTCATAGCTCTGTTTTTTCTTTTTTCTTTGAGCTGTCTTTTCTTCTTCCTGGTTCAGATTTTGGGCAGATTAGAACCAGTCTTTCTCTTTTATGACTCATAAAATAAATCATTTTGAGTCATCATTTCTCTTGGAAACTTTGGTTCGGGTTTTGAGTTTATTTGAACCTTCATTTCTATCCTAATCTAACTACTGATAAGCCAAGATTAGACTGTTTGGCAAATCGAATTCACTATCCGATCAGCAGAAAAATTGAAGCTATTTAGTCAAGATTAAACAGTTTGACTAAGTAGAAGTGTATTTTGAGGAGTGGAATTTGAGCTTGCACACTTTCAGATTTGTTTCTCTTTTTCTTGGCATGGGGCCTTGCCTTTCTTGTTTTCATTCCTGCCCTCTTTTCATTTTTTCTTTTTTTTGTATTTTTTTTATTTTTTCATAAATTTGAATGCAATGGTGGATAGGATATGTACAAGGGGAAAAGAAAAACAAAAAGGCTTCAGAACATAAAACGGATCAAGAGAGGTAATGCTTAAGCATCCTGCCATTGACAGGACCCCCAAACAATTGTGTTCCATCCAACTCTTGTAAGTGAAAAGCATTATTACCAGTAGTTGAATGAATAGAATAAGGGCCAAGACATAGATGATCAAATTTTCCATGCTTTCCCTTGTCTTCCCTCCTTGAGTCCCACTTCAAAACTTTGTCCCCAACATTAAAATTACTGGCCTTGGTTCTCCTATCAAATAGCCTTTTAATGCTGTTTTGTTTTTGCAATGCTTTGTTGTACACTTCCTCCCTGGTCTGCTGAAGATGGATGGTTTGATTTATTCTTCTGGTCATATCATTTTCTTCAGTCTGCAACTATTGAATGAACTTCATAACTGGTATACCAAGACTGTTGGGAAAAATGGCATCTGTACCATACATCAGCTGGAAAGGTGACATACCAATAGATTTTTTCAAAGTTAATCTGTCAGCGCAAAGTGCATGAACCAGCTTTGTATGCCAAGAATTTTTGTTTTCCTCCAACAATTTCTTGATTATATTCACTAGGCTCTTGTTTGAAGATTCTGAAAGTCCATTACCTTGAGGGTAATAGGCTGTGGAATGCCCCAATGTTATATGATATTTATGACAGAAGTCCACCATTTTCTTTGATCCAAATGCTGATGCATTATTTGTGATTATCTTAGTAGGACAGCCAAATCTTGAGAGAATATTAGTCTCCATGAATTTTATGATAATTGAATCATTGGCTTGTCTACAAGGAATGGCTTCTATCCACTTAGTGAAGTAGTCTGTGGCAGTGAGAATCCATTTATGCTGGGCAGAGGATGAGGGATGGATTTCTCCTATAAAGTCAAGTCCCCACTGTTGAAAAGGAGCCTCAACAGTGATTGGATGTAGAGGAAGGGGTAAAAGTTTTCTCTTGCCTTCAAATAATTGGCATTTATGGCAAGTAGTGGTCATTCTGTGTACATCAGGAAAAAGAGTGGGCCAATAGAAACCAGCCCTCAAAATTTTGTTGGTTGTTGACTTCCAGTACAGATGACCTCCGCACTCTCCTTCATGAAATTCCTGCTTAACCTTCTCTGCATCAAACTCAGGCAAAAATTTAAGCAATAGACCACTTGCATTTTTCCAATAAAGACATTTATCAATAATGCAATAGTTCACAGTTTTTAACTTTAGGAATCTTGCCTTTGTTTTTGATAAACCAAGAGGTGTATTGAAATTTAGCAAAACATAAACAATATTAGCATACCAAGGGGAATTCATAAAATGGTCTTCAATAATGGGAGTTGAGAATTCTTCCTGGTTGTCCAAAGCATTAATCATGTTAATATCAAGAGCCTTACAATTGCTTTCAGCCATCAATCTAGCTATACCTTGGCCTTTGATGAGTTTAGTGGGTTTTATCTCTAAATCATATTCAAGAATAACAGCAATCCACTTACCTCTCTTACCATCTGGGTCCTGTGTTAGAATGTCTTTAACAACTGAATTTGGGACAAAGGCAATGATATGTGAATGAAGGATGTATACTTTGAAGTCTTTTAAAGCTTTAACCAAAGCAAAAGCTTGCTTTTCCATAATGTTATATTTCAGAGGGGCATCCCTCAATTCCTTGCTAAAGAATACAATAGGCTGATCTTGTCCTTGTGGATTTTTCTGTAAAAGGACAGCAGCTATGGTATGTTCTGATGCAAATGAGAAGATATAAAAATCTTTTGAAAAATCAGGACTTATGAGAACTGGTGTTTTGGTTAATGCTTGTTTCACCAACTCAAAGGATGTCTTTGCTTCCAAGGTCCATTTTACCCCTTGCTCCTTCTTCAACATGTTTGTGATATTTCTAAGGAGCTCAGCTAAGTTTGGGATGAACCTTCTCAAAAAGTTAATCTTCCCAATGAAAGATTGCAACTCCTTGATGTTTCAGGGATGAGAGATTTGCAATATGGCCTCAATCCTCTTTGGATCTATCTTTATACCCTCTTCTGATATAATGTGCCCTAGAAGTTTACCTTCTTGGAGACCAAATAGTGTCTTCTTAGGGTTCAATGATATCCCAAACTTTCTGCATCTCTCGAAAAATTTTCTTAAATATTCTAAGTGCTCTTCATCCGTTTTTTAAAATACAGTGACATCATCAAGGTATATAATGATGAAGAAGCCCAATTCTTCCGAGAATGCTATGTCCATGGCTCTCTGAAAGGTTGCTCCAGCGTTCATTAGACCAAAAGGCATTTTCACATACATGAAAGTGCCCCATGGTGTAGTAAAAGCTATCTTTAGTTGATCATCAGGGTGGACTAAGATCTGATTATACCCTGAATAGCCATCCAGCAAAGAAATTCTTTTAGACCCTACCACCTTTTGTAAAATATGATCCATCTTGGGCAAAGGGTAGTTGTCTTTTAATGAAGCTTTGTTTAAATTTATAAAGTCTATACAGAGCCTGATTTCCCCAGTTTTCTTCCTAACAGACACCAGATTAGATACCCACTCAGAATATCTAATAGGGACAATAATACCAGCTTCATACATCTTTTTAATCTCCTTCTCAACCAAAGGAAGTTGTACAGGGTTTATTCTGCGCAGTTTCTGCTTGAAAGGTTTTTGGTTTTCTTTGAGGGGGATTTTATGTTGTATTATTTCAGTGTCATAGGACTTAAGATCTTCATAACTCCATGCAAAAACATCATAAAACTCTTTGAACAGCTCAATATATTTGAGTTTAATGTGAGCTGGTAAGGTTTTAGACAGTTTAATTAATTCGAGTTTTTCCTCACTACCTATATTGCATTCCTCTACTTCAGTCTCTACAGGTTCCAGTCTTGGTTTATTGGCCACATCATTAAAATCAAACAACTCTTCCAAAGGTGTTAGACCACTTGGAAAACTTTCATCTTTAGAATGCAGATTTTCCAATTCTTCTATTTCTGATCCTGTACTGAATTCTGTTTTGTTTCTGGGTGTGCTAGTCTGAAGGTTGATATGGACAAGTTCAGGAGAAGGTTCTTCTTCACCAAGAAAATTTTCTTCGTTGCAGTCGGTATCATAGTCTGAATCCGAACTGTGAAGTTCAAATCCATTTTTGAATTGCCTGAAGTCTTCTATTTGTTTATCTCCATCAAACACCTGCCAATATTTTTTGTTATCAGGCACTGCTGGTATAAATTTTATCAGAATTGTATTGTCTCCAGTTTCGTATGTCATTAGACATGTCCTGGCCGCAAAGGCTAAATTGTGGGCTGCAATGTTTCTTTTCCTTGGGAAAAAACTCAGGTTAGACTCGTCAAATGTTTTCAAAAGGTCCATGACATCATTTCGATAGGCTCTAAGTCTGGGATGATTTGCATTATATTCCCCATTGACTTGCCTAATAATTAACTCAGAATCCCCAAACACATTAATTCTTCTGGCTCCTAATTTCTTCAAGAGATGTAAGCCTAAGAGAAGGGATTCATATTCTGCTATGTTGTTGGAACACTGAAATTTTAATTTACATGAAATACACTCTGTGTGATTGTTTTCAGTGTTAGTAATCCAGACACCTGCACCAGCGTTAGTTTTAGTACATGACCCATCAAAATACATACTCTAGAGAGGACTATTTTCAGTTTTATCTGTTTGGTGAATGTCCTCAACAACTACTTTGCTTCCAAATGTTTCTTGAAGTTTTTTTTGTTTCAAATCCTCAGGTTTTTCACTGGGTTGAGGATTTTTTTCCTGACTATCAAGGCTCAAGACCAATGGTTTCGCGATTTGTAATTGAGGACCTATGTTTGGTTTGCTAGGATTTTTAGATACAGCAAACTGTTTTGTCAGCTCAGCATTGTGTTCCTCTTCCTCCCTATCGGCCTTCAACCCTGCTAACATGATTTGTTCGGTGAAGGTTTCATCATTAAACATGATAAAAGAGTCAAGGCCTGTACTCACAAAATATAGGGGAGATTTTTGAGGTCTGTCTTGACTTGTAACTGTGTATTGCATATGGGATTCCCTGTAAAGTCTTCTAGTCTGATTAAACACAGGGATAGTTGCATAGGTCATGTCCATCTGCATGGTACCTTGTACCTTAGCCCCCCAAGATCTTGATAAGAGCATTCCATATTTTGGGGGCACATCAGCTACAACAACATCCATTACCAAGAATTTGGCTAGAATTTGAGCTAAATTAATGCAGATGTCTTTGATTAATCCTAGACATTTCACTCTGCTTGAGTCAAAGGAGTAGAGGTCTTTGTAGGGTCTGGTGATTTCTAGACCCAGGCTTTCCATCACAGCTTTTGGCATTAAATTATGAGAAGCCCCTGAGTCATGCATAGCATTATGCAAAAAAATTTCATGAATGTTTAGACTTACATAAAAGGGAGGGACATGACCTTCTTGATATTTACCTTCAATCTTGGGACCAAAAATCAACTCTGGTTGGTCATCATTAAGATTGAGAGTGTCCTCATACTCTTCTAAGTTTAAAGCCTTCAAAATTTGATTTTTATATACAGGTCGGGCAGCTAACTCGATCAAAGGAACCGAGATTTTAATCTTGGAGATTTCTTGTTCCAGGCTGAAGGGAGCTTTGTTCTTTGAAGTGCTGGTTTCAGCTATTAGCTGTTACTTTATCAGCAACAATGGCCTGCTGATTTATTTTGTTTACATTGGACACACTGGTTTTGACAGGAGTACTAACTGAAGTATCAGTACTACTAATATTTGCACTCTGTTTTTCAAGATTTTGAGTGTCTTTCTCTTTACCTTTATCAGAATTTACAGCCACTATTTTATCCCTCTGCTTGACTGTTTTGGGCTTGGTGGTAGTGCTGTTTTGAGAAGATTTATCAGAGGTTTTAGTGTTTGGATTTTGTTGACTGGCTTTATTCCTAAGTTCATATTCTCTTTGAGTCTCTATGATGAAATTTTCCATATCTCGATAATAATTTTCATTATCATCTCTTTTGTCATCATAAGGCGTGTAAAGACCTTGTTTTTTATCATAATGAACTTCCAAGTCATCATATTCTACTCCAAAAATATTAATATCCTCTTCCTCTGTTATGTATTCTGTTTCTTCAACCTCACTCACATAGTTTTGATGAAAGGGAGGGGTGATTTGTTGATCACCTTCCCTTGGTCTATTTGGAGGCTGGTTCCTTCCCAAACTCTGATTCTGGTTTATGTTTTGAGGAGCAGTTTGATTTTGGATTTCTTGTGCTCTCTCAAGAATGGTCATTTTCTTCATCATTTCTTCCATCATTTTCTCCATTTTTGAGTTTGAAGTGGAAGGTGTAGATTCCTCTCTAAAAGATACTCTCTTGTCATTCTTGATTCTTTCTCTTTTCTCCATTAAATTGACTTCCACAGAAAGACCACCCCTTTGCATATCTTCAAGAGTAGCAAAGTCTCTTTCTCTTAGGGAATAGGTCATGTCAGCATCAAACCCCTCAGGAAATTTTTTTAAAGCTGACCCCTGTGGAGGCTTTAGTTTTGGGGAGAGTGCGTTATACACACTATTGAATCTAGTGCAGTAAGCTTGGACACTTTCCCCTGGGTTTCTATGGAGATTGTTATAGTCAGCAAGAATGTGGAGAGGGTTTTTCTTTTCTTCCCATTTGTTTAGGAATGTTTGATGGAAGGCCTGAAGACCGTTAATACTATGAGGGGTAAGAGCTTTGAACCATTTTCTTACCTCTCCCCCTAGACTTTGAGCAAATAATCTCATTTTGACAGAATCATCATCAATTTCGTTCCTAGCAAACTAATCACCCATCTTATCCACATGATGTGATGCAGTTGTAGCATTTCTAGCATCATACAATGGTATTTTGGACTGATAGTCCTGTGGAAAATTTGGTAATTGTGCAGGAACAACTAAGGGAGCATACCATGCTTCCATGATATGTGGTGGGGGTGAATTGACAAGAAGAGGTGTGGGCTGAAATGAAGTGGTTTGAACAGTGGGTGGAGGATGAACAGAAGTGGATGGAAGAGTAGTAGATTGCTGAGCTGATCTTGGATGAGAGACACCTAAATTGAGTAGGAAATGTAAATCAGGAGGTTTTGTTTCTCTACTACCAAAATGTTCACTTGTCTGTGGAAATGAAAGTGAAGACTCAGAATCTAAATGAATTAAATCACCAAATGACCTAGTTTTGAATGGGTTTACTAAGTCAGCTTGTGATTGTTGTAGAGCTAAAAGGTTTTCAGGGACTGAATTAGCTCTCAAAGGTGATCTACAGATAGTTAACAATCTGATTTTAGGATACTTCCTAAGTATAGCTTTTGGGTTGTCAACCAGTTCAGGTGGATCAGGGTCAGGATAGGCTCTAGCGTAAATCTTTCTGGAAGCCACTATGCTGCGTTTTCAAGACCCAACTAACAAGAAAAGTTCAACCAGATATGACAATCTTTAAGAGGTTAACTAATCTGTTTGAAAATCAATCCTACAGTCTTACAATTGAGTTTGAAAGATGTTATGATGATAAGGGTTCTTCCCAGTGGAGTCTTAAGGTCTGTTCAGGATTGTGGAGTCACCAGGTGGAAGGTTTAGAATGTTTTCTAAGAGGTACATTGTCCACCACAGTGCTTGTGAAACATCCCTTTTCAAGGATATCCCAAAACACAACAAACTCTAACCAGAGATTGACTGGGAGGGCATTGACCAGATATGTCACCTCAAAAAGAGGATGAGATTCGGAGGCTACCTGGCCCTTTCCAAACTCTGTCTAAGAGTATAGCGTAAAACACATCAAAAAGTAAGCAAGATATCAAAAACTTAGTGTTTTACTGCCAATCTGAAATGTTTTTGGTATTTTCTAAATTTTTTTTATATGTATGGTTTCTAAGAATGTCCTAACTTTGTTCCAAAACTTAGCTACAGTTGTGAGACAAATAGAATCTATTCTTATGGCTAAGACAGCTGGTTCTCCAAGGTTAGATAAAGTTTCATGAGAATCCTAGGGTTGACCTAGTTTTTCACTGATTCACACAAGTTTCATCATGATTACCACTTCTTGGTAGTGCTTGAAAAAGCTACTTTTTACTCTCAAAGTTTTATGAAGAAAATCTGGGTTGAGATTCCCCAGCGGAGTCGCCAGAAATGTTAGGTCTCTGTAATAAGCAAGATTGGAAAAGTCCGATCACAGAGTTAACATCATTTCAACCACTTTGGGATTCTAGGATCTAGCCCTCCTGAATCTGGAGAGGGATCTCTCCAATATGTACAAAGATGGATTTGTCTTTGAAGTTTGGGGTAATGATATTAGGCTAGGTATGAAGGCCGAAGGTTTGTTTGTTTTTTGGATGGTCGAACATGATTACTGTTAGAGGTGAAAAGGCCCAAAGGTAAAGAGGTTCAAAGGTGAGAAGTTGCAAGAACAGAAATAAGCTTCAGCCAAGAAACAAAGATGATGGCAAGTTTTAGTCCATTGGGCTATGGAGTCATAAGAGGATTTAATTGGAATAGCAGTTTCAAGAGTGGTCTATGGGGCAAGTCATCTATGCCTAAGGATCTCTTTTAAGGTTTTGATTTATGGAATGGAATGATACATTAAGAAATGGAATAACAGATGCAGAACAAAGAGAAGCCCAGGATTTGGTAAGTACTTTGAAACTAGCTAGCCTTTGACCAGGCACTTAATAAAAACATAGAAGTAAACTAGGATCTGGTAAGTACTTTGAAACTAGCCAGCCTTTGATACACTTCTAATAGAAAAACATATAAAAACAAAGGGAAAATTGAAGGCAACCTTTAGATTAGAAACTAACGGACCGGGCTTACCCCGTTTCTCTCCTAGCTCTTCTTTACTTAGTTACTTCCAAGACAATCACAGAGATAACACAGAATGGCCTAAGATCTGATAAGTGCTTTGAAACTAGTCAGCTTTTAACACATTCCAAGGGAAACAATCAAAATAATTGAGCAAACAAGAAAGGGACTCAGGGCTAACCTTAATTTCCTCAGTTCATCTTCACACAAAATATATTGAAGTAACATTTAAAAAAAATATTCAGTTTGAGACAGTAAGATGAGGGAACGCCAAACATGCCTATGCCTAAACTGAATTAATCATTTCTGAATAACACAGATGGAAAGAAAACATTTAACATAAAGATTTCTCAGCCCAGAGGGTTCTTGATATATAATAGGTCCTAACTATTATTCATTGTTCTTTAGCGAGAAATTGAAACAAAGTGGAAACATAAATAAAACACAAGTTACGGTGAGAAACACATCACGATCAACATAGACCGAGGATCCCATAAATCAGCTTGTATTGATGCTCCAAACCGATTACAATCTTTAAATCCAATGTATCGATTCATCTTTCTTGTATAACTTAACCTATATTTACAAGCAGAGCTCCAAGAGCCAGTGAAATCCTATCTACAATCAAGAGTCTTCAGCTCAGTTACAATCAGAATGCTTCAGTAATTACATTAACAACCAACCCCTCACTCATCTTCTATTGAAGTATTTATAGAATAATGAGGAGGTGAGATCTGCTAGAAGATTTAAAATCAATTAATACAGATATTAATGCCTTTCTCGGCCCTTGGGAGCTCGACGAAGAAACTGCACAGGTGCTTCACTGCATTAACTGATTTACATTTATGATTCAAGCTCGGTGGGGGATTTTGTTGACATTTGTGGCTCTGTGTGATGATAGGGTTACTCTGCCTACCTATTGTCATTAAATCCATGGCAGAAATAACTCTTTGGCTGCTTTTGAGGTAAAATATCTGACTTTGATCATTAAATTCGGTTCTTGATTGAATCCTTTGAGGCACAGGTGGCGCTTTAGCTGCTTGGAGAATTGTATCTGTGTCTTTTGGTGGCGGTGGAGGGTTTCCTGATGAAACACTTTAAGTTTTTCCTTCAATCCATGTTTGAGAACGGGGATTAGGCGTTTGATAACTGTCTTAGCCTTAATCCCCATAAATCTGTCCACCTAAGCTGTGATCTGGTTCCTCTTTGTCTTCCATCCTCTCTTTCTGCATTGATCTTCATGGTTTTTTCTGTTGTGGAGGGCTGCGCAGGGCATATAAGGCAACAATTCCTAATAAAACATCAATGAAATGTGATATTTACCCCTGCAGATGATCTTCCTCGGAGGAAACGAACAAAGGAGGGCTGTCACCCTCTGTCGCCGAACCTTCTTTGGAAATGGCAGAAAATACATTCAAACCTGCAAAAACATGAAAAAACGTTATATAATCCTACGTATTTGGTTTACTGCATCGGGGACTGTGCAGAGGAGCATGGGCCGTTGGATGGCATCATCCAACGGCCAGGATCACATCTAGGTGATCGTGGAATGGGTGATCAGAGGATTAAATCAGAGCCGGGGTGATCAATGGAGAAGGATGAATCTGAGCCTTCGATCGCGCAGTGATCGACGGTTGGGATCAGGCAACGGAAAGTCAGAGGAAAAATGTTGGCTGGGCGATGGAATCGGGAAAATGAATAAGACTCGTCGATCTGCAGAGATCGACGGCGGAGATTGAATCTTGGCCGCGCGATGGCTGTGTTAACAGGCGCTCATCTCCGTTAAAGGTTGAGCAGGTGAAGCGATCGGCAGCCATCGGATGGGAGGGCCCAGATCGAACGGTGGGGGTGGATTCCGCTGCGTGCTTATGGTACGAATATTAACGCATGAAATTATTGATAGCACGGCGGTTTTGAAACAGTGTCGGGGACACATTTCGGCCAGCGTATGGAATCGCTGGCCGACTGGGGAAAACCACCAAGGCTTGGAAGGCGGTGAGAAATGGAAACCGGTAGTTTTCAAAAACGGCGCGGGAAAAAGGGGGGTCCACCGGGTGATACATGCTCTGCTCCATCGTATCTGCAAAGTAGATTGATGGCTGAGATGAACTATGGGGGGCCAAGGTGTATGGACACGAGACCATTGGAGCAACCCTCGTAGTGAATGGCAGCCGTTAGATTAAGTCTTCACCCATCCCGAGGAGTCAACTACGGGGGCACCAAGTTTTTGACCCTACGGATAGAGTAAGGCCTCCGTAGGGGAAACGCTTCGGTCACGGAATCGGGTCACATGGAGAGAAAAAGGTAGGGGGCTTAGCCCGAGGGGGCTTATATCCAGCGTATAGAAAAATAGGTATTTCCTATGGTTTTTTAATGGTTTTTCAAAGGATTTAAGGTTCCGACAAGGTTAAAAAGTGGGGTTTTAACCTTAGGAAATGAAATTTATGAAGGGATAGGGGAAATCATATGGTTTTGAGGGGTTTTCATGGAAAAAAGGAAAATGGAAAATGGGGTTAGCTTGTAAGAGAGGGGGGGGGGGAAGGGCAATGCAGAAGTTTTTTGACTTGGATTTTTTGCAGGATATCAGAGGTTTTGAAGAGGGAAACAGCTGTGAAGATTAACCAGTAGTTATGGATTCATCAAAAAGACTTCAAGCACCAAAAAATTGAGGACTGAATTTGTTTCTTGAAGGCTGCAAAGAATATTTAGCCACCAGCTGATATGAAAGAAAAATATGGGTGGCTAACACATACCCTAGGGTTCGAAATCAGGTGATCCTATAAATTTTGGGACTTTATGTTATATTTCTTAGTCTAAGTCTCGACAGCGTTCATTTCTCCTTATCCCCACCCCGCTCATATTTTCTTTAACCTAAAGGTCTACACTAACCCCCAAATTAATGAACCTGACCCCACCATCCCATCACACATACCACCTACGCTAACCACCCAACAACTCCCCACCATCTCTACTCCTCTACACAAATCTGATGGCCCACAGTGCCTTTCGGCCCCCCCTCACCCTTTGAACTTTAACAATGGGGGGGGGGAGGGGGGGCAAGGGGTCCGAAATAAGTGGTACCCAATACCGCCACTCCTGCTACGTGTCACCCTCAGGATAGTTCATACCCCCCTCCTCCATTACCAATTACTACCATAACCCCCACCCCCCGAAAACCGCTCCCGCCAGACCTCAAGCCACCGTGCCCATTGACCGTTGTATGTACCATTGGTGCCACATCTGCTCCTGCCTACCCACTTCACCCCAATCACATCACCTCCTGCCAATGAGGCATTGTACAATTAATGGCCAAAAGGTTATCCAACAGGCTCGTGCCTAATCAAATGGTCCCCTAATCATAGTTAAAAGCAGAATTCACGCCCGAACGCAAGGTTTACCTTGCCTGTTCTGTCCAAAATTGCAGGTTTAGAATTACACGGAGAATTTGCAACAAAGGATCAACGGAAACAACCTCCGAAATAATCAACAACAGCTCACAATGCTCTTTAGATCAAAGTGCAATCCTCACACTTCCTCTATATTTTCTTCCTTCCCCATTCTTAATCTGCAATTATTTCCCTTCTCTAATTCCCTCTTCATTATTCCCATTATTTCTTATACAATGAAGGAGAATAGTTAAAGTTAATCACAGAAGAAAAATAATGCCTCCTAAGAAGGACCAAGAGCCTTTCAACCCCATGGTTTACCCTCAGGTGGACTTAGATCATACAGCCCTGGCAGATCGAGATTACAAAATCCACGAGACAGAGTCAGAATTCGATTTATTCGATGTCTACTACTGGTTCGAGGCCAAATTTCTCGATGAAGTTGATGAAATTGGCCGATGAGAGACCCAGCTACCCATTTACATATTTCCCAAAACCCATAGTTTCCCAGAATTCATCAAAAAATTCCAAGTCTACTATAACATTAATCAGAGAACCATAGTCACCCCAACAGGAGAAATCATGTTCACCATTAATGCCCAATCCATTCAAAAAATGATGCAGGCCCCCACTCCTGAACAAACAGTCCCCTTCTCTTATGAATCCCTTAGGGATATTTATCAAAATCTTGACTTTGCAAGAAGAGCCAAAACTTTGCAAATTCTCTTGCCAACTGATGCCCCAATTCCTATCAAGAATTCACCCTACCCTTCATCTATCTTTCCCGATAGGACCCATCACATTGTTAATGTTTTCTCTTATTTATTGGTGTATCACACTAATCAGTGGGTATATGAAGTTGTGATAGGATTTTTGTCCATTATTTCCTCAGATGCTAAACCCACAATCATGTTCAACTATGCTCCATTTCTTGCAGAGGCCATTCATGAAAGAGTTTTTAAAGTTTAATAAAGAGGAGGTTTTCAAATACACCTATGTGTTGGTGTATATGTTTGTTTATTTCCAATCTAGCATGTTTCAATTTAAGATGACCAAGGTAAATAAAGATGTTGAGCCTCAATCTATCATCTTATGGACCACGCTGCTATTAAAAGATCAAAAGAATTATACATACAAGGATTTTGTGGATTTATTTGTGCATCCAGCCATCAGCACACTAAGCAGTACAATAGAGCCAAGGATAAGTGAAGGAATCAGGTAAACCATGCAGCTAACAGAGCAAGTGAAGACAGTAGATTGGTACCTGTACCAAAATTACACAGAGATTCGATTCTATGGGAGTGAGCTAGCCCCTTACAAATTGCCAAATTTCCTCTCCATGAGGATCTTTTCACTAGAGTACATAAGAAAAATGATACATGAAGATGAGCTCCACTTTGTTTCTCCAAAGAAGAAGGCTCAGTTCAAGATCAAGAAACAAATTGGGCCTTTCATCTGTAACAGCAGAGCGGCAGGGGAGGAGGCAGACAAGATACTGAAGGGGATGGGTTTCAACCACAATTTCACTTGGTCTTATGACCCTGCAGGGATTATCTCCAAGAAAATGGTGGAAAACAGATCCACACCCTATGTTCACACACACAGACCTGAAATTGAGTAGTATGCCAATCAAACAGAATGGGTGACCAACACCCTCCAAGAAGATGAAGAACAAGTGATCTCCACTTCAGGCATCCAAACCCCGACACCATAATAAAGGAAGAGTGAAGAAGAAAAATAAGATAAGGGGAAAGAGAAAGATAAAGAGACCAAGAGAGAATCGGTCACCTTCGGTGACTGATACCTTTAGTAAATAGTTTAAATTGAAATATAGAAAGAGGGCCAAAATTCATATGGATATTGATCAAGGAGGTGAATCAGAGCAGCAAACAGTGATCCATATTATAGACATCCCTAGATCATCTCCAGTGGGTGGTCAAACAATGGCCTCCCCTACATCTTCAGCCACAATTTATCTACAGTAGCAGGGTTTGCAAACATCTACTTCCAGGCCTACAATAGAAGACCAAGAAAAATTAGTTTATGACACATTCAAGGAGATAAAGATGAGGAATGAGGTGCTGAAGACTAACACCTACAATCAATTCTAGATACAGACCTCAAGTTCACAAAGCAAGCTATTGTCTGCCTTTGACACTAAAAAATGAAGGATGCAGATGGAATTTCTAGAAGCCTTTGTCCCACAGCCTCAAGGAACAAGAGATTACAAGAAGGCATCATTTGAGTTCAATACCAAGGACATCCATCCTATTGACCAAATGAAATTACACAAGCAGACCGGAGAGATGGTGGCCTCCACCTTGACAAGTACTGCTATGATATTTTCAAAACTGCAGGTATCTTTATCTAATACTCAATCATAGCTCAAGATGGAGAATATATATGCCATGGCTAAAGACTCAAGGATAAAGTCCTTAGAATATTTAATAGTGAAGCTTGGGTATGACCCAAACAATGTTCAAGATGTGGAGGAAATAATGAACAAAAATAATGCTGACATAGCAGCCCTCAGGAAACAACACAAGATGCCAGTAACAGAAGACCTCTTGGCTAAAGGAATTGAGGAAGATGAGCCATAGAAGGTAGAGTTAATGAAGTTATTTATGGAACAGTCTGCCCAAATAAAATAGATGGAGACCAAGATGGAGAAGCTATTGAAGGAAAAATAAGAAGCAACTCGAGTTGCACTCATCCCACTAGAAGCTGTCCCCATTTCATCAATTCCATCAGTTATTCTAGCAACCACTGGAGCATCCAGTGGGACAGATCAGTTTTGTAGGGCCATGGAAAGTATGACCCTACAGTCACAAGAGATCAAGAAGTTGGAGGCACAGATTGGCATCCTGAGGGACCAAAAGGCAAGATCAGAAACTGCCCATGAGATATCCAAGAAGCAGATTGAGAGGTTGGAGAAGGCAGAGAATTAATTTTCGTCCAACAACATTCTGGGCCAAATGAAGCTGATAATTTGGGGCAGTATCATAGAGTCAGTGGATTAAACCTAGAATTACATCCACATTATTTGTGAATAGAAAGAGTTAATTGACAAATGCACAGTGGCTATTGAGAAAGAAAATCAGGAATTGGGAAATATTCCAATCACAGCCCCCAAGATCATAAAATTCCTTAACTACAAAACTATTTTTAAGCTTGAAGAGCTATATGTACAGGACAAAATAGCAACCATATTAGAGGTGAAAAGGGTCCTCACTAAGAGGAATTTAGTGAGGAGAGTTGAGGATAAATGTCATGAATTGGACATGGCCATCAACAGATTCTTAAAAAAAATTGAGCCCCTGAGGGCAAAGAGGATGCCCTCACTGTATATAATTAATGACAAGCTGGTCCAAAAGGGAGATTATATGACCAAGCTCAGAGAATCAGCTAAGGATACCACCATATTTTCCAACATCAAAGGGAACATGACCTGGAAAGTTGTCTTGGATCTCCTAAGAAATTATATCTTTATTCAACATGAGCTTAAGCATGTTTTCCTCACCAGGTCCACTTTCAGCAAATACACAGAAGTGGATGAAGTGTACCGACAGGTCATAGGTACGATAATTCCATGTAAGAAGTAGTGGGGAAAATTGTGCATGAACCAATATTGAAAAGGCACATTGGACACATCATTACAGCCACCGATTAATTAGAAGTGCATCGCATCATTTTTAATGATCTAGTAGAGGTAGCCCAAAAGTAGAGCCAAATGCCAGAGACACCCATCGTTGCCTCTTCATGACCACCTCAGCCACCTCCAGCCTAATTTTTTATTTACGAAGAGTTTCTAAACTTAATTCTACAGTCGGTGTTTTTCTAGAGATTTTTTGTTCGGGCCTTGCATGGCCACAGTTGTCTAGTTTTAATTTATTTGTAATTAATGCAGGTTTCCGAAGTAGATTATGGAAACCATCATATTTGTTAGTTAAATACTGCATACGTTGGCAACATCAATGGTTGGTTGATTGGACCCTGTTCAAGCTTTCATTGTAAGAACTATCGCTGAAATTTTTGGAAGCTTAAGCATCAATAACGAGAAACCATTTGCAGGATACTTGAGTTGTGTCTGTCTGGTGATTTGATTCTATTCTTTATGTTGAATTTTTCTATTGTTTTTCCTCACTACGTATCATTTTAAAATTATTGTAAAACATAAATTTTAGATTATGATTTGTTGTTGGAGCACCTTAATTCTATCTGTGATTACAATCTGAGTGTTTTCTTCATGAAATCTAGTTAAGAAATTCTTAATTTCTTTTCAACCACTACTGCACATTCACTGCTACTTTCACCTCAAAATCCCTGCTTCTTTAAGATCTAACACACACATTTAGCTTGCCCTATGATGTTTTTGAACTTTTGATAGAACAAAACCAACCCCTGTTTGACTCCATAGCCCAATGGATTAGCTTTTGCAGACCTGCTCATCCAACCAACAAAATCGATCAAAACAACCAAATTTCACCATCATTGTAACTATCCTAACATCAACATTTATAATATTCAGGTAAAATTAAATCATAAATAGAGAGAGCCCTCTCTGAGTCCAGGAAGGCTAGGTCATGGATACCAAAGCAGATTGATGTTGTCCTATATCGTTTATTCTTGCCAATCTTATAAATTATAGGGCCACAACAGGACCAACGGAGTAGAAGTACGGAACCACGACCCCATAGCAAGGCAGAACCATGTGTGGGCACATTTTTTGAGACAAAGAATTTTTTCCTAGAAGATTCCTTGATGCCTGAAAGATTCCAGGGGGAGGTAAATTTCATTTTCTTAGAATGACATGAATTTTATAGTCATTTTAACCAGAATTTCATAGGGAACACGATGTTAAAGCCAGAATGGCCATTTGAGCAACATATTTGCAGATTCCCTATAAAATATCTTAGGGAATCTTGAGGGAATAAAAAATATTCCTTGAGGTCCAAAACTTGCTAGAGTCCATTTTCGAAAAACTTTATTTCCGATTTTACACCTCTTGGCAACAGGAACTCAATGAAAACATCTATTTTAGTAGAAAATATTCCCATATTTCGGCCATTTTCTAGATTTGAGTGACGGTGTCTAATCAGAATTACATCATGGACCAGAATGATAGCTAAAAATTCAAAGTGCTCAAAATAGTTTCGAACCTGAATGACCAAAAAGGTCTCATCACTGTGATTCTGGCGCCGCGAATGGTTCTCAAAATTGAGGTCGTATGTAGAATTTAATGAGGTTTGAAATTGTCCAGTAAACTCCAAAAATGAGTTGACCAAGTTTGATGCTTCAAATTTGGAAAATTTTTAAAAAGATTATTCCAAGAATATTCCTCAAAATATGCCCCAAGAATATTCCATTCGAGCATATCATACCTCGACAAGTGGAAAGTTCTTGTTGGTTGTCTATTTGACTTGGAGATTTTTGGGCCTATCAGCAGGTGCCACGTGGCAAGCCTGGAGGCCGACATGTGGCCCCAGGCTAGTGGAAATTTGGCATTGTAAAATTTTTTTGAGACGACAGGATTCGACCCTGGGTCTCCCACCTGCCAGCCCTCAGGCTCGACCAGGCAGGATGTGTGATGGTGCTTAACATCAATGGGTCATGTTAACTATTTGAAGTTTAAAGTTTTACATGGCAGAAAATTAAAGGGGCTAGCTTGACTCCAGAAAACCCTTCACTCATGACCATGGGCTTTTCTACCTGCAACCACCTTTTGATGGTTACGGTTAAGCGGGAATACCGTCATGTGAACACGCCAAGTGTAACAATATGCCACGGTTGGTTTTTCTTCGGCAGTCTTCACATCGGTTAGAGCGAGGGTGGTCACATGCCCATCCACCTAACATTTAATTTAACTACAGTCCATCCAACATTCAAGGTTAGCGGACCCTCCATTTCCGGTGGAGTTTCCTTTTTTGGCGTTGTTAACAGGAAGTCCTCCACTTTTAGTGGGGTTTTTTAAGGACATTGGACAGTTTTCTTGGGGAAGCCATAAATTCCTCATTATTGAACAAAACTGAGTGCAAAAATAGTCAATTTTGGGTCTTTTCGGCATTTTGAGTAGTTTGGCATAGGTTTCAGGTCGGACAAAGGTCATCTTCAGCAAGTTTTGTTTCGAAGAAGATGAAGGAGCCATCAGGGCCATCATGGAGAAGGCAGTATATTGGGCTTTCTTTATCTTTTTTAGGTAAATGAATAGTCATATTTGGCTAATTCATACCTTATGAATCTACTTATATGGTTTACAAAGGTTGTAGATAACTTTAGAATGCCGAAAAGCTTCAGTAAAGTTCTAGGGGCCATCTTTTCTAGCTTTTTCCAACAGCAGTGCAAGGCATAGCCAGGGAAGCTAGAGGCCATATGCAGCGAACCAGTGGTAATTATGGACTGTAAACATAATTCTGAATCTAATGGAGTAGGTTTTAGAAATTTTTTGTAATATTCCTTTTTCTGAAATATCACAATCTATTCCAAAGATTGACTATAGGGGCATTTACTGGATATGTCACCTTATAGAAAGGATGAGATCCAAAGGCTACCTAGCCCTCTACAGACTATGTCTATAGATCTTGTAATATTCCTCCTACAGGAATTGCCCAAAATTGGGGCTGCAATGGATTCTCTATGTTATTTATCTAAGCCTACTTATAAAAAGAAGTATATAGCCAATATATATGGTTATAGCAGCAAAATGAATGCAATGACTTGAGGGATCAGTAATTTAATCAAGATAATACAAGCCTCTCATTACATGCATGATAAAAATGAAGAACAATGCTATATGGAACAAGCCCTAGGCTGTGACTGCGTTGTTTATATAGGTTTTGCTGCATAAAATATAATGATTCAAGGATATAGCAATGTGAAGCTCAAATTAAGTGGGGGGAGCATGATCTGAACCCCTGAAAATACAATACATAAATCCTCTAAAAGGATTGGCTGGAATACAAGCAAAATGGCACTTTGTAGAAATGTCGAAGTTGCTGGGTGGCAGTAACTCAAGAACTTGAAATAGATGGAGAAGGCTGAAATGGCTACAACAAATGAATAACCCTCCTCCGATGGAAATCTGAAGTGAAAGGCTGATCCCTTCACCTAAGATTTCATCCTCCAACTATCTGCTAATCCCTCACAGCAAATGCTCTCCAAGAATAACATTGTCTAAGAGAGGGACTGCACTGCATATGATGGCAAGTGGTTGGCCTGATGCCAAAGATGGTGGAATAAGCTCATGACCCTCCTTTGCTGATCTCCCAAAGGGATGGAATCTCCCTCCTCTGAAAACTAGCCAAGGATGGTGTTGTAGAAAACCTCCCCAGCAACACCCAACAACAATGCACAATCTCCAGCTGAAACTGCGTTGATGAAGAAGGACGTGGATTGACCTTAATGTCTGAATATGGGGAATAGAGTGCAATCCTCCAAGAGCTACTCAAGAAGGAGAGGAAATCCTAAACAGGAATTCCCTCGGCAATTCTTTCTAACCAGCAACATGTTGCTGCAAGTCCACCAGACCAAAGATGAATAATACTCAAGATGATTTTCAATGGCTACCTTGTCCATCTTTTAAACAATTCATTTCCCTCTCAATGGACCCCACTCATTAGGGTTTCCTTCCTCTAGAATCTTTCCTCCTTATCCCACTGCGTTGGCCCACAATGTGCTCTCCACCTCATGCCACTGCGCAGTTTGATTTGGTCAAACTTGGCCTAGCCTTCTTGCAAAATCTCCCTTTCACACATGGAGGTGTTAAATAAAGCTCCAAAAGTGATCCCTCTTCATGCTAAGAGGATTTTTATTCCCTATAGATAAAATTAATGGGTCTCCTACCCATTTTATTCGTCTCCTAAGTGCAAATGTCAAAAATTAATATTCCACAAAATTTTGGAATATTATAGTCCTCCCCTCTCAAAGATTGCTTGTCCTCAAGAAAGTACAAGGATAGACTGATTTATTTCCCCTTACTTCCCCTGTAGCATCTATGCATGATAAACTCCTCCAAGAAAAGGATTCCATATCATCAATCAAGTGTCCAAGTTGTCCCTCCAACATATGCAATCTAGCCTTTGGTGAACATCCCCAAATAACTGTCATGTAGAAACAAATATCCATGAAGGAAAAAATGGGTTGTCTAAGGGCCTCCTTGAGGCATGAGACCTGATATATAATGGGACTCATCATCCCCATATGATTCTCCCATCCCCAAGCAATCATCCATACAACATGAGCTGCCTCAAACATGACAACTCATAGAAAACTCTCTCCACCTTCAGCTCCGGAAATGAAGGTGGGCTGAAAATATAAATATGGCATGAGTCATAGCTTACCCCATGCTATCCTCCCCTCCACTTAATATTAGTGTGGAGTGTGTGTTGATCAAGGGCTGCAAATTTATTGCCTCCAAGTGGCAACATGAAGAGCAATCCCCCAAGGATTTCTCCTCCATCAATAAGAATCCGACTGGCCCAATACATTTCATCCATGATGAGTACGACATGATCATCATAGAATGCCCCAATGACATGTTTGATTTAGGTCATACCATGTGCTGCAAGGTACAAACAATGTCTCATAGGGCTACAACGCAATCTCACCCACTGCAGCTGCAGAAAATAACATGGCAAGTATTGTACAGAAAATTTCACCTCTACTACTGAATAGTGAATAGATAAGTGAATCAGCAATAAAAAATCAAATACATGCCCATATACATACAATGGATGGATATCATCATCAGACTCATGGTCCACCTCCAAAGAAAGCAAATAAGTGGCTGTGGTGACCATGTCTCTCCTCATGTTCCCATTAGAACATGCCATGCATAAGCTATGGGAATCATCTCCCCTCAAAGACACATTCAGCTCATGTGTCAATCCATCAATCATGTTCCCAATAATAATATGGAAAATATCAAAAAATGGAAACATGCTCATCATCAAAATAGAGGAAGTACTGATGGTTTCATATGGTGCCACCGGAAAGTACCAACAGTCTCCCAAGAGTGCATAACGCAGTTTTGCAAACTGCTGCTCAAGAAATGTGCAAGGAAAAATCTTTTGAAATATACTGCTAATCATATGAATTAGCTGAGCATATGTATAATGGAAAAACATTTGCCCAAAGCCATGTAAAATATGGCTGTCTCCATCATAGGGTTTGGCCCAATTCTGCTCATGGAGAAACATGAAAAATCTACCCCTTTGAGGAGCCATGCACTGCAACATAATGATAAGACTATGAAAATCAGAAAATGAAAATACAATACTCTTACCATAGGCTAGAAGTAAAATGAGAGATGGATCCATGTATATGACTCTACTCCCAAGTGACAGCACTGTGAGCTCATTCAAAAAGGCTCTTTCCCATGCCAGTCTTTGTTCTTTGACATGCTCCTTGTCAAGAACACCTCGGGTGATGCTACTGCAAATGTGAAGCTTTTCCCAAGATGGAAATGCCTCCCGATCAGTCCAAGCTAAGGATTAATCCCTTTGCACTATGAGAGTGATCTCCTCTACTCCTGCAACACCATACATCATATGAGAGTAAATTTTCCTGTGCTCTCTCCAAGATAGTCCAAGCAACCCAAGTGCTTGCTGCCTCCTCATGCTCACATCATGTAACTCATGTGATGAAGGTATCATGACTTATATATATTCCATATCAGCTCCATGCATCCCTACTCTCTGCTGCTCAATGATGCAAACATTCTACCACCTCTCCTCTACTCCCCTCCTCCTAGGAAAAGAGTACACCAAGTGATGGCCAAACTCCTTCAAGAGGAGCCAACGCAACCAAGCCTCTTGCTGCCCGGTATCATATATTTGCAAGTGGAAAATCATCCCCTTGCTTCTCATCCACATCCACTCAGCTCCTTGTGGATTTCTTCTCCTCTTTCATCCTTTGGTACTCCTCCCATGAGGGCTACCATTCTCCCAGACCAAATCATCTCCCTTGAATTCCATGGAAGATTGGAATGTAGCTCCTTGGAGACCTCCTAAAGGAGACCTCTCACTCCCGACTGTATTGAATCCAGGAGGATCCAAATATGATGAAGCTAGCATCTCCTCTCCATCATAGTTTGACAGTGCTTTTAATCCCTCCAAAGGTGCAATGGTTGTCTCACACTCCAGCTTAAGGATGGTTTCATGAATTCTCAAGGGAGTGTCATGGTTTGTTCCATCCTCCAATGGTTCACATCCCAACCCTAAGGGTTGAATGAGACTCATCAATAGTGCATGAGGATGAGGGCTCATCTCCTTTTTGAACCTATTGCACAACGCAGTGCAATCATGGTGCTCTAAAATAGAAAAATGGGTTGATCCTTGGACCTTTACATGGGATTTCCCTCATTCCTTCAAATTATTTGTTGAAATGAAAAGTGGAACTTCACTCATACCTTGGTGGATCCTGGGGTCTTCTTGTGTGGCAACAGTAGTTGTCTTCTCCAATGTAATGGTTGCCTCCTCCATAGATGAAAAGGTTGCTCTTCCTTTTTCCTCTCTCCATCAAAGGTTTGGATCAACCTTTGAGAAAAGTCTGAAAAAGAGCTCACCCTTGAATGGACCAAGGGTTTGAACCACCAAACATAGGCTTTATCCTCCATGTGCAGTGCTGCAATCTCCACTGCTTCTTTCTCTGCCACTGGATGTAGCAAGAAAAAGGCTTCTAGATTTTTCACCCAAGCTCTAGCTGAAGTTTCCCCATCAAATGTAGACAATAGGAACCTATTTCCTCTGATTTCTCTTTTACTGCAGGGCCTTCTCTCCTCCTTCTGCTGAATAAATTGTGGGAACGTTGTAGCTCCCCTGAATGCTTCAGATTGGGGTTTATATTCACCTAGTTACATACTTAAGATCTAATGATCCAATTATCCTCCATGCTTATCGTCTTTGTGATAATAGGAAGTGCATGGACCTTCCTCTTCTTGTATTTGCTTCTCCTCCTTGGGGACACTCTTCTTTTTTCTGAAAACAGATGAGATCAAGCTCATCTTCTGCAACATCTTCTTCTTCTTCTTTCTTGGGCTTGAAGGCCACAGGCTGAGCCAAGAAAGGTGCTCTGATACCACTGTAATATTCCTTTTTCTAAAATATTACAATCTATTCCAGAGATTGACTATAGGGGCATTTACTGGATATGTCACCTTATAGAAAGGATGAGATCCAAAGGCTACTTGGCCCTCTACAGACTTTGTCTATAGATCTTGTAATATTCCTCCTACTGGAATTGCCCAAAATTGGGGCTGCAATGGATTCTCTGCGTTATTTATCAAAGCCTGCTTATAAAAAGAAGTATACAGCCAATATATATGGTTATAGCAGCAAAAGGAATGCAATGACTTGAGGGATCAGTCATTTAATCAAGATAATACAAGCCTCTCATTACATACATGATAAACATGAAGAACAATGCTATATGGAACAAGCCCTAGGCTGTGACTGTGTTGTTTATAGAGGTGCTACTGCATAAAATATAATGATACAAGGATATAGCAATATGAAGCTCAAATTAAGTGGGGGGAGCATGATCTCAACCCCTGAAAATACAATACATTAATCCTCTAAAAGGATTGGCTGGAATACAAGCAAAATGGCACTTTGCAGAAATGTCAGAGTTGCTGGGAAGCAACAACTCAAGAACTAGAAATAGATGGAGAAGGCTGAAATGGCTGCAACAAATGAAGAACCCTCCTTTGATGGAAATCTGAAGTGAAAGGCTGATCACTTCACCTAAAATTTCACCCTCCAACTATCTGCTAATCCCTCACAGCAAATGCTCTCCAAGAATAACGTTGTCTAAGAGAGGGACTGCGCTGAATATGATGGCAAGTGGTTGGCCTGATGCCAAATATGTTGGAATAAGTTCATGACCCTCCTTTTCTGATCTCCCAAAGGTATGGAAGCTCCCTCCGCTAAAAACTAGCCAAGGATGGTGTTGTAGAAAACCTCCCCAGCAACACCCAGCAACAATGCACAATCTCCATATGAAACTATGCTAATGAAGAAGGATGTGGATTGACCTCAATGTCTAAATATGGGGAATAGAGTGCAATCCTCCAAGAGATACTCAGGAAGGAGAGGAAATCATAAACAGGAATTCCCTCGGCAATTCTCGCTAACCAGTAAGATGTTGCCGCAAGTCCACCGGACCAAAGATGAATAATACTGAAGATGATTTGCAATGGCTACCTTGCCCTCCTTTTAAACAACTCATATCCCTCTCAATGGACCCCACTCATTATTTTTTCCTTCCTCTAGAAGATTCCCTACTTATCCCACTATGTTGGCCCGCAATGTGCTCTCCACCTCATCCCATTGCGTAGTTTGACTTGGTCAAACTTGACCTAGCCTTCTTGCAAAATCTCCCTTTCACAAATGGAGGTGTGAAATAAAGCTCCAAAATTTATCCCCCTTCATGCTAAGAGGATTTTTATTCCCTATAGATAAAATTAATGGTTCTCCTACCCATTTTATTCATATGCTAAGTGCAAATGACAAAAATTGATATTCCACAAAATTTTGGAATATTATAGTCCTCCCTTCTCAAAGATTGCTTGTCCTCAAGCAAGTACAAGGATAGACTAATTTATTTCCCCTTACTTCCCCTGTAGCATCCATGCATGATAAACTCCTACAATAAAAGGATGCCATATCATCAATCAAGTGTCCAAGTTGTCCCTCCAACATATGCAATCTAGCATTTGGTGAACATCCCCAAATAGTTATCTTGTAGAAAAAAATATCCATGAAGGAAACAATGGGTTATCTAAGGGCCTCCTTGAGGCATGAGACCTGATATATAATGGGACTCATCATCCCCATGTTATTCTCCCATCCCCAAGCAATCATCCATACAACATGAGCTGCCTCCAAATATGGCAACTCATAGAAAACTCTCTCCACCTTGAGCTCCGGAAATGAAGGTGGGCTGAAAATCTGAATATGGCAAGCTTCATAGCTTACCCCATGTTTTCATCCCCTCCACTTATAATTAGTGTGGAGTGTGTGTTGATCAAGGGCTGCAAATTTATTGCCTCCAAGTGGCAACATGAAGAGCAATCCCCCAAGGATTTCTCCTCCATCAATAAGAATCCAGCTGGCCCAAGACATTTCATCCATGATGAGTAGGACATGATCATCATAGAATGCCCCAATGACATGTTTGCTATAGGTCATACCATTTAGAGCAAGGTACAAACAATGTCTCATAGGTCTACAATGCAATCTCACCCACTGCAGCTGCAGAAAATAACATGGCAAGTATTGTACAGAAAATTTCACCTCTACTACTGAATAGTGAATAGATGAGTGAATCAGAAATACAAAATCAAATACATGCCCATATACATACAATTAATATACATCATCATCAAACTCATGTTCCACCTCCAAAGAAAGCAAATAAGTGGCTGTGGTGACCATGTCTCTCCTCATGTTCCCATTAGAACATGCCATGCATAAGTTGTGGGAATCATCTCCCCTCAAAGACACATTCAGCTCATGTGTCAATCCATCAATCATGTTCCCAATAATAATATGGAAAATATCAGCAAATGGAAATATTCTCATCATCAAAATAGAGGAAGTACTGATGGTTTCATATGGTGCCACCAGAAAGTACCAATAGTCTCCCAAGAGTGCATAGCGCAGTTTTGCAAACTGCTACTCAAGAAATGTGCAAGGAAAAATGTTTTGAAATATACCACTAATCATATGAATCAGCTGAGAATGTGTAGAATGGAAAAAAAAATTCCCAAAGCCATGTAAAAGATGGCTATCTCCATCATAGGTTTTCGCCCAATTCTTCTCATGGAGCAACATGAAAAATCTGCCCCTTTGAGGAGCCATGCACTGCAACATAATGATAAGAGGATGCAAATAAGAAAATGAAAATACAATTCTCTTACCATAGGATGGAAGTAAAATGAGATATGGATCCATGTATATGACTCTGCTCCCAAGTGACAGCGTTGTGAGCTCATGCAAAAAGGCTCTTTCCCATGCCAGTCTTTGTTCTTTGACATGCTCCTTGTCAAGAACACCTCGGGTGATGCTGCCACAAATGTGAAGCTTTTCCCAAGATGGAAATGCCTCCCGATCAGTCCAAGCTAAGGATTAATCCCTTTGCACTATGAGAGTGCTCTCCTCTACTCCTGCAACACCATACATCATATGAGAGAAAATCTGTCTGTGCTCTCTCCAAGATAGTCCAAGCAACCCAAGTTCTTGCTACCTCCTCATGCTCACATCATGTAACTCATGTAATGAAGGTATCATGACTGATATATATGCCATATCAGCTCCATTCATCCATACTCTCTGCTGCTCAATGATGCAAACATCCTGCCACCTCTCCTCTACTCCCCTCCTCCTGGGAAAAGAGTACACCAAGTGATGGCCAAAATCCTTTAAGAGGAGCCAATGCAGCCAAGCCTCTTGTTGCTCAGTATCTTATATTTTCAAGTGACAAATCAGCCCCTTGCTTCTCATCCACATCCACTCAGCTCCTTGTGGATGTCTTCTCCTCTTTCCTCCTTTGTTACTCCTCCCATGAGGGCTACCATTCTCCCAGAACAAATCATATCCCTTGCATTCCATGGAAGATTGGAATGCAGCTCCTTGGAGACCTCATAAATGAGACCTCTCACTCCTAACTGTATTGAATCCAGGAGGATCCAAATATGATGAAGCTAGCATCTCCTCTCCATCATAGTTTGACAACATTGTTAATCCCTCCAAAGGTGCAATGGTTGTCTCACACTCCAGCTTAAGGATGGTTTCATGAATTCTCAAGGGAGTTTCATGGTTTGTTTCATCCTCCAATGGTTCACATCCCAACCCCAGGGGCTGAATGAGACTCATCAATAGTGCATGAGGATGAGGTTTCATCTCCTTTTTTAACCTATCACACTGAACAGTGCAATCATGGTGCTCTAAAATAGAAAAATGGGTTGATCCTTGGACCTTTACATGTGAGTTCCCACATTACTTCAAATTATTTGCTGAAATGAAAAGTGGAACTTCACTCATACCTTGGTGGATCCTGGGGTCTTCTTGTGTGGCTGCAGCAGTTGTCTTCTCCAATGTAATGGCTGCCTCCTCCATAGATGAAAAAGGTTACTCTTCCTTTGTCCTCTCTCCATCAAAGGTTTTGATCAACCTTTGAGGAAAGTCTGCAAAATATCTCACCCTTGAATGGACTAAGGGTTTGAACCACCAAACAGAGGCTTTATCCTCCATGTTCAGTGCTGCAATCTCCACTGCTTCTTTCTCTGCCACTGGATGTAGCAAGAAAAAGTATTCTAGCTTTTTCACCTGTTGGGGTTCCTATGATTTGACCAGATTGGCAATACCAAAAGATTAGACAACATCAAACCGCTTTGGGATTCAAGGATCTAGCCCTCCTGAATCCAAAGAGGGATCTCTCTATGAATGAGTTTAAAGATGTGATCTTTAAAACCTGAAATTGGGTATCAGGCTAGTTATGAAGAGCATGGGTTTTGTTTGTTTTTTTTTTGTTGGAAAAAGCCATGATGAAGGTGAGAGAAGTTCAAAATAAAGGGTGAAGATGTATGGAAATGAAGGAATGATTCGGCTGACAGAAAAGGCAAAGACAGTTTTAACCTATTGGGCTATGGAGTCATAGGAGGATTTTAATTGGACATCAAGGTTCAGGAAGGATCTATGGGGCAAGTCACTTATGTCGACAGGATCTCTTAAGTTGATTTTATGGAATGAAATAGATAGGAAATGGAGAGCAAAACAAATGAAGAACAGTGAACAGCCTAAGATCAAGTAAGTGCTTTCAAACTATCTTTCTTCGGCATGTACTTAAGGAAAAACATAAAAGTATTATGAGATCAGGTAACTACTTTTAAACTAGCCTGCATTGAAGTACTTTCAGTTAGAAAACATTTAAAGATAGTTTGAACAACTTAAGATCAGGTAAGTACTTCTAAACTATCCTGCTTTCAGCATATTCTAGAGGAAAACACATATGATAATCACAAAGAGCAATCTAGATCAAGCAAGTGCTTTGAAACCAACCTGCTTTAATATACTCTTAAGGAAAACACAAAACTACTCGTCATAAAGAGAAATCTAGATCAGGCAAGTGTTTTGAAACCAACCTGCTTTAATATACTCTTCAAAGAGAATGTTCGAATGAAGAAAACATAGAAATAAAGCTTTCAGTAAGAGTACGGTACTGTTGAGAGTAAATCCTAGCTCTATGTTTGCTACTCTTTATCAAAGAAAGTGGACAGAGTGAAAAACATTAAAGAAAATAACAATTGATAGTGAGGAACACATCACCATTAACACAAATCAGGATCCCATAAATCAACAACTTGTCTTTGATGTTCAAACCAGTTACAATCAGCAAGCCCAGTGGGTCTCTACAACTTCGAACTTCTCATATTAGCTTATGTATCTTCAAGTCGCAAACAGGGAATTAATAACATCAGAAACTATTACATGCATTCATATGTCCAGAGACCAACATTTCCTCATCTTCTACAAAAGTATTTATAGAAGAATGAGGAGGTGGGATCTGATAAAATATCTCCTAGGTCAATTAATACGAACTAATGACTCCTCGGCCTTTGAGGGGCTCGATGAAGTAATTTACAGATGATCTGTCTGTATTAAATTGATGTACATTTATGAATTAAGCTTGGTGGGAGCCTTTGTTGACTTTTGAGGCTCTGTGTCATGTTTAAGTCACTCTGTTGCTGCTCCCTGAGGTCTAATGATCAAAAAGATTTGCTTCTCGGTTGTTCTTAATCTTTAAAATAGTTTGGCCGAAAATTAGAGATAAGATCTTTGATTTGTATTAATTGTTTAGCTGTCTTTAGGCAAACACCTATTGTTTTAGATAATGACTAAGCCTTCTTTGATTACTGTGAGGCTACAGGTGCCTTTAGGAGCTGGAGAGGGTTTGATTAGCCTCTACTTGGGGCAGTGGAAGTTTTCTCGGATCGACAGTTGTCTTCGTCTCTTCCCAAAACACCTTTAAGTTACTTGAGATCTGTGTTTTAGGTCTGATCATGCTTATCCTGTGTCTTCCGGTATTTATGACGTTTTTATCCGTGGATTTAGGCTTTTGATTTGCTGAATGTATGCCTTAATCCTTCAAACTGTGCTAGGAAATCTTCAAACACTGATACTCTTTGTTTCTTTTATGCATTGTTGTGTCTTGTTGATGTGCAGGCCACGCAGGGCTCATATGGCATCAATGCCTCATGAAACATTGACGTTGTGGATTTTGAGCCCAGCAAATGGTTCCCTTTGATGAATCAAAGGTGCGGGAACCGTCATTCCCCACCTTCGGCTTTTTCTTTCAATATAATGGAGAACCATTATCACCTGCAAAACACGAAACCAATTAAGAAATCCTACATTTTGGGTTAAACTGATTCAGAGGGTGAGGGGAGGAACGTATCCGTTGGATGGCATCATCAAATGGTTGGGAATTATTAGAGATATTCAAAAAGGAGAGCGGAGGAAAAGAATAAATCAGATCCGTTGATCGCGCAAAGATCGACGGTGGGGATTAATCGAAAGACATAAAGTGGAAGGGCGAAAGGCTATGAAAGCATGAGGGAAAGATCTGGGCTGTTCGATTTGGACACATGGATAGTCCAGATCCAATCGAAGGATCGCAATCAGAGGAGGGAAAAGAGAGGGTGTAACAAAAATCGCCGATGTGATTGCGCGATCGGGAGGGCTGATGCGATTAAGTGTTGACCGTCGATCTGTAGATCTGATCGATGGTGAAGAGTGAATCAGAGGGGTTTAGAGGTGGGGGAATGGTTCGTAATCAGAGAAAATGAGGGCCATCGGATCTGAGGAAGGCGGGGAGGAGATCAACGGCTGAGGATGGGTTGGGGGTAGTTAATCGGAAGGGGGAACAAATGTACCGAATGAAAAATGCGATGCGATGTAGCGTGAGCCGTTGGATCAGCCTTAGATCAATGGTCAATATCGTTTGAGCTTACGCACCGGTGGAAACCCTTTATACTTTATGAAAACCAAATTTCAATATAAAACAAAGTTTTGCTATCGGGCGGATTAATATATGTATGGAATGGTCATGGCGCCCGATTGCGGGGCCTTTTTATATGAAATGATAATAGGTCCAGGGCTTATATATAAAGGGCCAATTGCATCGAAACTGTCGGGCCCGGTCTTTCAATCAACCCATTCGAAACTTGTGATGCGATTTAAGCACCTTGGGACTCTTAACACTTGGTCCTGGGTGAAAGTTATATGGGATGAAAGCGGAGGGGGCAGAGTTTCAATAAAGGGACTCAATCGCATCGGAACTTTTGATGCAGTCTTTCAATCAACCCATTGTGAATTTTTCCGATGTGATTGTGCTTCGGGTCTAGCACCTGGTTCTAGGGTGCGGGCACGTGGAGGGGAAGTGGTTTAGGCTTAGCCCAAGGGGGCTTAAGTCTTTAATACAAAAAGCATTTTTTATGGATTTTCAATGGTTTTCAAAAGGATTTGAGGTTTTCGGCAAAGTTCAGAAGGAGTGTTAAACTATGCAAGGTGGATTTTTCGAAGGGGAAATGAGGAAAAATGGAAATTAGAGGGAAATGATGGGAAAAAAGAGTAAAAATGGAGGTTATTTTTTTTAGTGGGGAAGGGGAGACAAGGGGATTTTGCAGCAGTTCTTTCTCATAAAATCAGCAGAATTTTCTGAGCTTTGAAATGGGAACATCAATGCATATTTTGGACAGAGGAGATGATGTCTTCAAGAGGCTTCAAGAGATAACATTTCTGCAATAAAAATGATTCTTGAAGGCTCCAACAAATGTTTTGGCCACCTTTTTATAGAACAAATTTTATAGGTGGCCAACAATGGCTCCACTTGGGGATGGTGCCTTTTTTAAGGCATCAAGAACTTCAGACTTGCATTTTCTTGGAGACTGATTAGTGCCTCATCCATTGGGCTGCCTTCTTTGCTTGGATAATATTCTTTTTTCTGAAAAAATATTAGCAACCAGGAAAAACAATGGATCTTCATCAACCATCTTTCTACCTACCCAATCCTACTGACCTAACATTTTTTCTTCATTAGAGTGCACTTGGATGTGCAAACTCTTTTACAATATTTTATTCTTTTCAAAACAAGAAATCTAATCTATTTCTACTCCTTATTTCTCCATGAACTCAGATTAAACATTTGAGTTCATATGTTTCTCTACCTAATCTACCATCTGTTGGGATTAAATTGTCCAACAGATTTTATTCTCTAAATTCTACAACAGAAATTTAAAAACAGTCAAGTCAAGATTAAGCTATTTGACTTGCTGTGATCTATGGCATAAAAGACAAACTGCACATAGATTTTTATTTTGCAAAAAAATTTAAATCAAAATGGAAGGCTTAAGATCTGAAAGTTCATGCACTTCCTTCACCTTTTTACAGCTCTGTTTACCTGTTGTTTGAGTTTTTCTTTCTTTTTCTCTGATTCAGATTTTGAGCTAATAAGAACCAGATTTACATCTTTTTTGACTCACAATTTGATACAGATCTGAGTCATTCTCTTTGGAAACTTAGGTTTATATTTTGAGCATGTTTGAACCTTTAATTTCTATCCTAATCTATCTACTGATAAGACAAGATTAAACAGTTTGGAAAATCAAATTCACTATCCTATCAGCAGAAAATTTAAAACTAACTAGTCAAGATTAGGCTGTTTGACTAACTAGAAGTGTGTTTTTCAGGAGTGTAATTTAGGCTTGCACACTTTTAGAATTTATTTCTCTTTTTTGGTATGGGGCTATACCTTTCTTGTTTTTTACAATCTTCCCTCATTTCTCTTTCTATTGTTTTTGTATTTTTGATTTTCTAAAAAGAAGAAAATAACATATAACTAAATGCTCAAAGGTTGAGCTTTATTGACTTTCCTATCTAACCTATTCTAACTTGGAGTATTTACATTATCATATGATACAAAAATGACAATGCAGCCAGTTGAGTAATGTCATAAAGAAGAAGAAACTCTAGCTGCTTGTCAGGGGTATCCATAGTATATTTTGAAGATTAATCTTCAAAATAAAAAATATCACAGAAGGTGACAGCTTTTCATGTCTCTGGCTCTTGCAAAGGATCAATGCTTGATAATTTGAGCCAATCGGGATCTCCACACACTCTTCCAAAGGATCAAAAAATAAAATATGAAGGTTCTCTTCTTTTTGGTCCTCCATGTCTGGTAGATTGTCTGCTTCCAAGACTTCAGCTTTGAGGAGCATATCTTCAGAAAGTTGCTTGGAAGCTTCATCATTCTTAACAGAAAAAGAAGAAGACTCTTCTTGAGAAGATGGTATATCCTCAGTAGGACAGTCTTCTATTTGTTTCTCTCCCTCTTCTTCATCATCATATGAACTGGAGGACTCATCATATTTGGCAGTGTTGTCCTCTTGTAGCCCTGGTAAGCTCTAGTTTAGTGGATTGTACTCTATGAGGGGGTTATTATATTCTTGAGCAGGGGTATGTTCAATTGTTTTCACTTTTTCAACAGAAGGCTCCTTGATTTCAACCTGCTCAAAAATTTATTTGTTTCTTTCCTCCTCATCCTTTGAGCCGAAAGTCTACTGAGTCCCAATCACATGGAAATCATTACTGATGATCTGAAATGAAGCAGATCAAAGATCAAATGAATCTTGACTCACTTCTAGGCTTTGAAAACTTTCATCATTAGTATCATAAATAGTCTGCACCGGCTCATTACTTCTTTGAAGGAACTGATCTTCCTCCCATAAATCTGCTAATGATGATCCTGCAAAATTAACTTCTTTTTGGGAAGCATCATCTCTATATAGATCAAAGTTAGGAGAATCGTAAACATGAGTAATACTACCAATCACACATATTGGGTTATCAACAGGTCCTTCTTCATTCTGATCTACAAAAGAACTTTCTAAATCTGTACAACAAAGTTCTCTATGTGAATGGGCAAGAGTGTTTGTTTTGCAAAAAGTTTCAAAGACTGTCTATTTATTAATAGTCTGATCTATCTCTCTTTTTGTCAAAGGTGAAGATGTTTCTATGTTCCTTCGAACAGGAGTACCGCAGTTCTCTGTCTCTTGCGAAGACTGATTTTGAGGCTGGATGTCTTCTTGAGCCTCAGCTATAAGGGATGATGAATCAATATTTGAGTTATCAGGGATATCTTGAGGAATTTTCTTTACTGCTTGGATCATCTCTTCCGCAACTAATTCATCTATGTTCTTAAAAATTTTCAATAGGATATTAAACTCATGAATGGTTGTTAAAAGATCTTCAGGATGCATCTCTTCCAAAGCTTCCTCATTATCTATAATGTGTTGGGTGATGTTTTGTGATGGATCATAATATATTGCACCCAATGATAATGATTTAATTTTTTCTTTATAGTTCTCATAGAACACATATTCAAGGTCTCTTAAAGAAAACAAACTACTAGATCTTAAGCATTCATACCAATCCCTAGATTTTCCTTCTAATGTTAACATGAAAATTTTCATTAGGCAGTCTTCATGCCATTCAACTTTCAACCTCCATACATGTATATGAAATTTGATGAGATGTAATAAAGGGTCATCAAATTTTTCACCTTGAAAAACAGGCAGGTTGTCATCCCAATTCATCTGCGGCATCTTATGTGGAAACCCAGGGATATGATCTCTACTCATTGGGGCATATCTTCATTGTATTCTTGGAATCATGTTTGTAAATCAAGAAAAAGGTCACTGTGTCTAGTCAATTAGTTCAAGGTCTTCTACCAGTGGAGTCATTTGGTCTTCTGGGAGTCTCAGGGTGTGGAATCGCCAGGTGGAAAATTTTTAGCTCGTAAGGAGGTAAAATGTTTTATGGTTCCACCACCATGCGTTTCTTGTAGAGCTGCAAGATTTTCAGGAACTGAATTAGCTCTCAAGGGTGATTTGAAAATAGTTGAGAATTTAGGAGGCTTCCTAAGTAGTCTTTCAGGGTTATCAACTGTCTCAGGTGGGTTTTGGTCAGGGTGAGCTCTAGTATGAATCTTTCTAGGAGCCACTATGTTGTGTCTTTCAGACCTGACTAAACAAGAAAGTTTTTAGCCAGATATGACAATATTTGAGAGGTTTAACTGATCTCTTGCTAAGAAAACTTTAATCCAAATCCCCTTACTGAGTTTGAATGATTTTATATTGGTTACGGGTCCTCCCAGTGGATTCTTAAGGTCTGTAGGATTGTGGAGTCGCCAAGTGGAAGTTTTTAGCTTTTTTGGAGGTAAAAGGTTTATGGTCCACTACCATGTTTATTAGCTACCGATCTGAGATATTTTTGGGTTTTCAGAGTTTATGTGGTTGTATGGAAAACTAAAGAGTTTATAAAATCTATCCAAGCAACTATGAGCTCAAAAATTCCCCAGTGGAGTCGCCATTATGTTGGCGATGACAATGGGACACAAGACCAAGTATTTAACAGTTATGGACTCTCAGATTCTTCCCCAGTGGAGTCCCCATTATGTTGGGGTTCCTATGTTTTGGCCATATTGGCAATACCAAAAGATAAGACAACATCAAACCGCTTTGGGATTCAAGGATCTAGCCCTCCTAAATCCAGAGAGGGATCTCTCTATGAATGAGTTTAAAGATGTCATCTTTAAAACCTAAAATTGGGTATCAGGCTAGTTATGAAGAGCATGGGTTTTTTTTGTTTGTTTTTGGTTGGAAAAAGACATGATGAAGGTGAGAGCAGTTCAAAATAAAGGGTGAAGATGTACGCAAATGAAGGAATGATTCGGCTGACAAAAAGGCAAAGACAGTTTTAACCCATTGGGCTATGGAGTCATAGGAGGATTTTAATTGAACATCAAGGTTCAAGAAGGATCTATGGGGCAAGTCACTTATGTCGACAGGATCTCCTAAGTTTATTTTATGGAATGAAACAGATAGGAAATGGAGAGCAAAACAAATGAAGAACAGTGAACAGCCTAAGATCAAGTAAGTGCTTTCAAACTATCTTTCTTCGGCATGTACTTAAGGAAAAACAGAAAAGTATTCTGAGATTAGGTAAGTGCTTTTAAACTAGCCTGCATTGAAGTACTTTCAGTTAGAAAACATTTAAAGACAGTTCGAACAACTTAAGATCAGGTAAGTACTTCTAAAATATCTTGCTTTTAGCATATTCTAGAGGAAAACACATATGATAATCTCAAAGAGCAATCTAGATCAGGCAAGTGCTTTGAAACCAACTTGCTTTAATATACTCTTTAGGAAAACACAGAACTACTCATCATAAAGAGCAATCTAGATCATGCAAGTGCTTTGAAACCAACCTGCTTTAATATACTCTTCAAAGAGAATGTTCGAATGAAGAAAACATAGAAATAAAGCTTTCAGTAAGAGTAGGGTACTGTTGAGAGTAAATCCTAGCTCTATGTTTGTTGCTCTTTATCAAAGAAAGTGGACAGAGTGAAAAACATTAAAGAAAATAACAATTGACAGTGAGGAACACATCACCATTGACACAAATCAAGATCCCATAAATCAGCAGCTTGTATTTGTGTTGGCAATATGATGCTGAGTGTTGTCCTTGATGGCAACCCACTTGATGAAGATGATGGAAACCTACGTAATGAAGTTGTCCTTGATGGAATATGTCTTGATGAACTTGATAATGACGTAAATCTGATGTATCTACAAAGAGTACAAAGGCGCAGCAGAATTTTGGTGAACAGCAACACGTATTCAAGAGGATGAATTAATTGTCATGGGCCGCCACCACAAATTGCAGAGGAGAGTTGATTATGGTGTTGAGCAGAGCCGTATTTACAGTGGAACGAAGTTATTCCCGTAAATCAAGTCCAACGGAGGAGCAGGTTTAATCAAAACAGTCAAGTCGGGCGTTTAAAGCCTCAACAACCAAAGGGATGAAATATTGAATGAAACAGGCGGAAGTCACTTATGCAGCGGAAGGACAAGTGGTCCGTACCACTTGAGCGCAAAAGCGCAAAAGCGCAGTTTTGCAAGTTCAGAAGTTTTAAAATGTCTTGTAGATGTGAAATCTTCGATGTGCGATGTGCGATCATTGCAACATCGCAACATCGCAATATTGCAAATTCCGCCCATTCCATTGTGTTCCGTCGCAAATGTTATATGTGCGATGTGCGCCATCGCACCAGCGCAGATCGCATATTTCAGATTTTTCATTGCCCTCCGCCATCGCAAGTTTGTTAATTCCGATGTACATATGTTCTGCCATGTGATCTCAAATGTTGAATTTGCGATGTGCGCCCGTCGCAACATCGCACGATCGCCATATCGCATTTCCGCCATATGTTATTTCCGTCGGTTGTAAGTTGCGATGTGGGCCCGGAATCGAAGATTGAATATTATTTGAAGAACCCGAAAGGTTATATGGATAATATATTACTGATGAGTCAGTGGCTCGTTAATGTTTATAATATTATATGGCGGAGACAAAGATTGGGGTTTCAAATTGGATTGGCACGATTATTAATACAAAACGATGGAGATGTATGGATGTTCCGCTTGCGGAACTCACCACATCAACAAGACACTTGCGTATGGAAAAACGTTGGATATTGTTTATAAAATCCGAAGGGTTAAACTTTGGGTTAAAGGCTGGGTGCACATAGATAATTTGAATTTCCTCGTTTGAATAAAATAAATTAAAAAGAAATCGAAGAGCCCCAGGGATAAATTAAAGGGAATACTGTCAAAGGAATACCATTAGCGGTTCATGGTTTTGACTCATGGTTTTACTAAAGGCAAAACCTATATAAGGAGAAGAAATTCATTATGCAATGTGAAAAAAAGACGTCTGTGTTAGAATGAATACTTCTCTCTGAGGTATATCTGAATGGAAAAGGGTAACAGCTGAATGATAGATCTGAATGCATGAAGCACCAATGAAGAGAATGATGACGAAGGGAATCTAGATCTGAAATGTATCTGTATTTGCTAGATCTGTTTATGAAATGATGAGATCTGAGATGAGGCGAACGTCTGTCTGAAGTAAAAGTAAATTCTGAATGATGTATCTGTTCTGATGAATTGCAATAACCTTTAAAGTCTGAATATCTATACGCATGTTCGTCAAAGAGGAAGCGCGTATATACGCGGGTTTTATAAAGAGAAAGCGTGTATGGTTGGTGAAATTAGCTCTATAATATGTACTGAAGTATACGCAGGTTTGTATGGACGAAGGCGCATATATACCCAGGATCAGTGAATGGAAAGTGCATATGAAGATTAGGGCTTGCTGAAGTATGAAGTATGAAATGTCTGATCAGTTATACAATTTTATTGCTATCTACTAATGATGTATGTTTGAGATTAAGTGTATATGATGAAATGTGGCTTGCAAGTTGTGTTCTAAAGGATGCTTTGGATCCAGTGTGAAAATTTATGAAACGTGGTCCATAAAGGTGCTGAGGGTTGTAGCCTTCAGTCAGGGGGTTGTAGCTCCCTTCCAGGAGAGGCTGGTAAATGAGCGCAGGTGGGTGCCTGCGTGCTGTTAGGAGGCTGCGCCAGCACATATGTTGTAATATGTTTTCTCTATAATAAAATATTGAAGGCTGAGACAACGGCAGCGGTGGTTTTCTCCCGACTTGGGTTTCCACCTAAAATCCTAGTGTTCATGTGTGTCGCTTATGTGTGATGACTTACTCCTTTCTTACTGTACATGTTTACTGTTTATTGAACATCTAATGAATGAATGATGGAATGATATAAGTAGCGTATGGGTTTTATTTGGCTTCAGCAAAGTAGCGTATATATGTTAGTTGGCTTCAGCAAAGTAGCGTATGGGTTTTAGAGAGTGAAAAGTAAAAATATTTGAGTAATGCCTAAATACTGATTCACCCCCCCTCTCAGTATTTTTCCCAACAATTGGTATCAGAGCAGGTCCTTCTGCAGAAGCTTGATCGCTTGAAGGAGATCCGTCACAATGGGAAGGAAGCAAAAGAAGAAGGCTATTGAAAAGGAGATATCTCAGAAAACATGTGCAGCAGAAAATGAAGAAAATGAAACAGGTATTGATTGTTGTTCTTGTGATTCACTTTCATGTGCAAGAAATGGTGAAGATAGTGAAAGTAAAGTTTTGGATCTAGAGGAAGCTATCAAGAAAATTGAAGATCAACGAAGATCAATTAATAAAAGCGAAGCTATGTACAAAGGGATGAAAGAACAGATAGAAATACTGAATGGACAGACAGAAAAGTATCAAAGGTTTCATGCTTATGCATCCAATCGAATTAAAAGACTGGAAGCAAAAATCAACGATCTAAATGCAGATCTTGAAAAATAAAACAAGAAGAATGCAAGACTTGAAGCAGAAATCGTCTCCCTCAAAGAAGATCTGAAAGATTCAAACAAGAAGAATGAAAGACTTGAAGCTGAAATCATCTCTCTCAAACAAGATCTGGAAAAATCAAATAAGAAGAATGCAGCAGAAGTCATCTCTCTCAAAGAAGACCCGGAAATATCAAACAACAAGAATGAAGAACTTGAAGCAGAAATTATCTCTCTGAAAGCTGATCTCGAAGCATCGAATAAGAAGAATGAAGAACTCTTAAAAACATGTGAAGATCAAGAAAATTGGTTGAAGGAAGAAATCTTAAAATTGAATGATCAAGTAGAAGAAGGAAAAAGGGTTGAAGAAAGTATGAAGAAGCAATGCCAAAGCTTGGAGGTTGAGGTAAACATTCTCAAAGGTAAATTAGAAGAAAAGGATAAAATTTTGAGGTTTCAAGATAGTACTAAGATTCTGGACAATATTCTTAGTAGTCAAAGGTCTCCTTCTATCAAACTTGGTCTGGGTTTTCAGGAAACGGTTAAAGGTGAATCTAGTTCACAAGGAAGTGCTAAAGATTCAAAGGATGTCATGGCTAAACCTGAAGAGTTGGAAGAAACAAAAGGTCAACCGACAATCATGAACTCTCAAAGGAAATCATTCCCTCTTAACCATAGAAACATCAATAATGTTGAATGCTTTAATTGTCATAATTATGGGCATGTTGCAGCAAATTGCAGAAGCATAATGTTTCAGTCTTATACAAACAGATTCTACACAGAAAGGTACTCTGGTTTCTTCAAAGGATATTGTTTTTCATGCAACAAGTATGGTCATAAAGCAACTGATTGCAATAGAATAAAGTATAGAAAAACACATTATGCTTACTTTTCTGGTCATGCAAGATGTTATGCCTATAACAAGTATGGACATGTAGAAAAAGAATGCAGGATAAACAGATCTGAGAAATTGAACAATTTCCAGCACACAACAAGAAACTTCAAGCAAAGCTGGAAAAGGAAGGAAGACCGGTCAGAAACGTAGGGAATATTGACCCTACTGCAGTCATCCGCTTCTGAAGCTTACTTCTCTTAATGACTGCAGGAGTGATGTGAGATACATTATAGGGATTAGTAATGTATCATCACAGGGGGAGCATCAGTCTAACTGCTAATGATTGTATTATTGGCACTACATCTGCTTATTACTCAGTTACAAATGATGATAAGATAATTAGTATGGAAACTGAAGAACAGAAGCACAGGTTCAGGGGGATCATCTGTCTGACTACTAAATGATAATGACATGATACATGGTTTCTTTTGATGAAGAGTATCTGTTGGATAAGATGGTAGTCTTATGATTTAGAGATAAGGACAGATTATGCAGAGATTGTTGCTGATGAGTTGCGGTTAAAAGTATTCAGGTTGCACAAGCTAAGGAGGAGCCTTGGTCACATGGAAGGGATGTTTGGATACACATTTTCAGGGGGAGCATTAGCCTTGCTGAGTATAATGCATTGTTGGCATTATGATGGTTATGATATATGATCTCTCTCTTGAGGTCTTTCTGGTATTGGTCATAAAAGTCATACTTGTATTTTGATGAAAAGGTCATGATGAGACCTATGATGTAAAATTGTAATATTCAGTCATGTAAACCCACTTGGTTGGGTACTTGAGTCTCATATGTAAATCCACTTGGTTGGATAATTGATGTAAGTATGAGTCCTTGGTGATAGGAAGGTCATAGAGTCAAGTACTTCATTGTAAAATATGTTTGATTTTTCAGCATGAACTCAAGGGGAGCATGGTTACTTCAGTGCACATCAGATCTGCATAACGCTTCTTTCTACATAAGGAGAAAAACCTTGTGTTGGTTTTGATCCGCCCTTTTCCCTTGATGTCAAAGGGGGAGAGTGACATGGTGTTTGAATAAGGGAAGAATATCTTATGCTTAATGTATCTATCTGTTGATCAAACACCATCGTGGTTGCCATCAAGTCCAAAGGGGGAGATTGTTGGCAATATGATGCTGAGTGTTGTCCTTGATGGCAACCCACTTGATGAAGATGATGGCAACCTACGTAATGAAGTTTTCCTTGATGTAATATGTCTTGATGAACTTGATAATGACGTAAATCTGATGTATCTACAAAGAGTACAAAGGCGCAGCAGAATTTTGGTGAACAGCAACACGCATTCAAGAAGGATGAATTAATTGTCATGGGCCGCCACCACAAATTGCAGAGGAGAGTTGATTATGGTGTTGAGCAAAGCCGTCTTTACAGTGGAACGAAGTTATTCCCGTAAATCAAGTCCAATGGAGGAGCAGGTTTAATCAAAACAGTCAAGTCGGGAGTTTAAAGCCTCAACAACCAAAGGGATGAAATATTGAATGAAACAGGCGGAAGTCACTTATGCAACGGAAGAACAAGTGGTCCCTACCACTTGAGCACAAAAGCGCAAAAGCGCAAAAGCGCAGTTTTACAAGTTCAGAAGTTTTAAAATTTCTTGTAGATGTGAAATATGCGATGTGTGATGTGTGATCATTGCAACATCGCAACATCGCAATATTGCGAATTCCGCCCATTCAATTGTGTTCCGTCGCAAATGTTATATGTGCAATGTGCGCCATCGCACCAGCGCAGATCGCATATTTCAGATTTTTCATTGCCCTCCGCCATCACAAGTTTGTTAATTGCGATGTACATATGTTCTGCCATGTGATCGCAAATGTTGAATTTGCGATGTGCGCCCGTCGCAACATCGCACGATCGCCATATCGCATTTCCGCCATATGTTATTTCCGCCGGTTGTAAGTTGCGATGTGGGCCCGGAATTGAAGATTGAATATTATTTGAAGAACCAGAAAGGTTATATGGATAATATATTACTGATGAGTCAGTGGCTCGTTAATGTTTATAATATTATATGGCAGAGACAAAGATTGGGGTTTCAAATTGGATTGGCATGATTATTAATACAAAACGATGGAGATGTATGGCTGTTCCACTTGCGGAACTCACCACATCAACAAGACACTTGCGTATGGAAAAGCGTTGGATATTGTTTATAAAATCCGAAGGGTTAAACTTTGGGTTAAAGGCTGGGCACACATAGATAATTTGAATTTCCTCATTTGAATAAAATAAATTAAAAAGAAATCGAAGAGCCCCAGGGATAAAATAAAGGGAATACTGTCAAAGGAATACCATTAGCGGTTCATTGTTTTGACTCATGGTTTTACTAAAGGAAAAACCTATATAAGGAGAAGAAATTCATTATGCAATGTGAAAAAAAGACGTCTGTGTTAGAATGAATACTTCTCTCTGAGGTATATCTGAATGGAAAAGGGTAACAATTGAATGATAGATCTGAATGCATGAAGCACCAATGAAGAGAATGATGACGAAGGGAATCTAGATCTGAAATGTATCTGTATTTGCTAGATCTGTTTATGAAATGATGAGATCTGAGATGAGGCGAACGTCTGTCTGAAGTAAAGAGTAAATTCTGAATGATGTATTTGTTCTGATGAATTGCAATAACCTTTAAAGTCTGAAGATCTATACGCATGTTCGTCAAAGAGGAAGCGCGTATATACGCTGGTTTTATAAAGAGAAAGTGTGTATGGTTGGTGAAATTAGCTCTATAATATGTACTGAAGTATACGCAGGTTTGTATGGACGAAGGCGCATATATACCCAGGATCAGTGAATGGAAAGCGCATATGAAGATTAGGGCTTGCTGAAGTATGAAGTATGAAATGTCTGATCAGTTCTAAAATGTTATTGCTATCTACTAATGATGTATGTTTGAGATTAAGTGTATATGATGAAACGTGGCTTGCAAGTTGTGTTCTAAAGGATGCTTTGGATCCAGTGTGAAAATTGATGAAACGTGGTCCATGGAGGTGCTGAGGGTTGTAGCCTTCAGTCAGGGGGTTGTAGCTCCCTTCCAGGAGAGGCTGGTAAACGAGCGCAGGTGGGTGCCTGCATGCTGGTAGGAGGCTACGCCAGCACATATGTTGTAATATGTTTTCTCTATAATAAAATATTGAAGGCTGAGACAACGGCAGCGGTGGTTTTCTCCCGACTTGGGTTTCCACCTAAAATTCTAGTGTTCATGTGTGTCGCTTATGTGTGATGACTTACTCCGTTTTTACTGTACATGTTTACAGTTTATTGAACATCTAATGAATGAATGATGGAATGATATAAGTAGCGTATGGGTTTTAGTTGGCTTCAGCAAAGTAGCGTATATATGCTAGTTGGCTTCAACAAAGTAGCGTATGGGTTTTAGAGAGTGAAAAGTAAAAATATTTGAGTAATGCCTAAATACTGATTCACCCCCCCTCTCAGTATTTTTCCCAACAATTTGATGTTCAAACCAGTTACAATCAACAAGCCCGGTGGGTCTCTACAACTTCGAACTTCTCATATCAGCTTATGTATCTTCAAGTCGCAAACAGGGCATCAGTAACTTCAGAAACTATTACATGCATTCAGATGTCCAGAGACTAACATTTTCTCATCTTCTACAAAATTATTTATAGAAGAATGAGGAGGTGGGATCTGATAAAAGATCTCCTGGGTCAATTAATACGAACTAATGACTCCTCAGCCTTTGAGGGGCTCGATGAAGTAATTTACAGATGATCTGTCTGTATTAAATTGATGTACATTTATGAATTAAGCTCAGTGGGAGCCTTTGTTGACTTTTGAGGCTCTGTGTCATGTTTAAGTCACACTGTTGCTGCTCCCCGAGGTCTAATGATCGAAAATATTTGCTTCTAGGCTGTTCTTAATCTTTAAAATAGTTTGGCCGACAATTAGAGATAAGATCTTTGATTTGTATTAATTGTTCGGTTGTCTTTAGGCAAACACCTATTGTTTTAGATAATGACTAAGCCTTATTTGATTACTGTGAGGCTACAGGTGCCTTTAGGAGCTAGAGAGGGTTCAATTAGCCTCTGCTTGGGGCGGTGGAAGTTTTCTCAGATCGACAGTTGTCTTCGTCTCTTCCCAAAACACCTTTAAGTTACTTGAGATCTGTGTTTTAGTTCTGATCAGGCTTATCCTGTGTCTTCTAGTCTTTATGAATTTTTAATCTATGGATTTAGGCTTTTGATTTGCTGAATGTATGCCTTAATCCTTCAAACTGTGCTAGGAAATCTTCAAACACTAATACTCTTTGTTTCTTTTATGCATTGTTGTGTCTTGTTGATGTGCAGGCCGCACAGGGCTCATATGGCATCAATGCCTCATGAAACATTGACGTCGTGGAGTTTGAGCCCAGCAAATGGTTCCCTTTGATGAATCAAAGGTGCGGGAATCATCATTCCCCACCTTCGGCTTTTTCTTTCAATATAATGGAGAACCATTATCACCTGCAAAACACGAAACCAATTAAGAAATCCTGCGTTTTGGGTTAAACTGCTTCAGAGGGTGAGGGGAGGAGCATAGCCATTGGATGGAATCATCCAACGGTCGAGATTTATTAGAGATAGTCAAAAAGGAGAGCAGAGGAAAAGAATAATTCAGATCCGTCGATCGTGCGGAGATCGACGGTGGGGATTAATCGAAAGACATAAAGTGGAAGGATGAAAGGCAGTGAAAACATGCAGGAAAGATCTGGTCCATCCGATCTAGACACGTGGATGGTCCAGATCCAATCAGAGGATCGCAATCGGGGGAAAAGAGAGGGTGTAACAAAAATCGCCGATGCAATTGCGCGATCGGGAGGGCCGATGCGATTAAGCGCTGACCGTCGATCTGCAGATCAGATCGACGACGGAGAGTGAATCGGAGGGGTTTAGAGGTGGGGGAATGGTTCGTAATTGGAGCCAATGAGGGAAATTGGATCTGAGGAAGGCGGGGAGGAGATCAATAGCTGAGGATTGGTCGGGGGTAGTTAATCAAAAGGGGGAACAAATGTATCGAATGAAAAATGCGATGCAATGTAGCGCGAGCCGTTGGATCGGCCTTAGATCAACGGTCAATATCGTTTGAGCTTACGCGCCAGCGGAAACCCTTTATACTTTATGAAAACCAAATTTCAATATAAAACAAATTTTTTCTGTCGGGCGGATTAATATATGTATGGAATGGTCATGGCACCCGATTGCGGGGCCTTTTATTATATGAAACGATAATAGGTCCAGGGATTATATGTAAAGGGCCAATTGCATCGAAACTATCGGGCCCGGTCTTTCAATCAACCCATTCGAAACTTGCGATGCGATTTAAGCGCCTTGGGACTCTTAACACTTGGTCCTGGGTGAAAGTTATATGGGATGAAAGCGGAGGGGGCAGAGTTTCAATAAAGGGACTCAATCACATTGCAACTTTTTATGCGGTCTTTCAATCAACCCATTGTGAATTTTTCTGATGCGATTGCACTTCGGGTCTAGCACCTAGTTCTAAGGTGCGGGCATGTGGAGGGGAAGTGGTTTAGGTTTAGCCCAAGGGGGCTTAAGTCTTTAATACAAAAAGCATTTTTTTATGGATTTTCAATGGTTTTCAAAAGGATTTGAGGTTTTTGGCAGAGTTCAAAAGGAGTGTTAAACTATGCAAGGTGGATTTTTCGAAGGGGAAATGAGGAAAAATGGAAATCAAAGGGAAATGATGGGAAAAAAGAGTAAAAATGGAGGTTAGTTTTCTAAGTGGGGAAGGGGAGACAAGGGGATTTTTCAGTAGTTCTTTCTCATAAAATCAGCAGAATGTTTTGAGCTTGGAAATGGGAACATCAATGCATATTTTGGATAGAGGAGATGATGTCTTCAAGAGGCTTCAGGAGATAACATTTCTACAATAAAACTGATTCCTGAAGGCTCCAACAAATGTTTTGGCCACCTTTTGATAGAACAAATTTTATAGGTGGCCAACATCACCCAAGCTCTAGCTGAAGTGTCCCCATCAAATGTAGACAATAGGAACCTATTGCCCCTTATTTCTCTTTTACTGCAGGGCCTTCTCTCCTCCTTCTGTTGAATAAATTGTGGGAATGTTGTAGCTCCCCTAAATGCTACAGACTGGGTTTATATTCACCTAGGTACATACTGAAGATCTGATGATCCAAGTATCCTCCATGCTTATCTTCTTTGTGAGAATAGGAAGTGCATGGACCTTCCTCTTCTTCTATTTGCTTCCTCCCCTTGGGGAGGCTCTTCTTTGTTCTGAAAATAGATGAGATCAAGCTCATCTTCTGCAACATCTTATTCTTCTTCTTTCTTGGGCTTGAAGGCCACAGGCTGAGCCAAGAAAGGTGCTTTGACACCACTGTAATATTCCTTTTTCTGAAATATCACAATCTATTCCAGAGATTGACTATAGGAGCATTTACTGGATATGTCACCTTATAGAAAGGATGAGATCCAGAGGCTACCTAGCCCTCTACAGACTCTATCTATAGATCTTGTAATATTCCTCCTACAGGAATTGCCCAAAATTGGGGCTACAATGGATTCTCTGCGTTATTTATCTAAGCCTGCTTATAAAAAGAAGTATATAACCAATATATATGGTTATATTAGCAAAATGAATGCAATGACTTGAGGGATCAGTCATTTAATCAAGATAATACAAACCTCTCATTACATGCATGATAAACATGAAGAACAATGCTATATGGAACAAGCCCTAGGCTGTGACTGTGATTTTTATAGAGGTGTTGCTACATAAAATATAATGATACAAGGATATAGCAATATGAAGCTCAAATTAAGTGGGGGGAGCATGATCTCAACCTCGAAAATACAATACATCAATCTTCTAAAAGGATTGGCTAGAATACAAGCAAAATGGCACTTTGCAGAAATGTCAAAGTTGTTGGGCAACAGCAACTCAAGAACTGGAAATAGATGGAGAAGGCTGAAATGGTTGCAAAAAATGAAGAACCCTCCTCCAATGGAAATCTGAAGTGAAAGGCTCCTCCCTTCACCTAATATTTAACCCTCCAACTATCTTCTAATCCCTCACAACAAATTCTCTCTAAGAATAACGTTGTCTAAGAGAGGGACTGCGCTGCATATGATGGCAAGTAATTGGCCTGATGCAAAATATGGTGGAATAAGATCATGACCCTCCTTTGCTGATCTCCCAAAGGGATGGAAGCTCCCTCCTCTGAAAACTAGCCAAGGATGGTGTTGTAGAAAACCTCCCCAGCAACACCCAACAACAATGCACAATCTCCAGCTGAAACTGCGCTAATGAAGAAGGATGTGGCTCGACCTTAATGTTTGAATATGGGGAATAGAGTGCAATCCTCCAAGAGCCACTCAAGAAGGAGAGGAAATCCTAAACATGAATTCCCTCGACAATTCTTGCTAACTAGCAATATGTTGCTGCAAGTCCACCGGACCAAAGATGAATAATACTCAAGATGATTTGCAATGGCTACCTTGCCCTCCTTTTAAACAATTCAGCTCTCTCTCAATGGACCCCGCTCATTAGGGTTTCCTTCCTTTAGAAGCTTCCCTCCTTATCCCACTGCACTGGCCCATAATGTGCTCTCCACCTCATGCCACTGTGCAGTTTGACTTGGTCAAACTTGGCCTAGCCTTCTTGCAAAAGCTCCCTTTCACACATGGAGGTGTGAAATAAAGCTCCAAAAGTGATCTCCCTTCATGCTAAGAGGATTTTTATTCCCTATAGATAAAATGGATGGGTCTCCTACCCATTTTATTCATATCCTAAGTGAAAATTTCAAAAATTAATATTCCACAAAATTTTGGAATATTACAATTTTGAAGACTTCTAGGGATCGAAAACCTAGCAGAGAAGTTTTCATTGACCACAGTGCCATGGGGTGCCGACAGGTGATGAAGGAAAAACTGGAGCAGTCGGAGGCCGTTTTTTATGAAATAATAGTCTATATTGACTAATTAAGACATTTTGGAACCAATGGAAGTGGTTTCAGAACATTTTGAGAACTTCTACATCTCGAGAAGTTGATGTGAAGTTTTGGGCAACCTTGGGCAAACCGTGGAGGATAGCCTAGTTTGGGGATGTTGTGCTTTATTTAAGAAAATTATCAGTTGATATTTGGTGTCTAATGTGTGTTGGATATAGAAAGAGTGGTTTTAGTGAGAGAAACAGAATTCTGAGGGAGTTTGTGCCATTTAGAAGCTCAGAGTAGCTTAGAGCACTAACAGAAGGAATCGTGTTAACGGGAGCCTAAAGTTGTTTGCAGAATTTGGACAACCATTAGAGGGATTTTAAATGGTATTCTCAGCCCTTTGGATCATTTTAGTATTCATTGGTGCTAAATGTGGAACTTGTAAAAGAAAATTTACCTTAATCCCAAAGAGCCAAGTCATGATGACAAAGCTCAAAGGAGACGTAGCCCACGAGTTTGGGGTGAACTCCTAGATTAATTGCTATTGTGTTTTAATTTTTTATTGCTCCATTATGTTTTTATTATACATGTTAAGTTTCAACAATAAAAAATAAACTTAAGACACATAAACAGTTAAAATTCATACAACACTTTCAAGCAAAAATTCCGCAAAATTTTCAAGTTCAAGCTAGATCATTTAATTTAAACTGAGTGGTAGGTTCTTGAAATACATACAAGTTATCTAGTCCATTTTCAGATTGGTTTGGTATCAGAGCACTTGGTTTCTTGATTGACAGAGTAAGCTATTTCTTAAGCTTGATTGTATAGCTTGAAAGGTGTTAAAACAATGTAAAAGATTGATTGTTTTACTGTTTGCAAACTAACTGTTGTTTACATTTGCTGGAGGTAAAGGGATAGCTACTAATTAGTTAAGTCCTGGAGAGGAAAAAAATGAATAAAAGGGCTGAAGGCATCTTCCTTACCCCAAAGGACCTCAAGGTCACCCTTGGAACACAAACCCTCTTGATGATTGTTTATTAAGAAGCTCTTGGAGTTTGTTTGTTGTTTGGCTACTTGAATAAGAGTTTGTCTCTATAGCCATTTGGGTTAAAAGATTTTTCATTTGTGTTGAAAGCCTTGAGAAATTTTTTGAAGTTAATTTTTTCATTGACATCATAATGAAAAATTCTACAAGTGATATTTCCTCCTTCACAAGATTCTTCGATGAAGATATGAAGCGTGACTTTATTATATTGAAGGACATGGTGCAAATCTTGTTTGAGGATAGAAGAGGAAGCACTGAGCTTCGTGAGAAATTGCTTTCCATGAAGAAAGAGAAGGAATAAATTCTTCAAAGGTTGCATGATATGGAGAAGCAACTCCATCAAGCCCAAGAAGCATTGACCAAGAACATGCGTGAGGAAGAGGCAATCCACTCTAATTTGTCTTCAGTTTCCTCTTTAGAAAGATGTGTTGGTTCTTTTGAAAATCATACAAGAGGTTTAGGGTCCAAGTTAATGATTAAAATGGGCTATGAAGGCAAGGGTTTAGGCAATCATGCACAAGGCATGGTTGAACCCCTTTTTGTTGAGTAACAACCCAAGAATCTTGGTCTTGGTTATGTGCAGTTTAATGGCAAAGACTCCAAAGCCATGAAGGCATGTGAGGCTACTTTAAAGAGAAATTTTGCTCCAAGTTCTAAGATGCAAATATGTCAAATTTTTTCCAAAGATGATTGCCATTTCTTTAAGCCTTTGTTGCAGCAAGAAGATGGTAGACATGCAGCTTATGGCGAGCATGCGATTTTAGACAGTTTTCAGGACAAGAACGATGTTGTTAGTCTGCAAATGAAAGTTGGAGCCTCTACTAGTTCATTTCCTCATGAAGGCAAAAAGGATGAACATGAAAAGCAGCACAAGAGGTATAAATATTCCCATGATCAATTTGATTATGTTTCTGCAAGGCATGATAAATTTTCATGCTTAAATGGAAGAAAGATTTGTTGTACATATTGTGGTTGATTTAACCATGATGTTGCAAGATTATGGATGAGGAAGAAAGCATACAGGAAGCAGATGAGGCAAAGGCAACTTTCAAAGAAGGTGCATAACATTTTCACATATTGCCAAAAGAGGGGACATGTTGTTTCTCATTGTTGGACTTTGCATCCAACTAGTCGTCCCAAGCACATGCAACAAGAGGATAGAAATATTGGCGAAGGTGGAACCAAGGATTCCATTATTGAGGTGAAAATGGAATTTTCACATGAGGAAGAGTTTCAGCAGCAAAAGTCACCATGGAAGTGGCTTGGTAAGAAGTGGATGGAATTCTTAACACAGTAAGACTTACTCCTTTGTACATATGCAAATTTCGGTTGTATGCATGTATTTTATGTTGTAATCTCTCATTTGTTTGAGCCACCTTGGATCATTGATCAAGGCAGCGATGTTCAGTTTCCTTCTACAAATTTCTCACCAGAAATTTCTGAGTGAGTGCAAGGAAGACAATTCTAGATAGGAGGACAAGTGCATCCAGGAAGCGAAGTGTCAATTGATTTCTAGTTGTGGTTCAAAGTCACTAGCCATGCAAGGCAAGTGTTTGGAGGCTGAAGAGAAGAGGGTTTTGTACTCTCATTGTTAAAATTGGACAACTAAGTCCAAACTCCATGTTGTGATGCTCAGATGAAGATACCAATATTTGTATTGGGTTCTTCTTTCGAAGAGGTGTAAGATCGATCTAAAATTGATCTTAATTTGATGAGCAAAACATTTATTTTGAATTTATTTTTAATAATTTCAAATATGTGTAGGTCGGCCTTAAGGTTTTACACCCCCAGAAAATGTGTCACACATCTCAGTGATTGATATAAATAGAGTCAACGTTGGAGGACCTTTTCACTCATCTCATCCTCACACATCATCTCCTCCTATGATTTAGTTCGAGCTCCTTGGAAGCAGTTTCGGTTCACACGTGGGAAGAAGGACGAATTTACTGAAACTAGGGTTTGGACGAATTTACTGCAGCTAGGGTTTCCACGCAAGTTTGACCAGCATTGAATTTAGTCAACGCATGGTCCAAATAGGTTGAAAATTGATGGAGACTTCAATTTTGGAAGGTTGTTCATATTGGCACAAGAACCGAGGTCAAAAGTTTGACTGAAGACCGAGCTGTGTTGACTTTCTTAGTGATGTCCTGCGTTGACTTTTATGGACAGTGTTGAATTTTCTGGGGTTGACTTTGAGTTGACCGTGTGGTTTTTTTAAGGGTTGTTGTGACACATGCTAGGTTGGCTGACCAAGGAGACTTTTCTGGTTGAAGCATCCTGTTGACCGTCGTAACGCACCACCACATTTTTCTGTTTCTGGTTTGTCTTATGTAGATCCAATGGTATGTTCTATCAGCATTTTACTTGATTGTTTATGTGATTTCTATAGTAAAAAGTAAAGTTGCATCAAGCATAGAACATCTACATAAATTTACATGGTATCAGAGCTTAGGTGAAGACAAGCCTTATTTGTTGCAATCACCGAAGAGGAAAATGGGTTCCACAAACTATGGCTTCAAGGAGGATGACAAATTGACTGGGAAGGATGACTTCCATGCTTGGAAGATGATATTGGATCTCAAATTGGAAGATCAAGATGTCATGGACTATGTGCAGGGTAAAATCCAAGAACCTCCATCCACTGCTACTACTGCTGCCAAAACAAAGTACAAGAAGGGGGAGATCAAAGCAAAGCTGATGATCAGGGAATCCATTCATAAAAATCTGGTGGCCTACATCTCTGAGTTGGGCACAGCCAAAGAGGTGTATGATAAGTTGGTCCTCATGTTCAAGGCCAAAAATTCAAATCAAGTACTATTATTCAAGAATAAATTGAAGAATCTAAAGAAGGGCAAGGATGAGTCTGTCTAATCATACTTTCTGAAGTTGACCAAGAACAGGAACAATCTGCTAGCTATTCAGGAGAATATAGTTGATCGAGAGATGGTACTCACCACACTTGGAGGGCTCTCATCCGAATGACATGTGTTCAACACTACCATTCTAAATAATAATGTGATACCTGACTTTGACGAAGGAGTCAATATGCGTTCAAGAAGAATCAAGAATGAAGAAGTATGGAAATGAAGGAAATGTTGCATACGCTGCTCATTCTAGAAAGAAGAAATTTGGTGGTCCAAAGTATAAAGGAAAAGCAGGGACCCAAGGAAAGAAGGGCAAGTGTTTCACTTGTCATAGGCCAGGTCACTATGCTAGAGAATGCCCTCTGGCGGAAATGATCAACCTTTCAAAAGGTCAAGAAATTCCAAGTATGAGGAATCAAATGTTGTTGATAAAAGAAATGAATACATTCTTGTATCTGCCCTCTATGTTGCATATCCACTCGAAACTATGGATGTTTGGTTGATAGATAGTGATGCCTCAAGGCACATCACTGGGTTCAAGGAAGCACTCTCTGATATGGTTGAGAAGGATACTAATCTAGAAATTATCCTTGGAGATAATGCCACATATCCCGTGAAAGGGACAGGGACTGCGACCCTCCACTTGTCTCAAGGTCAAGTCTTCCACTTGCGAGATGTGTTCTATGTACCTAATTTGAAGAAGACCCTCGTGTCTATATCAGCCATGGAAGACAAAGGTTTCAAAGTGGAATTCACTGATGGAAAGGTGCACATGTGGAAGAAGAGCTTCAAGGAAGCTATCACGTTTGGGTCTAGAATTGATACACTCTGCCAAGTTGGAGGAAGTCCATTGGGAGCAATGACATGAGATGCTATCCGACAGACCGATAATGGCACTGAATATGAGACGAACGAGTTCAAGAAATTTTGCAGAGGAGCTAGCATCAAGAGGGAGACCACAATGTTTGTGGGCTACAACGAAACTTCGAAGGCCTATAGATTCTATGTGCCTGGTCAAAGGGAAGTGGATATATGCCACGATATCACCTTTGATAAAGATACTTCCCTAAGGAAATTAGTCAATCTTCCGAGATCTGATGAAGTTCATGAAGCAAGGCCTGGAAATCAAGAGGAACCGAAGGATGAGATGATGCCTGATGTTGAAGGACCAATGGACCCGATTGATCCACCTCCTTCTCTAGGAAAGAGACCATCATGGCTCAAGGACACTCTCGAGGATGCTGAGGGACATATAGCCCCAAGGGGGACATTCCGTGAAAGCAAGACGTTGAGTAGATACCAAGGGTATCTAGCAGCCATGAGTAATATTGTACAATCCGAGCCTGGATCTTTTTGAGGAAGCCGTAAAGCATCAAGTCTAGAAGGATTTTATGCACGAAGAGTATGAGACCATAATGAAGAATGATGTTTTGGATGTGGTTCCTAGACCCGAGGACAAAGAAGTTGTCACCTTAAAATGGCTCTACAAGATCAAGCATGGATTTGATGAAAGCGCTGAAAAGTTCAAGGCAAGATTCGTTGCCAGTGGCTTCTCTCAAAAAGAAGGCATAGACTATGATAACATATTTGCACCTGTGACCACCATATGATCTATCATAGCCCTTGTTACTATGCAAGGATGGAGTCTTCATCAAATGGATGTGAAGACTGCACTTTTGCATGGTGCGATAAAGGAAGAGGTGTATGTGGAGCAACCTCTGGGGTTCGAAGTCCAAGATCAGGACACCCATGTCTGTAGGTTGAAGAAATACCTCTATGGGTTGAAGGAAGCACCCAGAGCTTGGTACAAGAGGATAGATAGCTACCTGATGAAGCTAGGCTTCACTCGTATTAATGTTGATTTGAACCTTTACTTCAAGGTTCATAAAGAGAAGCCTCTCATTCTAGTGCTGTATGTGGACGACCTCTTCCTGACAGGTGATGACCCTCTCATTCATCAGTGCAAGAGGGAGCTCGCTGCTGAGTTTGAGATGGAAGACCTAGGACTGATGCACTACTTCCTAGTCCTGGAGGTCTGGTAGAGACCTGGCGAGATTTTCATTTCTCAAGGAAAATACATTGTGAAGCTTCTAGAAAGATTTAGTATGGTGGACTGCAAGTCCATGTCGACACCGATGGAGCTCAACTTCAAGAAGTTGAGTGGAAACGTGTTTGGGCCCGTATTGACAAATCCTACTGAGTATCATCAACTCGTAGGGGCCCTGATGTTCTTAGTGAACACTTGTCCAGACATATGTTTTGCAGTGAACACTTTGATTCAACACATGGTTGATCATAACATTCATTGGGTTGGTGCCAAGAAACTCTTGAGATATCTTTGGGGCATGATAGACCTTGGGTTGAGATACACTGCCAGGAGCATGACACTCCTTGCTTATATTGATGCCGATTGGGTTGGCAGTGTGGTTGATCACAAGAGCACATTTGGATGCTACTTCACACGTAGATCTGCTTCGGGCAGGAAACTGAAGTCAGTAGCATTGAGCACCGCTAAGGCCGAATAAATTGTAACATGTACGGCTTGTTGTGAAGTCACTTTATTGCAAAGGCTCTTCAGTGAGATGTTATAGCATGTGTTAGATGCCACCGTTATCCTTTGTGATAACTAGAGGGGGATTCGTTTGTCATATAATCCCATGTTCCACGACTGATCCAAGCATGTTGATATCTGGTACCACTTTATCTGAGATATGTTACAGCAAGGCATCGTAAGGCTCGATCATAGGAACTGATGAGCAGGTCGCGGATATTCTCACTATGCCCTTGGGGAAGGTCATGTTCCTAACCTTCCATGAGAATATTGGAATCATGGAATTACCCTATTCTGAGGGTCCTATTGGACGATGAGCTCTAGGAGCTCTGGGGGGCTTTGGGGATAGCTTCTCAGAGCTATAAGAAACCATAGGGTTAGGCTTGCCAAACCTTGTTGGTGTGCTTGGGCCCTATCGTGATGATTGAGTTGGTTCGCCTCTCGTGATTTGTGACCCGTATGCATCCTACCCATTTGAGTTCCAGACTCATGGGAAGTACCTCCTGCTTGGCCAATGAGGTGGGAAAAGCTAGAGACTAGTAGCAAAGACTGATGGAAACATTAGAGATTGTCGTATTCTCTATCTAGGATGACACATGTCCAACCATTTAATCTGGGACCAAGTCTAGTGAGGTTTCGAACCTCCTACTAACTTCGAGTCAAATAAACCAACTTCGGGTTGGCATGTGACTCTTTGATTCCATGTGAGGTTTCGGACCTCCCTAGACCAAAGGAAAAATTTGTTGTCACCTCGAAATGGCTCTACAAGATCAAGCATGGAGCCGATGGAAGTGCTGAAAAATTCAAGGCAAGATTTGTTTCCCAAGGCTTCTCTCAAAAGGAAGGAATAGATTATGATGAAATATTTGCACCTGTTGCTCGCTACACCACCATCCATTCGATCATTGCCCTTGTTGTATCGCAAGGACGGATTCTACATCAAATGAATGTCAAGACTGCCTTCTTACATGGCTCAATTAAGGAAGAGGTCTATGTGGAAAAACCTTTGGGGTTCGATGTTCGAGATTGAGATACACATGTATGCAAGTTGAATAAAACCCTCCAAGGGTTGAAGCAAGCCCCCAGGGCTTGGTATCAGAGGATCGATAGCTACTTGATGAATTTGGGCTTTACTCGAAGTGATGATGATCAAAACATTTATTTTAAGGTTGATAATGACAAGCCTCTCATTTTGGTTCTCTATGTGGACGATCTCTTCCTAACATGTGTTAACCCTCTTATTCATCAATTTAAGAGAGAGCTAGCTTCTAATTTCAAGATGAAGGACCTAGGACTAATGCACTGCTTCCTAGGCTTGGAGGTCTGGAAAAGGCCAGGTGATATTTTCCTTTCTCGAGGAAAATATATTGTGAAGCTGCTGGAAAGATTTGGGATGGTGGACTGCAAGTCTGTGACTACTCTGATGGAACTCAACTTTAAGAAGTAGTGTGGAAGTATTATTGGGCCCAATTTGGGAAATCCTGTTGAGAATTTGGAGGGTTGGAGGTTAATACAAATTCTATTCTTGATAATTACTTGTGACCTTACTTGTGATACTTATGTCTTCTCTTCTTTTAGTTTAGTTAATATGTTAAAGTTGGACAACTAGGTCTAAACTCCATGTTGTGATGCTCAGATGAAGATACCAATATTTGTATTGGGTTCCTCTTTAGGGGAGGTGTAAGATCGATCTAAAATTGATCTTAATCTGATGAGCAGAACGTTTATTTTGAATTTATTTTTATTAATTTCAAATATGTGCAGGTCGGCCTTTAGGTTTTACACCCCCAGCAAATGTGTCACACATCTCAGTGATTGATATAAATAGAGTCAACGTTGGAGAACTTTTTCACTCATCTCATCCTCACACATCATCTCCTCCTCTAATTTAGTTCAAGCTCCTTGGAAGCAATTTCGGTTCACACGTGGGACGGAGGATGAATTTACTGCAACTAGGGTTTGGACGAATTTACTGTAGCTAGGGTTTCCACGCAAGTTTGACCAGCGTTGACTTTAGTCAACGCATGGTCCAAATAGGCTGAAAATTGGTGGAGACTTCGATTTTGGAAGGTCGTACATATTGGCACAAGAATCGAGGTCAAAAGGTTGACCGAAGACCAAGATGAGTTGACTTTCTTGCTATTGTCCTGCGTTGACTTTTCTGGACAGCATTGACTTTTCTGGGGTTGACTTTGATTTGACCATGTGGTTGTTTTAAGGGCTGTTGTGACACATGCTAGGTTGGCTAACCAAGGATACTTTGCTAGTTGAAGCATCCTGTTGACCGCCGTAACGCACCACCACATTTTTCTGTTTCTGGTTTTTCTTCTGTAGATCCACTGGTATGTTCTATCAGCATTTTACTTGATTGTTTATGTGATTGCTATAGTAAAAAGTAAATTGTATCAAGCATATAAAATCTACATAAATTTACACTCATCTACTGTACAAATCAGTATATCAGTCTTTTGGGGTCCAAAAGATTCCCAGTGGGGAGGTGTAATCAGAACTGGATCATGGACCAGAATGATAGCTCAAAATTCAAAGTGCTCGGAAGAGTTTCAAACATGAACGATCGGAAAGGTCTCATCGCTGTGATTCTGGCACCGTGAATGGTTCTCAAAACCAAGGTCGTATGCAAAAGTTATTAAGGTTTGAAATCGACTAGTAAACTCCAAAAATGAGTTGACCAAGTTTGACTTTTCAAATTTGGAAAAATTTAAAAAACAATATTCCAATAATATTCTTTAGAATATTCCCCAGGAATATTTCATTCGGGCATATCAGACTTCAACAAGTGGCAAGTTCTGGTTGGCTGTCTATTTGACTTGGAGATTTTTGGGCCTATCAGTGGGTGCCACGTGGTAAGCCCGGAGGCTGCCACGTGGCCCCAGGCTGGTGGAAATTTGGCATTGTAAAATTTTTGTGAGACTACAGGATTCGACCCTGAGTCTCCCACATGGCAGCCCTCAGGCCTGACCAGCCAGGCTACGTGATGGTGCTTAACATCAATGGGTCACGTTAACTATTTGAAGTTTAAAGTTTTATATGGCAAAAAATTAAAGGGGCTAGCCCCTTAGGCTAGCTCGACTCCATAAAACCCTTCACTCGCTACCATGGGATTTTCTATCTGCAACCACCTTCCGACGGTTACGGTTAAGCGGGAATACCGTCATGTGAATGCGCCAAGTGTAACAATATGCCACGGTTGGTTTTTCTTCGGCAGTCTTCATGGCGGTTAGAGCGAGGGTGGTCACATGCCCATCTGCCCAACATTTAATTTAACTGTAGCCCATCCAGCAGTCAAGGTTTGCGGACCCTCCATTTCTGGCGAGTTTCCATTTTTGGCACTGTTAACTAGCAGTCTTCCACTTTTAGTGGGGTTTTTTAGGGAAATTGGGCAGTTTTCTTGGGGAAGCCATAACTTCCTCATTATTGAACCAAATTGAGTGCAAAAATAGTCAATTTTGGGTATTTTTGACATTATGAGCATTTTGGCGTAGGTTTTAGGTTGAATAGAGGTCATCTTTAGCAAGTTTTGCTTCGAAGAAGATGAAGGAGTCATTAGGGCCATCATGGAGAAGGCAGTGTATTTGGCTTTCTTTATCTGTTTTAGGTAAATGAATAGTAAAATTTGGATAATTCATACCTTATGAATTTGATTATATGGTTTTCAAAGCCTGTAGAGAACTTCTACAGCTCAAGAAGTTGATGTGAAATTTTGGGCAGCCCTGGGCAAATCGTGGAGGATAGCCTAGTTTGGGGATGTTGTGCTTGATTTAAGAAAATTATCAGTTGATATTTGGTGTCTGATGTGTGCTGGATACATCAGGAGTGGTTTTGGTGACAGAAACAGAATTCTAAGGGATTTTGTGCCATTTAGAAGCTCAGAGTAGCTTAGAGCACTAATAGAAGGAATCGTGTTAACGGGAGCCTACAGCTGTTCGCAAAATTTGGACAGCCATTAGAGGGATTTTAAATGGTATTCTTAGCCCTTTGGATCATTTTAGTATTCATTGGTGTTAAGTGTGTAACTTTTAAAAGAAAAATTACCTTAATCCCAAAGAGCCGAGTCATGATGACAAAGCTCAAAGGAGACGTAGCCCACGAGTTTGGGGTGAACTCCTAGATTAATTGTTGTTGTGTTTTAATGTTTTATTGTTGCATTATGTTGTTTTTATACATGTTAAGTTTTAGCAAGAAAAAATAAACTTAAGACACATAAACAGTTAAAATTCATACACCACTTTCAAGAAAAAACTCCGCAAAATTGTCAAGTTCAAGCTAGATCATTTAATTTAAACTGAGTGGTAGGTTCTTGAAATACATACAAGTTATCCATACCTTTTTCAGATCAGTGTTTGATTCTCATGTGTGGAAATTCAATTTTATGCCCCTCGATGCCACGAGTTCGACAGTATAACCAGGATTAACAGCTAAGCATCTGCTTCTTTAGCCAACTTCAGGGATTGAGGTATATGCAGTTTGGTCATGTGCCTATTTTTGTTGTGATATGTATTATGATTTCTAGATCCTTGCTTGATGCATGTTGCGGGATCTTGTAATTTTATGTCATGTTGATAGGTGGTCCATTGTGAGTGAGAGTTCCTGTATCAGAATGTCTCGTGGAGAGACAAGCCACTCATGTTGAGGGCACATCCTTGTATGAACATCCTCCATGTACATATTCCCATTTCCAGCACTTTATGAAGTGTCCTACCCCATTTTGACACAGGGCCTGAAGACGTAGCCCACACTGGGTGAACTCCATTATCAACGTCTCATGTTTTTATGTTGTTGACGGTTGTCTTGTTTCCATTCTTTACATCATGCATATGTGTTCTTTTATGCTCTTTTAAAATGAAATTATAAAAAACATCACAAAAGTAAAAGATCATGGGTAAATACGGTAGCTGATGGACTCAGATCAGTAGTAGTGGATCTATGATTTATTTAGGGTTTTCTAGGTATGGTGGTGAGTTTGAAAAAGTAGAGGGATTTAATGAGCATGTTCAATCATGAATTCATTAAATTGGAAGCATAAAACACACGATGACATTTCCATATAAACAGAGCTAAATTAATATAATTATGCCTATGAACTTTAAGGAAAGACACTGAAGATATAAAATATGAAAGAGGAGCTATACATCATTCAATAAAGACTATAATAGAGAAGATACATGATCATAAACTCAGTGCACATGAATTCCTATATAATAGTTGCAACTGCCTCCTTTGAATTCTGAATATGAAAGTGAAATTACAAGCTACAATAGCTATAATCCATTGATGTCCAACCAGTCAAATGACTCTAACAATGAGAGATATAGAACAAAAAAACATTTCCCCTCTCTCAGGGGTCGAATCCATTTGTTGTGGAGTTGATTACATGATAATCCCAACAAAACCCTAATGTCTAGTGGAGGTCAACCAATTCACCTCATCATAGGAAACTAGATACATTTCACCAAAATTACATTAGCAAGCATGTAACTACCCTATTTCACTATTTTCCAGCTCAATTACACATCATGATATCAGCATTCATCAATTACATAGGTAAAAATTCAAACTAGGTCAAACTGACTGTGAAAAATTCCTTCTGGACAAAGCGTAGCGAAATCTAGAGAAAGTGTAGCGAGCTGAGGAAAATTGACTTTTGGAGGTCTTCCAGTTGTCCAAACCTTGATCTGAAAGATGCTATGGAAATATTTGGATGTCTGCTACATGATAAGCTCGTAAAGCACTCAAAAAGGTGGCTTCTAACCCTCCAAATCTTCATTCTCCCAAGAGTACTCAAAAAGCATAATGATGTTGTAAATACTGAGAGGGGGGGTGAATCAGTATTCCTTTCAATTAGAGTATTAGTTAATCTTAAATTATTATCATTTTTTTTACAATGATAGCAGCAAACAAGAGGAACACAAATGCACACAGTTTTTAAGGTGGAAACCCACTCCGGGACAAAAACCACCTAATGCTTTTCTAATAATTCTTTAATATTCAACTCCAATTGAAAATAAAGCTTCAACTTCCTAGAATCTAGAAAAGCATTCTTCTCCAACTCCCACTGGATGGACGCTCCAACACCAGATATTCTTCAGTATTCAACTGAATGGATTCCCCAACACCCAATGAACTACAACTCACCCTAGCACCACCCTACCACCCTATAGAAGAATAAAAGAAGAATGGACTCTCATACCAAGGAAAATGGTCCACTTTACAATGATATAAAATGATGTAGAAGAAGAATATATACTAGACCATAACCCCAACTTTGACACAACCACCTAATGATGATCCTAGACCTCCCAACACTGCCTCTTCAACCCTTGGCAGATAGACACTAGTACAATTTTTACAATAATGTATTTACAATGACTTAGGACAATGATACCTTTACAATGATTGTATGCAGTGTTGCCCACTTGAAGACTTCATATGATGAACTTCTTGTTGCTTTTATGCACCTTGGTTGCTTCTCTTGTCATGCTACCCTCTGCTGCACCTTGCTCTGCTTTGCTGCCTTAGAAATTTTGGTCCTTTGCAACCCTTGACAACACATGATCTAGCTTTTTCTTTCCTTCTAAAAGCTCAATATTGAATCTAGTGTATATCTATTATTTCAGATCCTCAATATTTTATTTTTGGTCCTGTAGTATTCCTCTGAGTCATCTTTCCAATGAAATAGGTCCGACCCAATTTGGATTCTTCAAGAGAGAGTTATGCCCAATATCTCACAATGCCCTAATTATGGACTGTTTCAGTAGAGCGCACTTGTATGGCATGCCACGTGTCACTGTTTTCCTCATTTGGCTCTAAAACTGATAGAGAGAAAACTACAGACTGTACACTACCTACCAATTTTTACATAATTTCAATCTGATACTCAGAGAAAGAGTTATGACGATTTTACCAAGGTCACTTCTTTGAGATAAATTTCAGGAGCCTACAAAAACCTTGACTTCCACAGATCATATCTCCAAAAATATTGCGCACCTTGATCTGAAATTTTTACAGAAGCTTCCTCAGGATTTCAGCTTCACCTCATAAAAATTTCAGCTTATGTGCAGGATCAAGTACTATCATCCCTACACATCGACCCATTGTTTTCCATGGCTATCTGGATGTGCAGGATTAGGTACTGTCACTCTCGGAAGCAAAGATGCTCTAGCCAAGAATGTTCTATTGGTTGAAAACACGAATCACAATCTGCTCAGTGTTGGACAAATGTGTGATCAAGAACACTGCACATCCCTGCACATCCTGCACATCCCTGCACATCGACAAGACACTGTGTTTAAAACATGATTTGAAAGAGTATAAGTTTAAAGAATAGAGAGCAACAGAGAAGAAGATTGAAGACATATTTGGGGAATTACGGCTAAAAATGATTATCAAAATCCTAATTCCCTGGATTCAAAAACATAGTAAAAAAGAAAATCATAAGTGTTTGACAGGCAGAAAGGCCCTCCACCGTTGCATTTTGAGGCAAATTGATTCCTCAACTACCATAAACACCACCTGTTGCCTCAAAACTTTCAAAACAGAGGCCGAAGTTATTGAAAATCGGATATTTTGCCTCCAGTGCTGCCAAGAAGTTAATTCTGCGAAATGATTTTAATTGAAAATATCTGCAGAGTTACCCCAGGTAGAACACAGAGCCTCAAAGTCAAATAAATCTCCCACCGAGCTTTGATATTAATTGTAAAACATTAATACAGTGATCCACCTGTATACTTCTTCATCAAGCCCCTCAAAAGGCCGAGAAGTCCTTTAATCTGTATTAATGATTCATGAGATCTTTTTGTTAGTTCTCACCTCCTCATCTTCCGATAAATACTTCTGTATCAAGATGAGGAATGATTGGTTGTTGTTTGATTACAAGTTGTAACACTGAAACTCTCTGAAATAAATATACAAGTCTGTTGAAGTTGAAGAACAAATTGAAGTCTTGGATGTCTTGATGATGTTGTTGCATGCTTGTTCCTGAGAAGGCTCTATCATTGGATCCATGAGCTTGGTTGTTGGTGAAGTATTCTAATTTTTCTATGTTTTTCCCCTGTTTTCATTATGTTCCATAATTTCTTACTACATTAGGTTGAAATTTTTAGGCTAAGAAATGACTCCTGGAAGCACCTTAGACCTGTTCATCCTTCACTGTTTATGTTTTCTTCTGCTGAAGTATTTTAGAGGCTTTAAACTTTCTCTTTAGTCTTAATGCTTGTTTATTTCCTTAATAGCTCAAATAGTTGGTTTCAGCATGATTTATGGTTTTCCCTGCTTGTCTGCTATAACTTGAAAGCTGTTATTGAAGTCTCCCTTTGAAGTACCATTGTTCTAAGTAAATCAAAGAGGTCGGTTTTGATCTTGCCCTTTGCCACTGCTTGAACAGTTGTTTTGAAGGTCTTTATAGTTGTAAGCATAGATGTTATTTAGGTGTTCCCTCTTCTATGACTGCAATTATCAGTGAATCTTTTATGTTTTCTAAGTCCTTTAAAATAAAATCTTTGAGGAAATAGGGAGTTCCCCGAATCTTAGATTTCATTTTAAAAGTTGCCTTGAAGTCATTATTTGCTTAAAGAATGTTTGTAGAATTTATGGTTAGCCCTGTCTATCAAATATCTCTTTATTGTTAAGTTATTTTTTCAAGTTCCCTTTGTTGAGAATTAAACTTCTCTTTCCAAATCATTAATGTCCATCTCATTCCAAAACAAAGGATCCTATGGCCAAGTTAGATTTGCCCTTTGATATCCCATATCCATTGATGAGTTTGTCATGACCTTATTTTGACTCCATAGCCCAATGAACCGGATACTTTTTCTTTCTGTCTATATTTCCTAGACCTTTCATGTTCTGTTGTGTCAACTCAATCCAACCAAACAAACATATGCACTTAATAACTAGTCTAAAATCCATACTCAAAGCACACAAGATAAACCTTTGCAAACAAATATTTGAGAGATCCCTCTCTGAGAACAGGAGGAATAGATCTTGGAACTCTAAATATTGGTTCTGATGTTGCCTTGTCTTTTGATTCGCCAAACTATCAAAACACGGGACACCAACATAATGGCGATCACGGTGGGACCCTTCTGAGTCAGTAACAAACTAAGTAACCCTTAGGATTCTCGTAAAGCCTTACAAAACCTTGAAGGAACCAGTTACCAAGCCATAAGAGCAACTTTTTTTGTTTGAGCACCTTAGCTAGGTTCCAAATCAGACTTAGAACACTCTCTTAACCTATAAAACCAAAATAACTCAGAAAAAACCAAAAATATTTCAGTTTGGCTTCACAATAAACATGGTGGTGGAACCATAAAACATTTTACCTTCACAAAGCTAAAAATTTTCCACCTAGTGACTCCAATGGCCTCCAGTAGGCCTATTACCCTTCCAGTCCTTATAAACTCCCTTGGGAATGCCTTGAGCAATCCCAATTGTGCTGCTGGTGCACAGCAAATTTCGAAATCTTCCACCTGGCGACTCCACAATCCCAAAAGACCTAATAAATCTACTGGTAGAAAACTCTAAACTGGTTAGAAAGATACAGTGACCTCAAACACAAACTCAACTATTACAACACCTAGAAAATGAGCAATGTATAGATGATGATCAAGACTTTATAGAAGAAGGTGAGCAAGACTATAGAGAAAATAATAAAGAAAAATTACTGATCATGATGGAGAAAATGGTGTACATACTTGGAAAAAGACTTTAAAGGTATGAGGCCAATTTAAATATTGATGATCTAGAGCAGCCCATGCTCCTATCAAATCAAGAACAAACCCAAAAACTACAAGATATGTATGATGAACAAGATTACAATAAGAGCAACGAAGAAAGTTGTCAGGAAACTCCTGATTCCCTACCTATTTCTTGTATTATGCTATTAAGATAACTCCATAACCAAATTGCAAAATCTCATAGTGAGCAGTGCCTTGAGGAAAACATAAGCCATTTTGAACCGACAAAATCTGAAATAGGAGAAGAGACAACACAACCAGAGTCTTTTCCTTTATGTTACGAATCATTTCAGATTATTAAAAGACAATGGCATCTTGATAATATGCTTGAAACAATCATGAACCTTATAGTCAAAGTGACTGCCACGAAAATCATGAGGAGTTGTTTGAAATCGAGACATATCAGGAAAAGGAAGAGAATCCTCAAAATTCCCTTGCAAACACAAGTAATGATTCCCTAGAAGAGGCTCAAGAAGACATCCAGCCTCAAAACCAGTGAACACAAGAGGGAGAGGGCTGTTGTTCTTCTGTCCAAATCAAAGAGAAAATTCCTTCTCTTTTTACAGAGGAAGAAATTGATCAGATATTAAATAAACAGTCGGCCCTCGATTCTTTATTAGAACAAAACACTTCTGCTCATTTTCCTACTAAATGTTGTTGTCTTGAAATAGAAAATAAACTTGTAGGTCAGCTAAAAGAACAAAATGATAACCCAATATGTTCGATTGATGAAATTGTGTATACTAATGATTTTTCAACTTTTGATCAATCTAATGATGATGATGAGCTCCAAACAGAAACTAATCATGCAGGGCAACCAGCAGTGGATTGGTTTCATGAAATTCATTATCATCAGCTTGAAAGCAGAAATCAGCCAGTCCAATTCATCAGGAATAATTTTCACATAATTGGGAATCAGCTGTCTATTAGTTTTAATGTTGAGGTTGAGAATAAAGAGGAATTTCTTGAACAGGATGCATATGAGGAGCCTCCTCCTGAAAGGGTTGAGGTAATAAAAGATACCCCTGCTCAAGGACATGATGATCTCTTTACAGAGCACAATCCACTAAATCAGAGCATCCCAGGACTACAAGAGGAAAACACTGCAATATATTATGAATCCTCTAGTTTAGATAATAATGAAGATGAGGAAGTTTTTCTTCCTCATAAGAATCTTTGCCTTAAGACAGTGGAGAAAGAAGAGATGATCCTGGTTGAAACATATCTTCCAAACACTCACAACCAGGTATTATTTCAAGATCCCTACGCTCATTTCTTGAAAATCTTTTAAGAAGGTGTTTGGTCTCAACCTAGTCTCCTAAATTGAGTTCATTTAATTGTCAACCAGGGTTGGTAAACTACTGAAGTAAAGTGCACCATATGTGCCTAGGTTTTTTGTTTCTTAATGCGTTGTGTTTAGTGTTTTATGGTGTTTTTGGTCTTTTGTTGGTTACAAGGAAAATTACTAGAAAGCTAGTGGAAAGAAGCTACTGGCTAAAAACAGAGTGAAGCCTAATTGATTGATGACAAATGACAGATGCAATTGAAAATATTGAAATAGAATCAACTCTAAACTATGACTAAGCAGAAACAAAGCTTGATAATGACTTTTAAGCAAATGATTCAAAACATAAACTCAACTTTTCAAATTCTTTCATCAAAGGTGTTTTTGAGAGAGAGCTTGAGACATGGTCAGCTAAGTATGCAAATTCTCCTAACTAAACAGTTAAACAACTAACTTATAATGATGCAACATTTTATCCATGATTAAAGATTTGTTGAAGCATATTTGGAGTAAAACATTGATACCATCATAAGATCTCTACTTTAAGACTAATTTCTAACTCTATTCTGCAACTTAATTTGATACCACTACACTTCACTCAGAGGTTATAGATTTTTATAATAGTCTTTTGAGGAAATGTTTGTTTGTGAGATGATAAGGAAGTTGCAGAAGTACTGCAGGCCTTGAAATGATACTGTCTTCTGTTCATATGGTTATGAATTAATTATAGATTTGGAACAAGAAGAGGTTTGTAAATAATGAAGGTTGTTTTGTTAAGTTTAACAACTGAAGTAATCTAATATGCAGTGGATGACAACTAAATGTGGAGTGCAAATGCAATGAGTTAAGCTAAAACTGAACTTGAGATGTCACTAGTCTAAAACAGTGCTGAACTAACAAGTCATTATCAAACTCAAAACAAAATAACAGAGCATGAGTGGAATGCAATTAAACTCCGGAGTATCCTAACTAAGCTATCATGCATTATTCTATGGAATTATACAGTCTGTTTGTCCATCATGATTGGTATTTTGGAAGAGTTTCTTAGAACAATCCTAACTGTACAATTCAGTGCAAATGCAAATATAAAGACTGAAAGCAATTAAAAACTAAGATATCATAACTATCTCTTACCCATCATTATGATATTTTGGAAGAGCGTTTTAAGAGCAAGAACAGCTATGGTACTTAGTACAAACACACAACTGAAGCATTCATTATCACAGACATGTTTTAGACATCATAAGGATTTTTTGGAAGAGTTTCTTCTTTTGGAAGAGTGTTTAAAACAAGTATAACTGTGATAGTGAACAAAAGAAATTACAATTAAATCCTACAACACTATAGCCATTTCCCATTCATTATCATGATCTTTTGGAAGAGTTTTTAGAACGAGTATAACTATAATGGCTAGTGAAAACAACTACGAATTCAAAATTCAAAAAAAAACGTAAAGGCAACTAGGATACTTATCTAAATTACGCAAATAAATCCGTACAGGGGGCAGGGGCCCTCTACCACCAGATGGAATCTAACTTTAAATCAAATCAACGCTTTCAAAACAACACTGTCTTCTTCATTAAAGGAGAAATAACTTGAACAGAGCAATCTGCGTTTTCAGAAATGTAGCACAGAATCTAAGCAAAATCTTCAGCAAAAATCTAGCCTAGCTCTCGGTTTCCCAAGTGTTTTTATAACAAATTTAAATAACAGAACTTGCAACAATTCAGGGATCATTGTCTTTCCCTATCGAAATCATACTAGGACTCCTAAAGTGGCAGTGTAAAAAGGAAAAAGACATCTGGACTAAGACAGTCCTATTAGAAGTCTGCTTCCTTAAATGAGTTCCCACGTACCAAAACCATATCTAGAATTCGGTTTTTCCATCATGGTGAGCAACGAACAATGTAGACATGACGTGGAATATACCCATATGTGGTTTTTCTTGAGAGGCCACCTGGAACATACCCAAACGTGAAGATAGCTGCAGAATTTCCGGTTAGCTACGGAATGTCTGCATTCTGCAGCTAGTTCTGGTCAAAATGCATTACAATGACAAAAATCACAAAACTTAGCAAGTCAGTCATGTTAATCATTCTAAAAGTAATCTTAAATAAATTCATTGATCAATTGGGTTTAGGATAACAATGGACAAAGGAAACTGAGGTAAAGTAAGATGAAAGAAAGCACAATCTTGAGGCTCAACAGAAGGGATAAAGGTTATTAGGAGCAGTATATTACCAAAAGCAAGAGGATTATTTAGCATTGCTGCTAAAAAACAAAAAGAATGGGAGTGGCCCTGTTTGTCCAGCCTGCCCAAGGAGATGAAGAAAGACCAATCATGGAATCATTTGCTGGATTGGTTGTACTGGAAAAGAGAGTTCATCAGCTAAAACATGTAAATGTTCCAAGTTAGATTAGGTTATATAGGAAAGCAATAAAGCTCACCTTTGAGCATTTAGTTAGTTGTTGATTTTTGTCTTGTAAGAAAAAAAAAAAATCTAAAAAATAGAAAAGAGAAAAGAGGGCAGATTTTAAAACAAGAAAGGTACAGCCCCATACCAAAAAAGAGAAATAAATTCTGAAAGTGTGCAAGCTTAAATGCCACTCCTGCAAAACACACTTCTAGTTAGTCAAACAGCCTAATCTTGACTAATTAGTTTTCAATTTACCGCTGATAGGATAGTGAATTCGATTTGAAAAATTGTTTAATCTTGGCTTATCAGTAGATAGATTAGGATAGAAATCAAAGGTTCAAACATACTCAAAATCTAAGCCTAACATTTCAAAAAGAGGATGACTCAAATCTATTTCATTTCTGAGTCAAAAAGGATAAAAATCTGGTTCTAATATGCTCAAAACCTGAACCAGAAGAAAAGAAAAGACAGCTCAAAACAAGTTTAAAACAAAGCTGTAAAAAGAGAAGGCAACACTTTGAGTTTTCAGATCCTAAGCCTTCTATTTTTAGATTCAAAATTCCTACAAATAATAATCTATGTGCAGCTTGTTTTTATGCCATAGATCACAACAAGTCAAACAGATTAATCTTGACTTGACTGTTTTTTAATTTTTGTTGTAGAATTTAGAGAATGAAAGTCTGTTGGACAGCTTAATCCCAACAGACAGTAGATTAGGTAGAGAAATATCTAAGCTCAAATTCTTAATCTGAGTTTAGGGAGAAATAAGGAGTAGAATTAGATTAGTTTTTATCCTTTTAAAAGAATAAAATATTGTGAGAGAGTTTTCCAATCCAAGTGCACTCTAAATGAAGAAAAAATGTTAGATTCGTAGGATTGGGTAGCTAGAAAGCTTGTTGATAAAAGACCCATTGTTTTCCATGGCTGTTAGCATTTCCAGAGCAAAGGAAGATTATTCAATCAAAGAAAGATAGCCTAATTAATGAGGCAACTGATCAACATCTCAGAGAATGCAAGTCTGAAATTCTTGATGCCTTCAAGAAGGCACCATCCACAAGTGGAGCCACTATTAGCCACCTATAATATTTTGTTACACCAAAAGGTGGCTAAGATCTTTTTGAGCCTCCAAGGAACAAATTTTATCACTAAAAATTTTTGGCTCTTGAATACTTCCTTAGGCCTCATGCCTCTGTCCAAAATCCTCATTGTTGTTCTCATTTAATTATGTTGTTTACAAAGGCAAAACTGCTGCAAAAATCATCATACTTCCCTTTTTCCACTCATAACAAACCTTCATTTTCCTCCCCTTTCTTCATTTGATTTCCTCTACTTTTCATGAGTTCTCTTCTTCCATTTATAAAAAATTCCCCTTTCCATAGTTAAAAACCCATTTTTTAACTATACTGAAACCTCCAAAATCCATTAAAAACTTTGAAAATTTTCATAAAAACAAAGTTTTTATAGGACTTAAGCCCCTCAGGCTAAGTCCTAACCACTTCCCCCCACATGCCCATGCGTTAAAAACCAAGTGCTAACCCTCTTGGTTCTTATCACATCAAAAAGTTTCTGTTGCGTAAGTCTTGTGTTACATACAAAAACTCCGATGCGATTTCCCTTTGTATTTAAAAAAAAAAACCCTGATCGCATAAATCTTTATATAAATAGCCCATAGGCCCACCTTTGGCGCTTAAAACCTTGTAAAATATTTCATTCCCGATCGTTCGTTTTCTTTGTAAAGTCATGAAACCCACTTTTCCAAAGTTTAAACTTAAAAACCCAGATCACGTGCTAAATATAAATGGGTTGATTGAAAAGAGTCGATCACGCAATCGCATCGGAGAGTTCCATGGGTTGATTAAAAAGACCGCATCAAAAAATTTTGATGCAATTAAGACCCATATGTTAATAAACCCCGGTCCTTTGTTTTTCTTCGCAAAACCCAAGAGCAAAGGCCGGAGCACTTATCGCATCGCAATATTTAAAAATGGGTTGATTAAAAAAACCGCATCGAAACTTTCCAATGCGATTGAGTCTTTATATATAAAACTCCGCCCCTCCGATCGCGATGGACCGATCGCATCGGAAACCTTCGTATGGCTCCTCCGATTGTTTCCATTTAAAACTTCCGATTGCGATGGCCCGATCGCACCATCGCATCGGCCCTCTCCGATCGCACCATCACATCGGCCCTTCTCCCGATCGCGCAAATCGCATCGCAACTTTCACATCACATCCACTTGTTGCTCCCGCCGATTGGCCAAATCCCCGATTGCGATTTTTCGATTGAATCTGGACCATCCACGTGTCTGGATCGGACGGTCCAAAATCACTCCGCCTTATTCTTCTCCCGCTCTCCTTTTGACCTCCTCTGAATATATCTCCACCATTGGATGCTTTCATCCAATGGCCACGCTTCTCCCCAACGCCTCCAACGCAGTTTAAGCTAAGAACACGGGATTTCATAATGTTTTGTTTTTTTTTGCAGGTTTCGAAGGTTTTTTCCCATACTACGAAGGAAAAGGAAACCAAGGGTCACGATCTTCTGGCCTTTGGGTTATCAAAGGGAAAAGGACTAAAAGGGTTCCGCTCTACGTTTTATCAATGCTCCACGGGCATTGATGCCTTTAAAGGCCCTGTGTGTCCCTGCACATCGACAAGACACTGTGTTTAAAACATGATTTGAAAGAGTATAATTTTAAAGAATAGAGTGCAACAGAGAAGAAGATTGAAGACAGATTTGGGGAATTACGGCTAAAAATGATTATCAAAAGCCTAATTCCCTGGATTAAAAAACACAGTAAAAAGGAAAATCATAATTGTTTGATAGGCAGAAAGGCCCTCCACCACTGCATTTTGAGGCAAATTGATTCCTCAGCTACCATAAACGCCACCTGTTGCCTCAAAACTTTCAAAACAAAGGCCGAAGTTATTGAAAATCAGATATTTTGCCTCCAGTGCTGCCAAGAAGTTAATTCTGCCAAAGGAGTTTAATTGAAAATATCTACAGAGTTACCCCAGGTAGAACACAGAGCCTCAAAGTCAAATAAAGCTCCCACCGAGCTTTGATATTAATTGTAAAACATTAATACAGTGATCCACCTGTATACTTCTCCATCAAGCCCCTCAAAAGGCCGAGAAGTCCTTTAATCTATATTAATGATTCATGAGATCTTTTTGTTAGTTCTCACCTCCTCATCTTCCTATAAATACTTTTGTATCAAGATGAGGAATGGTTGGTTGTTGTTTGATTACAAGTTGTAACACTGAAACTCTCTGAAATAAATATACAAGTCTGTTGAAGTTGAAGAACAAATTGAAGTCTTGGATGTCTTGATGATGTTGTTGCATGCTTGTTCCTGAGAAGGTTCTATCATTGGATCCATGAGCTTGGTTGTTGGTGAAGTATTCTAATTGTTCTATGTTTTTCCCCTGTTTTCATTATGTTCCATAATTTCTTACTACAGTAGGTTGAAATTTTTAGGCTAAGCAATGACTCTTGGAAGCACCTTAGACCTGTTCATCCTTCACTGTTTTATGTTTTCTTCTGCTAAAGTATTTTAGAGGCTTTAAACTTTCTCTTTAGTCTTCATGCTTGTTTATTTCCTTAATAGCTCAAATAGTTGGTTTCAGCATGATTTATGGTTTTCCCTACTTGTCTACTATTACTTGAAAGCTGTTATTGAAGTCTCCCTTTGAAGTACCATTGTTCTAAGTAAATCAAAGAGGTCGGTTTTGATCTTGCCCTTTTCCACTGCTTGAACAGTTGTTTTGAAGGTCTTTATAGTTGTAAGCATAGATGTTATTTAGGTGCTCCCTCTTCTATGACTGCAATTATCAGTGAATCTTTTATGTTTTCTAAGTCCTTTAAAGTCTTTGAGGAAATAGGGTGTTCCCCGAATCCTAGATTTCATTTTAAAATTTGTCTTGAAGCCATTATTTGCTTAAAGAATGTTTGTAGAATTTATGGTTAGCCCTGTCTATCAAATAACTCTTTATTTTTAAGTTATGTTTTCAAGTTCCCTTTGTTGAGAATTAAACTTCTCTTTCCAAATCATTGAAGTCCATCTCATTCCAAAAACAAAAGGATCCTGTCGCCAAGTTAGATTTTCCCTTTGATATCCCATATCCCTTGAAGAGTTTTTCATGACCTTGTTTTGACTCCATTGCCCAATGAACTAGATATTTCCTCTTTCTGTCTATCTTTCCTAGACCTTTCATGTTCTGTTGTATCAACTCAATCCAACCAAACAAACACCTGCACTTAATAACTAGTCTAAAATCCATACTCAAAGCACACAAGATAAACCTTTGCAAACAAATATTTGAGAGATCCCTCTCTGAGAACAGGAGGACTAGATCCTGGAACTCTAAAGATTGGTTCTGATGTTGCCTTGTCTTTTGATTCGCCAAACTATCAAAACACGGAACACCAACACTTGGCTAGAGCATCTTTGCTTCCGAGAGTGACAGTACCTAATCCTATAACATTTGAAGATCCATCATTTCCAAAGGACACGGTTCCATCCTTCTTCTCTTTCAGAGATACCAATTTATTTCTATCTCCAGTAATATGCGTTGAGCAACCACTATCAACATACCACACATCTTTGTTCTTTTGAGCCTTGAAAGCAAGAGCACAATTATCATTCTTCTTCTTCTTCCATGTTCGTTCGTTTTGTGGCTTCGAAGATTCTTCTGGAGGATTTTCAAGTTTGCAGTCTTTGGCTATGTGTCCAAAGTTTCGACATTTGTAACATTCAATATTATTTCTTAAATGTTCAAATATATTGATGTTTCGCTGAGCCCTGGGAGGTTCATATTTGACAGATCTCCTGGAATTGTATTCGTTCCTAGGGTACGTGCGACATTCTACAGCTTTATGACCAAATTTTCCACATGAATAACAGTAGCCATAAAAAATATGTTGGTACATGGATGGAAATTTTCGTCGAGGAATTGTCTTCCAAGGCTGTTCTTGTGAATCTTGTCCAATGAAGTCTACATGCATGTCAGATCTCATAGGTTCATTGTATTTTGTTGTAGAAGGTCCTGCTTCTTCTTCTTTGTAACCGATGCCAGTTTTGTCATTGTAAGATCGTTGATTTTTGATGAGTTCTTCCAATGCCCTTGAGCTGTTGGCATAGTTTTGGATAGTTTTTCCTTTCTTCACTTCCTCACGCAGCGAGACTACTTCGGCTTCTAATTCTTCCCTTTCTTGGTTGCTTTCTTCCAACTTCTTTTGAAGTGAATCTTCAATGCATTTGTGTTCTTCAACTTCAATTTTGAGACCTTGAACTTGTTCTTAAAGAGTATTGGAACGGATCTCCTCCACCTTGAGATCTTTTATAAGCTTGATTGCTTCCTCATAAACTTATTCTATGGTCCATCCTTCTTCTTCATTGTTTGATACCTCTTGTTTATTGTGCTTGGGATTATTGTGCTTGGCCATAAATAATACTCTCTCATTGGCTTCTTCTTTGTTGTCACTTTCTTCATCGGATGATGAGCTATCTTCTTTAGAGAGAAAGTTCCTTTTCGATCCTTGCTTGTTGAATTTCTTAAAGCCTTTCTTTCCTTTTGAGTTTTCATCACTCATGTTTGGAAATTTTGCTGCAAAATTCCCAACCTCATTACAGTTGAAACATATCAATGGAATTTTACCTTTGAATTTTCCCTTACCAGGTTTTAGTTTTCTCGTAAAGTAAGCATATTCTTCATCTGAAAGACCTTCTCCATCATCTCCCTTTTCTTCACACTTGCAAGTGCATGTCATTTCAATTGAAGGTTGTTTGTCCTTATTGGTTTGCTTAGATGCAATGAACGTAGTTTCTAGATTTGAAGTACCCTTTTCTTCATCAAGTCTCATTTCATATGTTATGAGAACTCCATGTAATTCTTCCTTGCTGAGTTTGTCCAGATTTGCACTGTATTCTACGACTGATACTTTTGGTTTGAATCTCCCTAGTAACGTTCTAAGAATCTTTCGTATAATAGTCTTCTCGTCAACTAGCTCTCCCAATCCTTCTAGAGTATTGGTTATTTCATCAACGTATTGGAAGTATGCAACAATGTTTCAATCTTCTTTCATTCTGAGTTGCTCAAATTTTGCTCTATAGATTTGAAGCTTTGCTTCTTTGACATTTGAGTCACCTGCATATATATTATCAAGCTTGTCCCATACATTTTTGGCGGTTTTACAACCCAACACCTTATGATAAGCATATTCAATAAGTCCACTGATAATAATATTCTTTGCTTTTGCATCATTTACCAAATTCTTCTTACCTTGTTCATCCGCGGTTGATGTAAATCCATTTTGAACAGTGTCCCATACTTCGTAACCTTGCACCAAGAGATAGACCTCCATTCTTCCTTTCCAAAGTGTATAATTATTTTCATTGAATAGAGGTACACCATTCTTGGTATGCTCCATGACCTCCTTCCAGCTGTTAAACTGCTATTGAAGGAACCAAGCTCCGATACCAATTGTTGGAAATACTAAGAGGGGGGGGGGTGAATAAGTATTTCTTTCAATTAGAGCATTAGTTAATCTTCAATTATTATCAGTGTTTGTACAATGATAGCAGCAAACAAGAGGAACAAAAATGCACAAATTTTTTAAGGTGGAAACCCACTCCGGGACAAAAACCACCTAATGCTTTTCTAATAATTCTTTTCAACTCCAATTGAAAATAAAGCTCCAACTTCTTAGAATCTAGAAAAGCATTCTTCTCCAGCTCCCATTGGATGGACGCTCCAATGCATGCGATTATTTAGTAGTCACTGAATGGATGCCCCAACACCCAATGAGCTACAACTCACCCTAGCACCACCCTACCACCCTATAGAAGAATAAAAGAAGAATGGAATCTCGTTCCAGGGAAAATGGTCCACTTTACAATGATATAGAATGATGTAGCAAAAGAATATATACTAGACCATAACCTCAACTTTGACATAACCACCTAATGATGATCCTAGACCTCCCAACACCGCCTCTTCAACCCTTGGCAGATAGACACTAGTACAATTTGTACAATAATGTATTTAAAATGACTAAGTACAATGATACCTTTACAATGATTGTATGCAGTGCTGCCCACTTGAAAACTTCATATGATGAACTTCTTGCTGCTGTTATGCACCTTGATTTATGATCTTGTCATGCTACCTTCTGCTGCACCTTGCTTTGCTTTGCTGCCATAGAATTTTTGGTCCTTTGCAACCCTTGAGAACACATGATCTAGCTTTTTCTTGCCTTCTAGGAGATCGATATTGAATCTAGTATATCTATATTATTTCATATCCTCAATATATTATTTTAGGTCCTCTAGTAGTCCTCTGAATCATCTTTCCAATTCCACAAGTCTGACCCAATTTGGATTCTTCAAGAGAGAGTTATACCCAATATCTCACAATGCCCTAATTATGGACTGTTTCAGTAGAGCGAACTTTTACCGTGCCACATGTCAACGTTTCCTCATTTGGCTCTAAAATTGATAGATAAAAAACATGTATTTGTCATTGTTTCCTCATTTGGCTCTAAAATTGATGTAGAAAACTACATATTGTGCACTATCTCTCACTTTTTGCTGCACTTTAACTGGAGCACTAAAGAGGGAGTTATGAAAATGTTTCCAAGGTCCCTTCTTTGAGATGATTTTCAGGAGCTTGCAAAAACACTGACTTCCACAGATCATATCTCTGAAAATGTTTCTTACCTTGATCTAAAATGTTCACAAGAGCTTCCTCAAGATATCAGCTTCACCTCATAAAAATTTCAGCTTCTGAACCTTTGTAGAAAAAAAATTAGAGTGAAAATTCCAGCAGCACAATGACTGCTTGTGATGTAGAATCCCTTACATAAGGAGGAAATGAAGATCACAATTTATATGAATGCTTAATTTGAGAGGGGCTTCAATAAGTGAACATGGGAGGGATTTTATGAACTTAAAAAATATTAATTATGACTTTTCAATGACCCATTCCCCAACCCCATGGGGTTTTAGCCCACTGACTGAGGGTACAAACTTCAAACATGAATATCTCTCAAACCGTGAAGAATTACATGGCGTGCCATATATCAACGGAAACATCTTGACAAGTAGAAACCATCAAAAGAATTATTGACCCAGAATATATTAATTTGGTAGGTCAAAATTTCCATGCAATATTAGGTTAGCCCCTGGTGCTTCTTGGGTTGACATCAATGACAACCGCTGATCAACAAATGAAGCCTTCAAAAATAGAGCAGAAAGGTGATTTTTTGCATGTTTTTTGGCATTTTGACCCTCCAGAAGTGGCTGAAATTGATCAACCACTGACTAGGATTGATGTACTCATCAAGAGAAATCCAAAAATTCCTATTTTTCATCCAATGGACCCCCCCAACAAAAGTGTAGTGTGGCCCACGCTACACTTTTTCCAATATGACTAGTTTTCAGAATTTCCAAATTTCACCAAAATTTCTCAAAAACCAAAATTTGCTCCAAAAGTCTTTAAAATTGGTCCAAATATGGCTCATAAGGTATGTTATCCCACTAAGGAAGAATCAACAAGTTTCTCCAAGTTGTCCTCCTTTTTACTTTTTATGGTTTCCTTCAGTTTGTCTTACAATTGTTTGACTTTGACATTTCAAATATAATTTATTCCATAGTAGTGGTCAACCATGTGTTTTTTCATCTTTTTTTCCTTGTTGGCCTTGTCAAGGAGCTTCTCCAAGTGAATATTCACTTTATCAAGCCAAAACTCCCAATTATCATTGATTTCCATGGTTATTCTTTTTTCAAAAGTCAACTCCTCATCTCGTGGATTTTGTTCCCTTTCTTTCTACAATTCTCTTCGGAGACCCATGGTTCTTAGTCTCTTCCTTGCCACCTTATCTTCATGCTTCTCTGACTCTTCACTATCATCCACTTCTTTTCCTTTCACATCATGCATACTAGCTTCAAACTAACTTTTCTCTAAAGACAATTGTTTTTTCTTCAACTGATTGTTTTCTTGATCTAGGAAGGAAATGATGAGATTAGCCCTTGCCAAATTGTCCTTGAGATCTTTGATCTGAGCATATTTGTCTTTGATGATCCTTTCTAGGTTTTCATGTCCTTCACTGGACTCCAATTCTACTACATGAAATTCATGCTCCTCATCATGCATATATGTCTCATGTTGTGATGGTAATCCCTGCTCCGCTAATGTGGGCTTGGCCCCTTCCTCAATCCAAGGAGAAAAAACAAGCCTTTAGCATCTCTAGTATGTCTTAGTGACCTCAATATTCCTCCTCACTAAAACTGTGCTAGGTGAGCCAACCTCCACATATCTAGAAGGTGTTTATGGTGCTGATGGTGCTGATGGTGAACTAGGGCTAGTAGTTTTGCTTCTAGAAGACAAAAAGACATTTGCTTACATGAAAGTTTCCCAAGTGATGTTCTTCTACTCAAATTGGTGTAAAACAATGATTTTGATCAGAGCATGGTGGAAGAGGCTGCTTTTAAGACTACTATGCTTATGCTGGCCCTTTTCTGCCCTATTTTCCAAACTTCTATAGAGGTAATAGGGAAAATTGAGTGGCTTTACCCCTATGGAATGCATGAGAAGTATGACATGATACCCATATAATCTAGAAAATCTTCCCTCATGGATTAAGTACTTCATGATGATCTTCATGAGTGGTGTATACTTCTCAAGGAGGTGCCCAACAAGAAAAATCTTCTCCATGTGGTATTTATAATGTCTTCTGAGATAGGGCTAATAATTTTGAAGGTCTAGGTCTTGGTTCTTAAACCATTTTTCACCATGATTAGGTATCCCTATGGCCTCGACTACTATATCAATTGATATAGTGAAAGTAACCCCAACAATTATTAATTTTTCCCTTTTGAGTTGAGTGGAAATCAATTTGGTCAATGTAGCATTGTATTTGACTCTCTCAACTTTTTCACAAAAAGGAAGACATCCTAGTCCTTTAAAACAATGCTTGGATAGTGGTGAAGACGTCATTTCAAGAGTGGTTAAGGGCTCATGTCTTATCACCTGGCCTCCCTTGGTGTAAGACTTCTTCTCCTCCATTTGATTGTTTGCAAGGGGAAAAACCCTAATAGGACAAAAGAGGGGAAGGGAGAAAAGGGATAGGATGAGTGGTTTAGGAAAGGGAGTTGGGTGCAGGAAAATTTAGGGAGATGGACAGGGGTTTTAGGAAGCCTTAAGAAGTGAAATGGAGTGAAATGAGTAATGGAATTGAGCTAGGAAATTTTTACATATTCCTATCTAGGAAAACTACCCAAAATTGCATAATTAGGGTTTGGGTCTTAGAAAATGGGAATAAGAGGGTGTGAAGGCTATGGGAGATGGTTTTGGATGTGAGGGAGGGTAAAAAATCTATGGGAGAGTGTGTTTACCATGAAAAATGTGAAAATATGGGCCAGCCACTAAAACATCACAAGTTTCATTCTCTGTTTACTCTTGACTTTTTTAAAAAGGACAACTATTAAAATCAAGTGCTTAATTAAAATGAACTAGAATTTTTTGAGTTTTCATTAATATACACGAACTAGTATAGGTCATAGGGCCTTGGAATAGGTGAGTGGAGAGTTAACTCTCCAAGGCCACTCAAAATTTCAAACATAGAAGTTGATTAATGAGTGAAATCCAGCCTCGTTAAGTGGACCAAGAAAGATCTACCTCCAGAGAGTCAAGCGCAAGGGCTAGTGAAGGCAAAGAAGAGAGATACCCCCTCTCCTATTATTTGGATCCTCGCCTAAGACCGTTACGCTCAGCTACTGATATGAACTGGTGCCCATATTTTTTATTCCTAGGTATCACATAGGTGACTTAGGGGGGGGGAATACGCGTGGTACCTGAGGCATACGTTAAATCACTCTAATTAGTCATTCTGGAGAGTGCCCTTGTGAAGCTTGGGTACTTGAACCAAAAAAGGCTTTTGTTAGGAGGTCAGCGTAACTATTTATGTTACCTTCGCTAGTATTCATGGGGTGTAATTACCCCATACTATTCTCGAAATGTCCTTATATTCACTTTCTTGTATTTTGGTGTCTAGTCCTAATAACCCAGAGTGGAAATACCTGAAGGTTGCTTAATTGTTGCATCTTAGGGACATTTTTGTAGAAAGTCCTCTTTTCTCCTAGATTTCGATAGATTTGTAATTTTTTGAGTCTACATAAAATCTCATATTTATTAAAAGTAACTGACCGATCGGTTCGTCGATCGAGGAGGATTCATGGGATTTCTCCTACGAGTGTCGAGCCTTCTTCAAGAAGGCGTAGGAGCAATTTTGCTGGTGATTTTCAACCAGTAGTTTCAAACGCATCAGAGAGTGATCCTCCACTTGGGTTTTTGTTTCTGTTGGTGGTCCTAGTACTAGTGGTGATTTAGAGATGAGTACTCCACTCATCTCTCGAGTCCTTTTTCTGGCAGAAGAAGTTGAGGTGGAAGAAATTCCTGAACCTCTAGTTACTCCTTCCTCTCCTCTTCTAGATGTATTATTGTATGTTGGCCTCTATCTCAGAGACTAGCTAGCCCTCATATTTCTCCTTATTTTCTTTCGATGGCCATAGCTAGGAACACAGCTTCGACTATGAACACTTAAAGTGTGCATACTCCTCTTTCAGTTGAAGGAGGAGGTACTATTGCTATTTCAACCATCACTCCCAGTGCTGAAATTTTCGGCTCTACCTCCATTCCATCTACGAGTGGGGGCACCCAAGATTTTGCTTCCCATTCTGGTCCCTTATCTTTTAGAATGTCTTCTAGTCCAATTACTTCAGTTCCTCTCACTGACGCTACAGCTGTCTCCACACCCATTTCTTCTATGTCTAGTGTGTCAACTTCTTTTCAGGGTTTCCCCTACGGAAGTGGTCATATCCCTCATTTGAATCATTTCTTAGGTTCATTGTCTTTCTCCGCTCAAGGTCAAGTTTTTAATCCTTTTCTCGGAGGCCAAAGCTCTAATGCTTCTCAAGGTTAGAACCTTGATTTTACAGGGTGGGGAACTAGGAATCACTTCTTGTATGGTCAGCAGGGGAATGTTTCTTTCTCCTCTATAGGTGCTTCTCAAGGTTTCTCTCCATTCACTAATGCTTGGAACCCTTACCAAGGGGTTTCATATTCATTTAACACTTCAATTGGGGGAAATATCCCTGTTTATGGTAACCCTATGATGGGAGGGGTTCCTACTCTGAATGCTTCTGGGCCACAAGGTTTCTCTTATGGCTCAACTTTTTCTACAAACAATCCATGGCAACATGATGCCTCAACAAATCCATGGTATTCTTTTTAGGATTTTTGGAATCCTTCCGTTGGTGGATGTAATTCTCAAGCTCCTCCGTGCTTATAGTTCCTGGAAACCCTAAATTTTCCATATTTTTCAAAATTAACTAATGATCCTATTCAATACAGCCCGGGTTGGCCTCCAGTCCCTATTAAACTACCATCAAATATTCTGAAATTTGAAGGCAAGACTGGTGAGGATCTAACCGGCCATGTTACCACTTTCCATTTATGGTGTTCATCAAACTCGCTCGTCGATGATTCAATTAGGTTGAGACTATTTTAGCACACCCTAACTAGAAAAATTTCTAAATGGTACACTAAGCTTATTGGGAGCACTTTTTCTTCGTTTGGTGAGTTGGCTACCATGTTTTTGAACCATTTTCAGTTGCATGTTCAATATGATGTCGGAATTGAGCTTCTGGCCAATTTCCAACAGGGTAAGGCAACACAAATTTATGACCATATTTGGGGATTGAGGACAAGGAAGAGGCTCATTAAAGCCCAAATTCCTAAGGAATTCCTTCTCGAATGGTTCCTTAAATCCTTACATCTAGAAATCTCGAAGGATGTATCTCTTTCCGGGGTATTTTCTGAGGAGAAGGCTATCTTTAGAGCCCACCAATTGGATCTGATCTATTCTCAGTCTGGGATTCTTAATAATGTTTTTCCTGATGCTCCTCATTCCAAAGTAGATTTAGCCAAACCAAATCTAGGTCCTCATGCTGAGGGGCTTGTCGATTCAATCGATAGTGACATGGCTAACCTTTTGAATCAACTGCCTCAGTTGTCTCTACAATTTGTTCTTCTATTTAGGCTACACTGTCGATGTTTAACCCTTTCCAGCCCTTAACTATTAATTTTTTTCAGTCTTCTAATCCTAAATGAAATCAACAATCTGATGGGAAGAAGAAGGGATGGAATAATAACAAGAAGAAATAAAAGGATGGGAAGGGTAATGCGAACAGATCCAACGATAATTTTGGAGAGGGTAAGAGAGAGGAAAAGAAGAGAGTTAAGTTTCCATGTGAGTTATGCACTGGATACCATCTCACCCATATCTGCCCTAATATTCAAGATACTCAGTGCTTTCTAGCTCAGTAGGGTTCTTCTAGTTCCCAGGTTGTTCTGACTAACCCTTTTCCCCAAGGGAAGAAAATTCTTGTTGGCGCGAATTCTAATACTAGAGCTCCTGCTGGGGGCAACTAGGAAGGGGAAAATTCCTCAAATTTATATATGATTAGTGCTCATGTTGATGTCACTACAAGATCACATGATTATGGGGAATCCGAGTCTTCGAAGGCTAAGGGTGCTCTTGATACTTCCGAGCCACTCCATATTGAGAGGCCCATAGTCGATCCTATACCTCGCATGCTGAAAGGTTCTACTAAACATTCAATAATCAATCCTAATGCCAAGGAGGCCCAGAACTAATCCATCGTATAATATCTAGCTCAGAGTCCTTGCGTTATGTTTGCGTTGGAGGTACTCCAGTTGTGCCCAGCAAAAAGGAGTGTATTGATCACTACGATCGCATTAGGGGAATTTTGAGGTCTAAAATGGGCCTCCTAAGAAAAATGTGCAACCAAAATAAACTTTATAAGAACCAATAGGATTCAAGATGATGATCTCAACCATGGGGTATGATTCACCATTTCTTATGTAAAAGGGTAAAAATATTAAAAAATAATAAAATAATAAAACTATTTTTTCAACTAGTATTTTCGACTTATCTCCCAAATTTTTTACTCAAATTTCAAGCAGGAGTACTCATTCGATACAAAATTTAATTCCTCATCCAAGGAGTACCCATGTTGCATACTTTTGATGGACCCTTCTATACGAAAAATGAGAAATACATGAAAAAGCATGATTGCAATCATGGTTTTCATGTATTTCTCATTTTTTGTGTAGTAGGATCCATCGAAAGTATGCAACATGGGTACTCCTTGGATGATGAATTAAATTTTGCATCCAATGAGTACTCCCACTCAAAATTTGGGAGATAATTTGAAAATATGAGTTGAAAAAGTATTTTTTTTTCTTTTTTCCCTTCAAAATTTGATGATATAATCAAATCATATTTTATTATTTACACTATTATTTTATAATTTCCTTAGGAGGCCCATTTTAGACCTCAAAATTCCCCTAATGGGAAATCGATCCAAAGAAATCTCTTATGATCAAATTTGATATGTCAAATATTAAGAAGAGACTTCCTCATCGCATGGATTTTTAGATCAAATCTACGTATCGGAAAATCAATATTTTTCGAATGGTAGTTGATGAGGGCACTTCCACATGTGTCATGTCTATATCATGTTGGAAAGCCATTGGATATCCTCAAGTCATTCCTTCACCTACTATTCTCACTGCATTTGACGGTCATTCTCACAATCCACATGGCATTGTTCTGGCTTTTCCCATTTGTGTTGGGGGTAAAGTTGTCAATATTGAAGTCGAGATAGTTGATGCCAATTTGGACTACAAATTTCTATAGGGAGGAATTGGATTTATGATATGGATGCAATTGCTTCATCATTATTTCGCATCCTATGTTGATCCAAATGGAAAATGGCATCCACCCATGGTATTCATCTACCCATGTTATCCATCCACCCATGGAATTTACCCATGGTATTGTAAATGGCATCGACCCATGGTATTCATCCACCCATTGTATTTATTCACCCATGGTATTGTAAGTGATATCTATCCATGATATTCATTCACCCATGGTATGTATCCACCCATGGTATTCATCCACACACGAAATTTACCCATGGTATTGTAAGTGGTATCTACCCATGGTATTGGCCCATGGTATTGTAAGTGGTATCTACCCATGGTTTTGACCCATGCTATACGCCTATGGTATTTACGCATGGTATTGTAACTCAAAAAAGGCTATAAATAACAAGCCTCAGTTTGTAAAAGGATAGGTTGTCCACCACAATGTAGCTTCTATAATTATTCTATGTTTTAATAAAACAAGTTTCTTTGTGGTTTTATTTGCAGTGTATTCTCTTTTTTTTTCTGGCATTCTAATTTTACAGATCTTGTCAGATCCATTTCAAATTTTTTTAGATCTTGGGGGCCTCCCCCCAAGATTCGGATTAGTGGTATCAGATTCAGGTTACGGCTCCATGGGAATGAGGTTTTGAAACATATTTTAGTTTTAATTTTTTGCAACAATCTTCAGCAAACTCCATGAATGTTTTTTGGGCGGCAAGTTTGCAGATCAGATCTGAAAATTTTGGTGAAATTTTTACAAAAACAAAGACTAGATCTAGACTCCTTACAAGAAAATACTCAAATTCAAAAAAACAATTGGCCGAATTGGAGTTCGGATGAGGGAGATATCGTTGATTCAAAATTAGCAATGTTGCAGCAATTTTTCTGACGACAATTCATGGACGGCAGATCTTCTATCATTTCTTGCAGTTTTTAGTGGGAAATGTTAGATAAATGGTTACATATCTGCACTCCCTTTGAAAAATCACCCGATTTCAAAAAACAAATTAGTCGAATCGAAGTTCGGACGATGGATTTATCACTGATTTAAAATAAGCTATTTTTTCAGAAATTTTGTGACAGTGGGACAGTTCCAACACGAATCTGAGAGTCTAGGGTCTCCAGATATCAATTTCAAACACATGAGAAGATGAAAAATGATCATTCCATTTCCAAAAACAGGTTATAATAAATATTATGAGTTATATTGACCAAGTTATGCTCATTTTAAATTTGGAGCAGCATTTGGAGCGGGTTCCCTTTGGAGACATGCCCTCCCACCCCACTTTAGTAGGCACCTGCTTCACATTCATCAGTTTTAGCACAGTAGCGTTCGGCTTGAGCTATTTTGATATGTGCCCTCCCACCCCAAGCTATGTAGGCACTTGCTACTTCATCACAAATCAGCATCACGGTTATGGGTCAACCGCACAAAATCCTTCTCATCAAAGTCCATTTGCTAGGCTGCACACTGTTAGTAACATAGTTGGTCACAAGCATTACAGGGTATCTCTATCCTTGGATCTTCATTTTTCATGGTTTTGGTTCATCAACAAACCCACATTTCATCGAAGTCTGATATAGGGTAATATGCTTGTGTAGTGATTACTAAATATCCCTCTCAGGGCTTTCTGGTGCCCGAGGCAGATAGTCAGATTAGCTGTAAAGTTCACAAATAAGTTGCATACATGTTCATGCTAATATTTATAATTGACAAAGTAAGATGGAGAGATTACCTCTCTATCGATATCAGATCCTATGGAGAACAACTAGCAGCGAAGTAGAGATCCTTCTTCACTGGCTCCAAATCCAGATCCTGCAATCAATTAAAGCGCCCGTGTAATCTCTACAATAGTATAGTTTGTTATTGATTAAACTAGCATATAAGAAACATGAAACAATCCAGATCTAAGCCATTCATATCATGCTACATAGACGATTGAAAAACAATTGTGAAACTGATGCATCAAATGGGAAAAACAGATACAGTTCTACTGATTTATTAAAAGGAGGATTACAACCGTTGGTTGCACCAAGCCCTCCTCAGTCTCCCAATTCCTCTCCTTCTTTCTCTATTTCTGAGTGTTATGATGCTCAAGGCAGAAATCTCTCAATGAACTTCGTCGATATTCAAACCTCACACTACAACAATCAAAATTTTGTTCTACATATATTCAATCGTTCGACCTTAGACCAAGAGCCCACAGCTCCGTTTTATAGAAGATGGAGAGGGAAAACATTGCCAACATATTCAACCAGTTTGTAATGGGAAAGATCAAGATGTTTCCATGTTATTCCATGCTTTTGCCTCCTTAGGAGTCCAGTTGTATTTGGCAAGGCCAAATAAAATGTTTGTGCCTTTTAGTTTCTATTTTGCACTAGTCCTTTATGAGTAAAATCTGGAAGTGCCAGCCACTTTTCCGCAAGATCTTTTCCATTTTCACACTCAAAAACGGATAACGCCCTTGGGCAAGACAGAGCGTTACCCTAGGTACTAACGCTCCCTTTACATGTATCAAGTTCTTTACAATGTTGTCTAGCTACTTCTGGGGTGCGTTACCTTGGCAGAAATGGGTCTTGTCTAGGTCATTTTCTTCCTTACATGTTACCTTTTTCTCTGAGCTGATGAGGAGGTCATTTGTCCTGTAACAAATGCCCCCTAAAGTATGAGGTCAGAGACAAAGACGATGGCCGAAATACTTTATAACAAGTGTAGCAGAATAAGATGAATTGGAGGACTGAGGAAAACCTGAAACAACAACATAAGTCAGAAAATATAGTATCTATCTTGATTCGGGCATTCCCATGCTCAGTAGCTAATAAACATGATTTCTCTAGAACATAGATATGAACAGTAAGTCCACCAATAAGTATAACGTGAAAGTGTCTGTCATAACAAGATCAAACTGAAAATTTGTCGCCAAAAAACAATATTGCAACTTGGGGGAGGAAACACGGCTGTAATGGTGTAACCCTCGACCCAAGTTCATTGTCGCCACTTCACTAAACTACATATTTCCACAGATGTGAATGAATGATTCGTAGTTGAACATGCAGGAAATTGCTTGATTACCAGTAAATAACAAAAATTGTTAACAAACGCGAGGGCGGCCACCGATAATGATGATGGTCCCCAAGATGCACAGTACAATCGAGCGAGTGTGAATAAAAGGATTTGAGGTCGAACACTCGTAGAATCATTCGATTGGGAGCCAAAAATGAGTACCCCTAACCAAACACAAGATGACCTGTCATTGATGTCTGCAAGTATCCGGGTACTGACGTGTTTCGGGATCCACTTCCTAGATAAGATGTTGAAGTCAATAGGAAGAGATCTATCAAAGGGTAGGCACTGAGGTGTCCTACATCAGTTGACATGAAATGGGAAAAGATGATTTTTTACTGATGGAAATAATCAAGAGAAAATGGGAATAACTGACGACAAATAAGTTCCGGCATATGATGACTTTGGTTGATCCAAGGAGCAGTAGATAGCGGGATCCTCTTGAACAATAGAAGGCACTCTAACAGGGTACTAGGAAGCTTAGGCTTAATGAACACCAAAGGGTGTTAGGATTCACCAATGCAGGAAAAATGGGAGACGAAGGCTAAACTCATAGATGGTAGGGTTCAACTAAATGTGAAAGATTTTCCTGGGAAGTGCCATGTTCAAGATTTTGTGTTGCCAAATCGACCTATAGAAAATGCAACAAAAGAAGTATCCATGATGTCCAAATTTTTTCCCCAGTCTGATTAAGTTTAACGAGTCCAGACGGGTAAACTTGGTGATTTTTTCATATTTAGAGAGTCTGAAAAACATCGTAAAAGACAACTCTAGGGCGTACCTTTGTCATGTTTGATAACCGAGCACAACGAAGGGAGAATAGTAAGCCCGAAATAGTTCATTTTCTATGATTTAGTCCATTGAATCTGGAACAGTGAGAAAGCTATGTTCGACGGACATCTACCTCAGTTTGTTATGAGTACGAGGAGACGGAGTACACTCAATATTCTTTGTGAAATTTTAATAAGTCCAACAAGGAAAAACTCGATGCTTTCTGTGAAATTTTAACAAGTCACATGGAAAAAACTCGGTTACTTTTTCTGTTTTAAAGAGCTTTGAAAAAGATGAAAAGAATGGCTCATATGTCTCTGTCATGGTAGTTTAACGATTTTGACAAAGGCAACTCGGGGTTTTTTCATTTTTACGAGCTAGAAAAATTCCCTAAAAAGAAAGCTCAAAACGAGGTCGAACATGGTCAGATCTGCATATAAACATTTAAAAACCCATCGGAGCATCAGTAACATATAAAAACCAATAGTTGTGATGAAATGTAGCATGAATTTACCTCTTTGTATCAAACTAGCTGAGTGATTTTGACCTCCATAATGACTATAAGAAGGCCACAGACCTTCATTTTCACTCTGTTGAGTGTTGTGATAAAGCTCTGGAGAAAAAAGTGGTGAAACTTTAGCTGTCGATTGTGGATGATCCGGGTGACGGTTTTTCATTTCGTGAGATCCAGGTAAAAGCTTGAACCTTTCTCTGTCATTTCATTATGTTTTTAAGTCTTTTTGTTGGTTAAAATTGTCAATTTTAGCAGGACCTAAAAAATTTAAGCGGCTAACATGGGTGACAAGTGTTGTGCCCGCGTTAAACGCTCTTCCCGCAAAGACACAGTGCGTTAGCATGCACTGTTGGGCACTATAGCCCACATTATTTGGCAAAGACGTTTTAGGAACTCATTTTTTTACCATTCTAAAGTGTTCCAGACAAAAACTAATCTAGTGAGATGTCTACTTGTGCAGGTATAAAGCTATTTACCATTAGTATTTGAAGCGAGATAGAGCATGAGCGGGAAATATGTAAAATGGTTATCAATGTAGCTACCTTGCTAGTTCTCTGTAGATGCGGATTGCTAAAGTATGCTCGGTTAGATTTGATGAGGGGACAGGAGGACCTTCTGAGATGGATAATCCAGCAGTGGGATGACCACCAACACGCCTTTCATATCGGGGGTAATTAACTCTCGATTGAGAAAGACGATATCTATTTTTTGACTGGCCTGTGATGCCGAGGGCCAAGGCCAAATCTTACAGGATCTAGGGTTGATCCCCGCACCTCCACTGCTTTGATCCATATGCACTGCGTAAACAACACTGTGGCAGTGAGTAACCAGGTTCTTATTGCACGGGTTGCATTGATACCGTTGCGGTCTTTACTATGGATGATAGTTCGCTTGGCTGGTGCCAAGAGTCAGCATGTGGCCACCAAGGCCCAGGTGTTGTTAGCACTGGATTCTATGCAGCCCCAGGTATTTGACTGGTGTGAAGGGGTTGTCTGTCGAGTTCATGCAGAGTTGACAGCATGCAAGACTCAGACCCAAAGAGAGTTTGGGTATGGTACAATGATCATCTGCTTCATACTAAAGCGGGTGTTAGCCATGAGGCCAAGAATGGTCACGGATGTGTTGGGCCCGCGGGAGCCAAGACAGGCTCACTAGGCAGCTTTGATTCAACAGACTGGAGAGGGTCCAATCCGTCACTATTTTTATGAGGGATTCTTTGAGTGGCTTGAAGACGAGATCATCATGATTGAAGATTATCCCTATGCAGGGATGAACTATACAGGATATCCAGATTTGGTATTGCCCCCAGGCACTCAGTGGAGCATAGATGGTAAGAAAGAGCATGATCAGTGTAGTTTTGAAGTATTTTTTAGTATCTTTTGAATGTTTATGCAAAAAAAATTTTGTTTAACGGGTGAAAATGTATGTTTACATGAAGCGTTGTTGCTTGAAACAGATGTGGCAACTGTCCATCCTGTCGGAGCCCCTCGCTATGCAAGGCGAGGAATGCAGCTACCTGGGGCTGGTGTAGCAGTGAAGGTTGCAGAAGCTGCCGAAGAGGGTGATGACACACAGATTTTGCAAGAGCTTACTATAAACCTAGAGGGTTTAAGTATGGGTGTGTCGCCTCTTCCCATGAGAGAGATCCTGATCCATCTACAACGGCATACAATGGGTGTGGCGGAGAGATACTTGGTGCCTCTGAGGAGGATAGCCAGACCATTTGTCTACTATTTTGAGCAGCAGGCTCAGTAGGAGAAGTAGATAGATGTGTAAATTTCATAGCGAGGCTTTAGCAAAGCCAATGTTTTGTAAAACACCCGATTTTTGGGAAGATTTTTGATGTAATCTGTTGATAATTTCCACATATATATATATATATATATTGGTGATTTTGATCTCATGTGTTTTTTAATTTTTATGTATTTTCTAAAGTAAAAACATATACTCATGTAGGACTCTTTCTATAACAAGTGTGAAAAATGCCAATCTAACACATAATTTGCCAATGAATCAGCGAATGCGTTAAATTCTCTAGGAATGTGCTCAAACACAATGGTTTGAAAGTGACGTTCTAAAAGTTGCACCCTTAAGAAATAACGTAACAAGACAGGATGACGGACGTGATAATGATTATTTAACTACATAAATATAAGTTGGGAATCTAACCTGCCCACTATATTGGAGATGTCACGAGATGTAGCCTCCGTGAGGAGCTGGATCACCGACATATATTTAGCAATGTTGTTGGTGGCATTTCCTAGGAAGATTCCCCCAGAACCAAGGAGTTCCGACTCAGGAGTGTAGAGGACCCAAGCAGCTGACGCAATGTGCCTAGTATGATGACTAGCACCGTTCGCATATCCAACATATGATAAGGATGACAAACGCATCTGTGTAGAAAAGAAAAGAGTGTGTATGAGAAAAAACTCAAAAACCCAAAATATCCAGAGACATCAAAACAAAGGCAAAACTCATATACATAAAATTACAAAGCATATGCCTAGAGGAGAACTAGGAAAAATACTTCTTCAGATAGAGCCCGTTGCGGGACTTCGCGAGTGGAATTCCATTACAGTCCTGAAGTTCATAAGCTCCTTTTGAGAGGACTTTGGTGACTATGTAAGGACCAAGCCATAATGGTTGAAGTGTTCCTGCCCCCAAGAGGTCGTGTCTCTGATCGTAGAGTAGAACGAGATCCCCTCTTGGAAAGAACGAGGCTTGACAGATTTGTCATATTGAGCTTTAACTCGGTACTAGTGAGCTTTGAGTGCTAGTGTGGCATCTCGACGAGTTTCTTCCAAGTGATCGAGCGATAGCAAGCACTCTTATGTGGAAATGGTGCCAGGTAGGAGTTCAACGGTGAGTTTGAGTGATGAAATCTCACACTCGATTGGGAGTACTGCCTCTAGGTCGAATGCGAGTTGGAATGGCGTGAAGCCTGTGGTAGTTTTGACTAACGTACGGTATGCCCATAACACAGAATATAACTTCCGATGCCATGTGGTTTTATGATTTCCGACTAACCGATGAATCATGGTCTTGAGGATGCCATTTACAGCTTCAACTTGGCCATTCGCTTGCGGATAGTAGGACGAAGACTGACCTTGTCGAAATCCTAGCATGGAAGTTAATTCCATCATCATATGGTTTTGAAAATCTGACCCATGATCTGTGAAAATCGAAAGGGGTAGACCAAAACGAAAGATGACCTGATTGAACAGGAACAGAGAGGTGGTTTCTCCATTGGCCTTAAACATGGGAATGGTTTCTGCCCATTTCGTAAAGTAGTCAACTGCCATGACAATGTATTTGTGTCCGTCGACCGAAGTGGGATTGCATGTAACGAAGTCTATTCCCCATTTAGTGAAAGGACCAATGGAGACAACCGGGTGGAGAGGGGCGGGGTGAGCACACATTTTCTTCATGAAAATTTGACACGGATGAAACTTTTGGACTGTTGTGATACATTCTTTAAACAAAGTGGGCCAATAATAGCCTGCACGCAAGATTTTCTGGGCAGTAGCTATGCCAGAAAGATGACCGCCGCACACCCCCGCATGACAGTCATTTAAAATGCGTTCTGCTTCGTCAAAAGTGAGACAATGCCAAAGAATAGTATCGACACCACGACGATATAGAGTATTTTTTAGTACGAGGTAGTGTTTCGCTTGGTGGTGAATACAGCGATGTTCGTCGGACGTGAGAGTTGGGCGGAAGCATTGAGTTTGGAGGTAGACCAAAATGTCTCCATACCAAGGATTAAAAGAATCGACTAAGTAAACGGATTCATCAAGAAATGGATCATGAGCTACATCTCTTGGGTCGATTCTAGGAAGGTCTGACAGTAATTCAGTGAAGACTGGAGATTTCTTTGCTTTGGCAGCAGTGAATACCAAGTCAAATTGTTGGAGGATCACTATCCATTTGGAATATTTTCCTCCAATAACTTGGCGAGACAAAATGTGTCACATGGGATTCTCCAAAGCAATAACGGTAGTCTGACGTAGTAATATATAGTGTTGAAGTCGGGTGACAACAAAGACCACGGCAAGAGAGAGTTTCTCCACATGTGAATATCGTAGTTCATGTCCGATGAGACCTTTTGATAAGTAATATATCACATGTTCACTATCGTCATCGTGAAATTGAATTAGAACCATGCCAAGTGAGGATGGTGAGGTTGCCAGGTAGAGGAGAAAGTTGCATGAATAATTGGGGGCACTAAGAAGTGGGGCAGAAACGAGTGCTTGTTTTAAGGTGTCAAACGACAGTTGAGCTTGGTCATCCCACAAATATAGTGTTCCCTTATTTAATAAGCACATAAAGCCTTTCGTCATCTTGGCATAGTTTACTATGAAATGATGTAAAAAAATTTCCTTCCCTTGCAAAAATTGGAGTTGCAGAATGGATTGAGGTGCAGGTAATTCAATGATTGCCTTAACCTTATCAGGATCAACCCTAATCCCATGCTTGGAGACAATAAAACCCAGAAGGCATCCAGACTCGAAAAAAAAAATATGCACTTATGTGGACTTAGACGTATATTGTAGAACCTAAACCGAGCAAATATTTGTTTCAGATGTGCGAGGTGATGGGATCACTTCTTTGAATGAGCTAGAAGGTCATCCAAGTAAGCTTGTACAATATTCCTAATGTTGTGAAAGGCGTATTCCATAGCCCTTTGAAAATTTGCTCTTGGATTCTTCAGACCGAATGGGAGTTTACGATACGCAAATGTGCCCCAAGGATAGAAGAAGACAGTTTTATGCTGGTCATATTTTTTAATCGCAATCTGGTTATATCCCGAGAAACCATCCATAAAGTCAAAAGACTCACATCCGGTGCAATCATCAAAGATCTGATCTATGAACGGCGTAGGATAATTGTCTTTTGGACAAGCAGCATTCAAATCGCAATAATCAACACAAACTCAGATGGTGCCTTGTTTTTTGTCTACGGGGACCAGATTGGAAACCCATTCTGTCAAAGGAACGGGATAGATAAAACCAGCGTTCAGAAGTTTTTCGACATTAGTCTTAATGGCGACCGCTTTGCACGGGTGGACAGGTCGGAGTCTCTGCCGAATAGGTTTGGCATTGTCATAAACTTTGATTTCATGCTTGATGATAGATGGATCTATGTCGGGAATTTCATCATAAGACCAAGCAAACACATTGTGGAATTCCTTAAAAAGGGATGTGAAGCGTGCAATTTCCTCAAGATTGCAATCTACTCCAATCTAAATACTTTCCACGATACCCATTTTGACCGATATATCTATGAGAAAGGTTTTGGAAAGGTTTCCCAAGTTCTCTTCTAAATCGATAGTTTGAATAGTCGTGTAAACGAAGAAGATGATCTCAGGTGGGTGAAAAGATGGGATTTGAGTATTTATCGCGTCTGAATTGAACATCGAAGCACGATGGTAGAAATTTCCCCAAGTTCGTTCTTCTAGAGACATGATCTCTCAAATAGCTTCGTCCGTAGGCAGGACTTCATCGAGGAGATCCTTAGAAAGAACCGTGATGGGTGGGAGGTTTTTACCATTGGTCGAAACCATAGGTGTGGAGGGTTCAAATGACATTTGTATGGCTTGATAAGCCAACTGGGCTGGTGAGAGTGGCATCTGATTTCCGTAGGAATCAATTTCTGAAGGAGCCAGTAGTATCCATGAGTCGATAGAGCTATCCAAAGTGGTAGATAACATTACAACCGTATGTGGAACCTTAGGTAGTGGGAGAGGAAAGCAACCCATCAGGGAAGATGCCTTCAAAAGACTGGTACCAATACTGATGTACGAGTCAGGAACACCTCCTATTAGGGGTACAGTGCTACTTGGTAACATGGCATAATCAGGGGTGCAAAAGGATAACTGATCCACTGTGACTGTTTTCCCATCCAATGGAAAGAGGATGAGTCAGAAGACCAAAGAAACAATGGCATTCATTGCATATGACCAACTGCGACCCAACAATAGATTATAGTCGAGATGACGATCTATGACTTCTATGTCCACCGTTATCATTTTCCCACTAAGGGAAATTGGAAAGCTAGCAAGGTAGCCTTTTGTGAGGAAAGTGTGGCCATCGAAAGCTTTAATGGAATTCGATGGCGGAGACAAAGTGGGAGAACCCAAAGCGAGCCAGCAAGTAGTTGACATAACGTAGGTTGAATCACCTTCATCTATGATAGTACGATGGATTGGTCTCCCTTTCGACACAAATTGCGCCTGGAATGCAAGTTGGTGTGAGAGGCGAGGTTTAGATTTCTCCATGTCAAAGATAGCTAGCGTAGAATCCTAGGGGTCAATCCCACCAATGGCCGAAAGCAAGGCTTTCCTTTGTGTTGGGCAAGTTTTCAATACTTAGAGAGCAGACATAGCTGATGGTGCCTGCACCAAATCTTCTACAATGTTGTAGTTTTGGGCGGCACATGCAGAGGTGTTATGAGTCATGGGTCGAAGTGTCCCTTTGGGGGGATGAAATGCGGGGTCAGCAGTAGGCCATTCGATATGAAAATCGTTGGGCGGTGGTGGATTTGAACTAGTACCATGTTCCTGAGTATCAATGACAGGATTTCCATAAATTTTGGCTCGTGTTTGGAGTTCAACACTTTCTACGCCATAAATGGTGGACGATCCTTCACCAGAAGGATGCGTACCACCATTACCCCTTTTCGGGGGTTGTGGTGGATTTGCAATCATGTGTTGCTGCTGCTGTTGTGGATTAGGGAAGGGATTATGAAGGATGGTAGGTGCCCTCCCAGAGTCCTTGTTTGTGATAAAATCTGTGCATTTCTACAGCTGAGGACATTTTTATGTCAAGTGGTCCTCCGCACAGATTCTGCAAGGAAATTTCATGGGTTTCTCTTTCCCTTTGTCGTTTTTAGTAGCATTTTTCTGATTGGGATTATTCTGATGATCCGACTGCTCTTCTGAAGAAGAGGTCTTTTTCTTGTTCTTCTTGTTTTTTCCACTAGGTTTTTGTGAAATTTGCACAGAATTTACCTCAGCGGTAGGAAGAGTAGTTGATTGGTTAGGGGCGATGGCAGCCGAAGATGGCTGGGAGGTTTGCCCACTAGGTTGTTTTATGGCTATACCGGAGATTGCACCAACGAGACCATCAGCGTGTGCTCTAGGTTTCTGAGTAGCGGGAGGATTCAGATTACCAAGGGCATAAGGGAGTAAATCATATAGCGTGCCAGATTGCGAATAGATAAAATCTAAATTTTGTACACGACGAATGGACTGATCTTCCGTGACCGCACCAGACAGACATATGTCCTTAGCTAGGTTTGGTAAGAGTGACTTACAAAACCAATCAGATAAGAGATGATCTGGGATTTTCACTTTGACTAACCTCCTCCTACGTCTCCATTCATGAATGTGATCGGAGATGTGGGTGGCGGTGTCTTCGCGCAACGAGGTTAAGAGTTCTGTGTTAATTTCGTATCTAATAGGTAATTGGAAGTTTTTAAGAAATTCCATAAAGTTAAGGCGCCCAAAAGTGTTGATAGTTCGTGTGGTAACTCAATGAACTATTTGCGCATTGTATCTATTTTAGGTACCAGATGTACTGGCTCTTACCACTCCCTGTAAGTCCCTAAAAATTTTGCTGTTAAATATACCTCAAAATCATGTATATCACTGTGGGGGCTACTACCAAGGATGAAGACGCTATATGGGCAGTGTCAATCTAGATCCCGATCCAGTTTCGACATCTCCAAAGGAACCCCAATATATAGCATGCCCAATTTAATGCACTTAAGGTGTCTGCTTCTCATGCACCCCTCGGTGTTGTCTCACGCCAATCCCCGGTGGTAGGAGTAACTCACACAGAGTGTGGTGCAGTAGGATTTCACTTATTAATGACTCTAGTCTCAAGTTTTGAGATCTTGGGTGATTTTCCACTTCTCCTACCCCAAGATCCTAGCCTGAACTACTGTTGGTGTGAGCTCAAAAAAATTTATATGATTAATTTTATTATCGCTTGATTCTTAGTGACTTGATTATTAGTCTTGCAAAGGGGGATTGGATGTATGAAATGTGATGATACTCTTGACTCAAAAAAATATGCAGAAAATATGCTCTAAACATTCAATTTCAATGAAGAGTTTTTCTACAAGGAGAGATTTCTTTCAACATCCGCGCACCAAACATTCAAATAACCCAGTTCAACTTTAAAGATTCAGACATTTATCTATCCTCTCTTAACAGCCTTTTAACCAAAAAAATTTCAGAAATAATGTAGCTAAGTTCATAAAACTAAAAATAAAATTTCCTCTTTCAAAAATCAGATGCGATTGACATTTAACTTTTCAAAAATAGGAACAAAAGACAAAAATGCTAGCTAGTAAACAAGCACAAGGATCTAGCAAGAGAAGCTATTCTAATGGCCAATAACTCCACAGCCAAAGGGGAAACACAACAGAGGTGCAAACAGCATTTTTGGCTGAGTAACGTAGGCAAGCAGAGGTTACATAGCATTAGCATTGAGACTAACACACTACATTTGAGCAAAGACCACGTTATAATGCTTTGAAACACTTACAGGGGAAGTGTTAGTCAGGGTAAAGTTGCACAGATGACTAAGCAAGGTCTGGTCTAAACTCTATGAGCTTTTGAGATGTTCACTGAGCATATAAGTTGGTCAGAAGGATATGTGAATAGAAGGAAAAAAGGAATGTCATAGGAACAATCCAGAAACTTGGGGTTTCATCCCCAGCGGAGTCACCAATTCTGCTATAGGGTAATATGATTGGGTGGTGGTTACTAAATATCCTTCTCAGGGCTTTCTGGTGCCTGAGGTAGACAGTTAGATTAACTGTAAAGTTCACAAAGAATTTTCATACATGTTCATGCTAATATCTATAATCGAAAAAGTAAGATGGAGAGATTACCTCTTTATCGATAGTAGATCCTATGGAGAACAACCAGCAGCGAAGAAGAGATCCTTCTTCACCATCTCCAAATCCAGATCCTGTAATCAATCAAAACACCCGTGTAATATCTACAAAAGTATAGTTTGTTATTGATTAAACTAGCATATAAGAAACATGAAACAATGCATATCTAAGCCATTCATATCATGCTACATAGACGATTGAAAAACAATTGTGACACTGATGCATTGAATGGAAAAAACATATACAGTTCTATTGATTTATAAAAATGAGGATTACAATCGTTGGTTGCACCAAGCCCTCCTCAGTCTCCCAATTCCTCTCCTTATTTCTCTATTTCCGAGTGTGATGATGCTCAAGGCAGAAAGCTCTCATTGAATTTCGCCGATCTTCAAACCTCACACTACAACAATGAAATTTTGTTCCACATATATTCAATCCTTCAACCTTAGACCAAGAGCCGACAGCTCCATTTTATAGAATATGGTGAGGACAAACATTTCCAACTTATTCAACCAGTTTGTAATGGGAAAGATCAAGATGTTTCCATGTTCTTCCATGCTTTTGCCTCCTTAGGAGTCCAGTTGTATTTGGCAAGGCCTGATAAAAAATTTGTGCCTTTTAGTTTCTATTTTGCACTAGTCCTTTATGAGTAAAAGCTGGAAGTGCCAGTCATTTTTCCGCAAGATCTTTTCCATTTTCACACTCAAACATGGATAATGTTGCCCCTTGGTCAAGATAGAGTGTTACCCTAGGTACTAACGCTCCCTTTACATGTCTCAAGTGCGTTATAACGCTGTCTAGCTACTCCTGGGATGCGTTACCTTGGCAGAAATGGGTCTTGTTTAGGTCATTTTCTTCCTTCCATGTTACTTTCTCCTCTAAACTGATGAGGAGGTAATTTGTCCTATAACAAAGTCCATTTGTTAGGCCGCACACTGTCAATATCACAGTTGGTCACAAGCATTACAAGTTATCTCTATCCTCGGATCTTCGTTCATCACGGTTATGGGTTAACTATATAAAACCCTTCTCTTCAGTGGCTCTTCATATTCAACAAAGGCTTCTCAGGAGGGAACTTCATGAAATGGGGACCATTGCTTCTTAAGGAGGGAGGAATGATCCGAATGGAAAATGGCATCCACGCATGGTATTCATCTACCCATGTTATCCATCCACCCATGGTATTGTAAATGGCATCAACCCATGGTATTTATCCACCCATTGTATTTATTCGCCCATGGTATTATAACTGACATCTATCCATGATATTCATTCACCCATGGTATGCATCCACCCATGGTATTCATCCACACATGGAATTTACCCATGGTATTGTAAGTGGTATCTACCCATGGTATTGGCCCATGGTATTGTAAGTGGTATATACCCATGGTTTTGACCCATGGTATACACCTATGGTATCTATGCATGGTATTGTAACTCAAAAAAGGCTATAAATAACAAGCCTTGGTTTTTAAAAGGACAGGTTGTCCATCCAATGTAGCTTCTACAATTATTCTCTGTTTTAATTAAACAAGTTTCTTTGTGGTTTTAATTGCAGTGTGTTCTCTTCTTTTTCTGGCATTCTCATTTTGCAGATCTTGTCAGATCCATTTCAACTTTTTTTAGATCTTGGGGGTCTCCCCCCAAGATCCGGATCATGTGTTTTCCCCATGAAGGGAGGATTGTTACTGTTGATCAGATGGACTATTCTCCAATAGATCCAAATGCATCTTCTGACTCTACTATACCCTTGGTGAATGATGCCAAGCAACCTGTGGAGAATTTAGGGGTCGAAATGTATACCTCATTGATGGGTACTTTTGATCTTCTACCTCCTTCCATTCATATTAATGCTATCTCATCCTCTAGGGATCCTACTTAAAGAAATTTATTCCAAACTCATTATTTTTCGGACCCTTGGACCTTACCTTCTCTTACTACCACATTAGAATAAGGTAAAGTGGGCGGAATGGCATTTCCTATATCTGCAGCAGAGATTTCTTATCAGTCTATTAAGACTCTGTAGATTCTATTCCAATTTCTCTTTCGTCAGAGGATTTGGATGGAGATGTGGCTCTGGCTTGGACACTTAATTTATCTTCTGCTCAGGACTGCCTTGATATTGTTCTTCCATCAGAAGAGGCTATCCTTGAGGTAATGACTGGTGTGGAAATACTGTGGGATAATTTGCATCATCGGTCCTATTTTTTACCGGATTTGGAGAATCTGAGTCAAGAATGTCTAGCCCTTTGTCTTCTGGTTTTGTTCATTCGATCCTAGACCCTTTAACTACAGCATAGGTATTTTCTTAAGGGAACATGGCTGTCATTTCTAAGACCATCTCGGTGAACATTTCCAGGGATCCCAACGTTATAGAGAATGTTTTCATCAAATCTGAATGTTCCCCTGAAGAGGTTTAGACTTACACTGATATCTTTAAAGAGTTTCGAGATGTGCTTGCTTAGTCTTATGAGGAAATGCCTGGAATTGATCCATATATTGTCCAGCATGAGATCAAGACTTACGAGAATGCTAAGCCTATATGGTAGAAGCTTCATCCGGTCAACCCTAGGAAAGACGTAGCTATCAAGACCGAGGTCGAGAAGATGCTTAAGGTAGGTTTCATATACCCCATTCCTTTAACTGAGTAGGTTTTGAATCCAATTCCTGTGGACAAGAAACAAGGAATGATCTGTGTCTGCATTTATTTCAGGGATTTGAATAAGGCATGTCTGAAGGATAATTACCCCACACCATTTATTGATCAAATTATTGATGAATGTGCAGGGAATGATATTTTCTCCGTCATGGATAGTTTCTCAGGATACAATTAGATTACTATATGTCTTGAAGATCAGCACAAGACTTCTTTTATTTTCCCCTGGGGTACATTTTCATACAAAAAGATGCCTTTTGGTCTTAAAAATGTTGGAGCTACTTTCCAGCGGGCCATGTCTTATGCTTTCCATGAAATCAAGCATATCATCGAAGCTTATTTGGATGATTTAGTTGCGCGTTCTCGAAAGAGAAATGATCATCACTCTCATATTCGACAGATTTTTGAAAGATTTCATTATTATAAAAAAAATTTGAACCGTAATAAGTGTGTTTTCGCCGTCACATTCTGTAATATCCCAAAAAGGGAGAATGCAGTAATACTTCACACAATATAAGAACTTACAGCAAGATAAACAATAAATCTAAGTACAAATCAGAATATGCAGAAAGAGCTGAGCCATTTTATTATATAGGATATGATTCAGTTACACAAGTACAAAATATAGTTGGATCTAGCCAAAAAGATGAGCTAGGATCACCCTGAAAACATGCATACAACAGGTACAACGTAACTGGAGAGGCTCTGCAGCAAATACTACATTGTCCCTTCAGCGGAATATAAACATAGAGTTGCAGGCTGAAAAGGGAAATGCAGATCTACTCAAAACTGGAGCTCCGATGATGCCAAGATTCAAGATATGGCCAATGTGATGGATTCCCAAGATAACCCAAAAAGTATTTTCCAGATCTGCAACTTTGGAAAAATCACCTTCCCAGGGTTTGATCCTTGATTTGCTGGGAAATATAGACTTGAAGCTAGATTTGAAGAATATATGGCTGAAATTTGTGCTCAGATCAGATCTATGCTTGAAGGGTTGATCCCTTCCTCAGATCTATGAGCTAGAAGCTCTAGATCTAGCTTCTCAATCCTCCAATGATGATTGCAGCTGCTGTAATACAACTGCCTCTAAAAAATGTGCTGTGAGGGAAAGAGAGGCCTTTTTCCAGCTGAAAATTGATGTAATAAACTCCAGGTTGATGGCAAGACTGATGGCAATGTGAAGGAATGATCCTTCACTGGATTGCTAGCTGAAGTACTAGCAACTTCCTTCCTCCTTTTTGATCTGCAATATGGACAGCCTTGTTCCTGAAGGGAATACTGCTGCTAGGAGGTCAATAGCTTTTGACCTGATGCGAGATCTGCAATTTGGCTCTGGGGGTGTTGATCTATAATCCCAAGTGATGGGAATAATCCCTCACCTTGTTCTCCAACTGAATTACTAAAGACAACTTCTACCTTCCAAATTGACCTTCAGAAATCTGCAGATTTCTGAATATGAATGTTCTGCAGAAAGTAGAAAAAGGAAATGGCACTTAAATCCTGATGTATAATGAAGTGCAATTCTTTTTCTAGAGCTACTCTAAGAAAGAGGTGGGATTCCTGCCCAGGAACACCCTGTGCTAAACAACACCTGCAATCTTTTCTAAATATCCCAAGAATGCAGTCGAATGTTAATTGACAATTCCAGATCTAAAATATCATACATAAATAATCCAAGATTCCTTTCACCTTTGCCTCCATCTCCTTTATAATGTTTGAGCCTCCTCAAGCCTTGGCCCTAATCTCAACTACGCAGTCTCATGTGGACAAGATCCTCCAAATGGGACTACATTGTTTGACCAAATCGACCAAACAGTCTAGGTGCAATGTACACCTCCTCCATCATGTGTGCTTTATTTTCACATGATCCTCCATCACTTTATCATGAATTCTCAATGATCCTTTGTTTGACATCTTCAAGATCTTAGTTGACTGAATCAACCCTCCATGATCTTTCTCATTAAATGAGACGTGATCTCCAATCACATTCACATCAGTAGTTGCTCAACTACCTCTTTTTGCAAATCTAGGCTAAATTAATCCACATTCACACACATAAAGTGGATATTTATTCTTATTGAGAATTGTGGGTCCCTCCACCCTTTTATTTACTTAATTCATTAAGAAAATCAAGGACTCTAATATTCCAAATATAATGTGAAAATTTGGGAATATTACAGTCCCCCCTGACAAATTTTTGCTTGTCCTCAAGCAACTCCAAAAGTAGATGCAAGGTCATATATTCCCCTCCAATTGGCATCCACATAAGGAAGGCTTCCTCTATTTGTTGCAATAGGTTATGTATGTTTGGTTCCAAAGTTGTCTTTTAAAAACATAAATAATGACCTCCAATTGTTTCGTTAGGTGTCCTCCTTCCATCATGAAGTACCAAGTGACAACCATATGATGTCCAACATCATCATCAATACATGAGAGACATAAAATAAAGTAGCTCTCTCCACAAAGGAAAAGCTCCATCATACAATACACTCCTTCATCCCATGTTTCATGAACTTGATTGAGCATTGTTATGCTCTCATTCTTAGCCCTATTGGCCTTATTAGATCCAAACTTCATCATTCCAAATTTATGCAAAATAAGAAGGGAAGAAGTAACATGAGTGGACAAATATGTCAAACCATATTCTCCTGACAATAACCACTGGAGTAAGGCCCTTTGCTGCCATCCTCCATCTCCTCCATGTAAGATGGATAAGCTAAACTCCCCCAAAAGCAACCAAAGAAACAAGAGATCTTGCTGCTTCCTCTCCCCCTCATGTGCATCATGAAGCAAAAGCATAGTAATGGACATATGTAATGTCACATCAGCCCAATACAAAACATCATCAATGTACATCATAAGATCATTATGCCAAATTTTACACAATACAAAACACATAGACATAGGAGATGTCATGTGGTGGCCAAACTCTCTCAAGTGAACCCAAAATGAACATGCCTCCCTTTGCTGAAATTTATCATTGATACACAAGGCATGATTTAGAAAATGATGAGCTATTGGGTGGTATCCATACTCACCCAAGAGAAACCAGTGCAGCCATGCCTCCTTCTTTATTTCATATGTGTTTTTCAAAGCATGGATAAGAAAAATAGAAGCCTTTGGAGAGTGATAAAAATCTCCCAAATGAAACCAACGTAATCAAGCTTGACAGCCCATATAAATCTGCAAGTGATCATGTGATCCCTTGCTCATCATCCTCATCCATTCACCCCAATATGGAAGATGAGTGAGGTGCTGCAAAATCATGGTATCCTCCCTTTGTAGAATACCATCTCCCTCAAACTGTTGAAGAACTTTGCACTTCATGAAAAGTTGAAGTGAATCTCTAATGAGATCTCTTAATGAGATTCTCTCTCCATCAAATGCCCTCCAAAACCAAAGAAGTTTTGGATTTACTGCAAGTAGAAGTTTCTCTTTGAGTAGTGAGATGCTCATTGAGAAAGTTCATCTAGAAGGGAGAAAATGTTTCTCATCTCAAGATGTATACCATTTGTCATCTTTGCTTCCATTGCTTCATGAGTGAAGCTACCTCCTGAATGCTCCAAGAATGATGAATTCCCTTCTTTTTCACAGCTACTAAGTGACAGTGCTATAGATCTGCGGGGTGATACATGCATTGTCTCAAAGAAAGTTACAACACTGATCTCACAATCAGCCATTGTACATAGGATAATGCTAATCCCATTTTCTAAAACTCTACATCTCAACTCAAAGGGTTGAATGTAGCTCAACAATGATGAATAGGGATAGTTTTCAATCTCCTCCTTGATTAGATCAAGGGTCCTCTACGCTGTGAAATGTCTTTGCTTCAATTCAGCATTTTTTTCTAACCCTTGGTTATGCATTGATCTTGAAACAATATGTGCTGAAATTTTATGCATATCTTGGATCAACTAATATGTGGGAACCTCTTGACAGAACACAAAAGTTCCTCCAACCGAGACAATAATGGCTCCAACTGCTGGTAAGAGTGATGGCCTCTTTTCTTCAAGTGTACCAGCACTGGTATCTTCCTCCTCCTCCTCATGCATCTCCTGATCCATGCATGGGACTCCATATTTCAAGAGCTCAAGACTACCTTGCAAAGATGCAAGTGTCTCTTCTCTAGATACAAGTACTTTTGCAGCAGGTGGTGAAAGTAGTGACCTCTTGACAAGATTGACATTCTCCTTGGTTTCCTTGGGAAATTTCTCTTTGTGGCACATCTTTGTCTTCCCCACATCAAACTCCTTCCTCAACTTGTGAAATAAATATGAATAATTGGTCACCTTTGCATGCTCTAGGTGCCCAAACCACCAATCCTCTGCTTCATCTAAGAGATGAAGTGCTGCAATTTGAACAGCCTCTTCTTCAGCCACAAGATGTAGCTTGAAAAATTAATCTAACTCCCTCCTCCAAGCCTTGACATTTCTTGAGGAAGATCCATCAAATGTAGGTAAATAGAATCTATTATGCCTCTTTCTTCTATTACTGCTATAGGATCCTCTCTCTTCTCTAATCTGGAAGAATTGTTGGAGAGTTAGCTTCTCCTTGAAAGCTCTAGACTGTGTTTGTACTCTTTCAGATATATACTGAGAGTCTCATGAGTCTTAGGTTCATTCCTTTCTTCACTTCTATACCTCTCACCCTCTTCAAAGAAAGTGGGCATAGTGGATCTATGAGGAGATCTAGGATTCTTTGGTCTTCTTTTCTGCTGATAGGAAGTACTTTCCTCATCGGATCTTCTTCTTGGATATTCTCTCTGTTCTTCCTTCTTCATTTGATTGACCTCCTTGGAGAGATCTTGCATGGATCTAAAGAAAGGAGTGACAGATCCCACATCCTCCATGATAGTTCTCATCTATCTTTTCTTCTTTCAATGCAAAATATGAAGTGTCTACAAGCTGAGCAAAAGATCATGCTCGGATACCACTGTAATATCCCAGAAAGGGAGAATGCAATAATACTTCACACAATATAAGAACTTACAGCAAGATAAACAATAAATCTAAGTACAAATCAGAATATGCAGAAAGAGTTGAGCCATTTTATTATATAGGATATGATTCAGTTACACAAGTACAAAATATAGGTAGATCTAGCCAAAAAGATGAGATAGGATCACCCTGAAAACATGCATACAATAGGTAAGCATAACTGGAGAGGTCTGTAGCAAATATTGTGTTGTCCCTTTAGTAGAATATAAACATAGAGTTGCAGGCTGAAAAGGAAAATGCATATCTACTCAAAATTGGAGCTCTGATGATGCCAAGATTCAAGATCTCGCCAATGTGATGGATTCCCAAGATAACCCAGAAAGGATTTTCCAGATCTACAACTTTGGAAAAATCACCTCCCCAAGGTTTGATCCTTGATCTGTTGGGAAATACAGATATGAAGCTAGATCTAAAGAATAGATGGCTGAAATGTGTACTCATATCAGATCTATGCTTGAAGGGTTGATCCCTTCCTCAGATCTATGAGCTAGAAGCTCTAGATATAGCTTCTCAATCCTCCAATGATGATTGCAGCTGCTGTAACACAACTGCCTCTAAAAAATGTGCTGTGAGGGAAAGAGAGGCCTTCTTCCTGTTGAAAAATATTGCAATAAACTCCAGGCTGATGGCAAGACTGATGGCAATATGAAGGAATGATCCTTCACTAGATTTCTAGCTGAAGTACTAGCAACTTCCTTCCTCCTTTTTGATCTGTAATATGGACAGTGTTATTCCTAAAGGGAATACTGCTGCTAGGAGGTCAATAAATTTTGGCTTGATTCCAGATATTCAATGTGGCTCTGGGGGTGCTGATCTATAAGCCCAAGTGATGGGAATAATCCCTCACCTTTTTCTCCAACTGAAGTAATGAATACAACTTCTACCTTCCAAACTGATCTTCAGAAATATGCAGATTTCTGAATATGAATGTTCTGCAGAAAGTAGAAAAATGAAATGGCACTTAAAGCCTGATGTATAATGTAGTGCAATCCTCTTCCTTCGAGATCACTCAAAGAAAGAGGTGGGATTCCCGCCCAGGAACACCCTGTGCTAAACATCACCTGCAATCCCTGCTAAACAGCCCAAGAATGTAGTGGAATGTCACTTGAAAAATCCAGATCTAAAAGATCATGCATCAAATAATACAAGATGCCTTTCATCTTTTCCTTCATCTCCTTTATAATGTTTGAGCCTCCCCAAGCCTTGGCCCTAATCTCAACTGCGTAGTCTCATGTGGACAAGATCCTCCAAGTGGGACTGCGCTATTTGACCAAATCAACCAAATAGTCTAGGTGCAATGTACACCTCCTCCATCATTTGTGCTTCATTTGCACATGATCCTCCATCACTTGATCATGAATGCTCAATGATCCTTTGTTTGACATCTTCAAGATCTTATTTGACTAAATCAACCCTCCATGATCTTTCTCATTAAATGAGACATAATCTCCAATCTCATTCACATTAGTAGTTGCTCAACTACCTCTTTTTGCAGATCCAAGCTAAATTAGCCACATTCACACACACAAAGTGGATACTTATTCTTATTGAGGATTTTGGGTCCCTCCACCCTTTTATTTACTTAATTCATTAAGAAAATCAAGGACTCTAATATTCCAAATATAATGTGAAAATTTTGGAATATTACACATTCGGTCGGTTGCTGGGATTCATTATGTCTACTGAAGGGATTCGGGTAGATCCCTTCAAGGTTGAGGCAATACTTCAATTGCCTCCCTCGTCTTCTATTTTTCAACTTAAAAGTCTTCAAGGAAAAGGTAATTTCTTGAGCATATTCATCGTTAACTACACTAAGGTGACAAAAGGATTTATGAGATTATTGAAGAAGGGAATTCCATTCTTGTGGGATGACTTTTCTCAATGCCCGTTCGATGCTTTGAAAAAATCATTGACCTCTACTCCTTTATTGAGTCCACCTGATTATAGTAGAGACTTCCTTTTGTATCTCGTCGCAGTATAATCTACTATAGGTATGGTTCTGGTTCAGGAGGATGATTCTCTTTGTGAGCATGTTATTTATTACCTAATTCAAGGTTTGGTAGGTCTTGAACTGCGATATTCTCCCATTGAGAAGTTAGCTTTGACAAATATCCATGTTGTCTAATGACTCAGGCATTACATTCTCCTTCGCAAACTTATACTTTGGTAGCAGTCAGTCCTTTTCAATTTTTCTCAGTAGGCGAGTGATTGGGGGAAAATACAATTGATGGATTGTCATTTTACAAGAATTCAATCTTGAATTCTGATCTGCCAAATCCAAGAAACCATTGGTATTTGCGGAGTTGATCTCTAAGTTGCCTTGTGGAGAAGAGATTATTTATGAGGAGTCGTTCCCTGACGAACATATTTTCCTCATTTCTTCGCAAGATCCTTGGTATGGGGATATCATTGTTTATCCCCAGACTTCTAATTTTCCCCTCTTTTTCAAAAGATGAGCATCGAGTTGCGTCACTTGGAAAAAAGTTATCTTATTATCGGTGATGCTCTGTATCGTCGTGGGTTCAAATCGATCCTTAGTCGTTGCTTAACTCTTGAAGAGGAAAGGTTGTGTTGAATGATTTCCATATTGAGCTTGTGGTGGTAATTTATCTCAGCTCGCTACAAGTTAAAAGATTTTGCGTGCTGGATATTTTTTGACCCTTGATTTTCAAATATTGTGTTGAGGCGGTTAAAAAAATTCATCCTTGTCAAGTTTATACTCAGAAGATGCGCGTTCATCCAGTTCCACTCTTTCCTATTATCACTATCGGTCCATGCACTAAGTGGGGAATTTATTTTACTACTTGTAACTCACCTTCAGCCAAAATTCACAAGTACATTATCGTAGCAGTGGACTACTTCACCAAGTGGGCCGAGGCTATGCCTACTTTCTCAAACGATGGTGAAACACTAGCCTTGTTTTTGTTCAACTAAGTCATTTCTCACTTTGGTATTCCCAAAGAGATTGTCACTGACCATGGCAGCCATTTTCAGAACTCCATGATGGCTGAATTGGCTCTTAAATTAGGTTTCTGACAAGAGCATTCGTCTTTGTATTATCCTCAGGCCAATGGGTTGAAGCCGTGAATAAATACTTAAAGGTTATCCTTCAAAGGACAATAAATAAAGCTAGGTCCAATTGGCATGTCACGTTGTATCCTGCGCTTTGGGCATACCGAATGTCTGTTAAGACTGCAACTGTGTTCACTCCTTTCCAACTAGTTTATGGTTTGGAATCTATCTTTCCTGTTAAGTGTGAGATTCCTTCCCTTAAGCTGGTTGTTGAGCTTCTTCCCGACACTTCAAGTCTCGAAGAATGCCTTGTCTATCTAGTACGTCTCGATGAGCAGCGTTGAGATGCAACTACGATTAACTAGGCCCATAAGAAAAGAGTGAAGGTTCAGTACGATAAGGCAGTCAAACCTAGGGTTTTCTCTGAAGGTGACCTCGTTTTGGGTCTCCCCGATTACGACAAATATGCCTTGGGAGTAGGGAAATTGAAATCCACATAGTATGGCCCTTTCATTGTAAAAAGAGTCCTTAAGAAGGGAGCTTATGCTTTGGTTGACTTCGATGGAAACGAGCTAGCAGATCCCAAAAATGGGCTCTATATTAAGAAGTATTATGCCTAGGCAGTTTCCTAGCATTTGCTTTGGTTGCATATATTGTATTTTTGTGCATATCTGTCTATCGATTTTTGGTGTGACCTTGATGTTTTTTATCTGATTTGGTGGGTGTTTGTGGAAGATATCAGTCATTTTGGCTTTGTCAATGGTGCTAGTTGACATACCTAGAATCTTGCTTCCGTGACTTGGGTAATCTACTATCCATCCGGTTAGTTGCTAGTCTCAAGGGGTGTGTGTATTGGTCTTGCTTCGAATAATGTAGTAGAATATAATGTTGTGATCAATCTACTTTCAGAGGAAATTTCTCTTGGTATTGGTTCGTTAGTAGTGTACTTGGATTCGCAGCTGGTGGTTTCACAATTGCACAACACCTATCGTGTCAGAGATCCATTTTTATATCATTTATTTATGAGAGTGCATTTGTTGCAAAGATCATTTAATTATCTTACATGTCCATCATCAAAAAATATTACAGTCATCTGGTCATCATAAAAGTATATCCCTGTGGACCCTACCCTGGATATGTGTCACGAAAGAACACTATGGTTGTAGCCACACGATGGAATAACCACACCCAATCGCGTGGTACACCGACCACACATCTCTGAACTGCCTCAGGGAGGTCCTCTACTACAGCCATAAGTACATGGCAGGTCAAACTCTCCAAGTTCCTCTGAATAGCATGGAGAACTCTCCCAGGGTCCTCTGCGGCATCCTCAGCCTCTCTTCCACAATGCCTGTGCCTTGGGAAGCCCAGGGGTCTAACTGGTCCAATATCTGTAACATGATCAATAAATTTGTAAGTCAATTGTCCTCTCAAAAAGATTTTTTTATTTTCATATTTTCATTGAAAATTTAAAAATTCATATAATCAGAAAATAATTTAAATGTGATCTTACCAATCTCTCCCCATGTTGCACTGGGTGGTAAGGGAAAATAAGCATCTCCCCTAAAGTCCATACCATCATAGGGGTAATCCTCCACGGAAATCACTTCTTCTCCCCACCATAGCAAGAACTCGTCATCCCAGGTATTTCTAGGGACTTCACCACCCCCTAGCCTCTTCATCAGATCAGCCCATCGTGCTATACATGGATCTTATGGGTTGCTGATAGTAGAGATAACTTTGGGTCGAAGCCCTAAAATCCTCTCGAAGAAGAATGTGCACAAAATGGTCCCATAACCAAAAATTTTAGTTTTATTCTTCTGGATGGAGGTTAAATGTTTCTTCAAATTGGTTAGCAAGGTTGTGCACCAATCATATATTGTACTCAGGCATTCAACTGCCAACCTCATGTTCCCTCGTGAGGCTTGGTGCAATGAAGCTGACCTGGCTACTCTGACAATGGTGAAAAGAAGTGTTTTCATGTGTAGCCCTTCCACATCTCTAATTGGAATCTATGTCCCGACCTTCTGAGTACCCTTAGCACAGTATATGCGAATGTAATCCTCCACATTCAATCCTCTTGTGGGCTTGCCTTGTAAATTTATTGGTTCTCCCCTTTGAGAGAGTCCAGTTATAAAATATATATCTTCAATCTCAATCCTTAAAGGAATTTGATCAATCATGAAGCAGTCCTCCTCTGGGTCCCAGTAATTCATGAGCATTTCAAGAAATTTGGTGTTCGTTTCATATTTGGCATCTTAAAAAACTTGAGCAAACCACATCCCTGGAGTATATCTAAGGAAAATTGGTTCTCCATTACCTCAATATAAATTGTGCTATGCTCCCTCTCTCTCCAGCTAATGGTCATCCTTAATCAATTCATCAAAAATGCACTAGATGTTCATTTTAAAATTTCACTCTGCACATACGCGAGTTCCTTCCTATACAGTCACGTCTAGACGCAGGTTTGAAATTATGAACCCGTGTATACGTAGAGGGTTTCTCAAAACCATAAATCCTGTGGTGAAATTCATAAAAAATTACTTGAAGTGATAATTAAAATGATTACAAAGTTGACTGAGAAGAATACTTGGAATATTTGGGCTGATTCGGCTGATAATTGGTCTAGTTTGAAGTTGGGTATTTTTTTCTCCAGAGATCTTTAATATTTTCTTCAATACACAAATGACCAAATGTGAGTCCAAAAGGCCTATTTATGCCAAAAGTTCAAACCCTCTTGTCTAAAGTTTTGAATTTACTTTTTGAATTTGTCCAAGACTTTATTACCTTTTGGCTTGTAAATGTTGGGATAGGTTGTTTTCAAGTCCATTTGACAATTTTGAGATGATTCCATGTCTGCTTCGATTCCATGATCGTTGACCTATCATGGCAGGTATTGTGTTTGGAACTAGCATATAGGTTAGGGAATTCACTTTCTGTTGCACTTATGCATACTAGCCTCCATACTAAAATATTTCCATAGGGTCAATCCCATCATGTTATGATTATTAAACCATTTTCATTTGCCAACTTATAAGTCATCACATGATGGTAGATCCATCTTTTACATGGGCTTCTTAGTTAGATCCTCGTTAGCATATGGTGCCCATGCTACAAATTGTGTAGGCTCAGGAGTCCTCTTTAGTCCCACTGTGACTTATGTAACGAAGCTTCATTATTCTTCTTCTTCGCTATATTTTTGGCTTTATACCCTAGAGGCTCCCATTTTAGTTGTTTTGGTGCATTGCATATTGACCATTTGTATATCTTGGCCTTAAGTCGGCTTCACTTGGACTTGTGTATAAGCCCTCTTTTTTACCATGTCTTTCTACAAAGTCAGCCTTGCAATCACGTAGCCTCTGCAACTCCGCACCTTTTTCCCATGGATGGAACATTCCTCTGAGTGTCATTTACCAGTTTTGCAACCTTACATTGAGTATAGAATTTTTCTTATCCAAAGAACTAGAGCATATTTTCATCTACACTCATTCTATCCATTGTACTATAGGCATTATTTTATTATTTTTAAGGCTTTCAATTTGAAAAAGAAAAAAAAAATCAAATATCCCAAAAAGAGTGAGATCGGGACATTATTTCCATATTTGATGGCAGCTAAGAGTCAGTTTTGTTTCCCTTGAAAAAAGCACAAAAAAGCTAAGTCTTTTCTCCATTTTGGGATGGGCTTTAGTTTGACTTAGGAGAATCCATAACCTTGTTATCGAGTTAGTACTCCCCTGGTTGGTTATCTCTTTCAATCATATGGAGGGTTTGTTCATGCCTCCTGCATGAAAAACTTATACAAATTTATCATATGTTGCCATAGTCAAAATGAGTCGTGCTTTTGTTCAAGGGAAGTAAACCTGAGAAGACCTTTCTACGGTGTCTCTTGACTCATTTTTTGGACAGCCATCCCCGATCGGTCAGACTCTTGTTCTATCACATCAGCTATTTGGTCCTTTGCTCGTGCTGGTTTGAGAGGATCTCCATTGAATTTTTTCTGGTGGGTTTGTCTCTTATCGACTTTGAAAATTTGCTTTGAGAGTAAACCTAGAGCCGCACCCTAGCCCTATTTACATTATTGATAGGTGACCTTGTGCTCGGGATTTGATCAACACCATGGGTCTTTGACTAAGTGGTTTCCCCTGTGTTCGACATCAGCTTTCATTATCACACCTGGGATTCGTGCAATACCTTGGTTTCCATTTGACCCTATCAGTGGATTCCTCACCTCTTTGTTAGCTTTCATTATTGGTTGGTTTAGAAGGTTTTTGTTGTGCACTAGCTACATTTTGTGCATGCTGGAAACATGCTTCAGGTTGGCTACTTCACTTTTCTTCATCTGATTCCTTCCAAAAAAATTTCTGCAGGTTACACTCGTGCTGGATTGATGTGGGATACCTTAATGCCTTCCTTCCAACAAACCTTTTCCCATCCACTCCGACACATATTGCTCTAGGAATAAAGTCTAGAGTCCTTTTGTCAGTACCTTAGTGTTTGCAGTCATTAGTGGAATATTCCTTCACTATTGACAATGAGAACACATCCGTGTCTCCTAATTGATAGATTCTATCAAGTGTTCGACTTCAACTCATTCATTCACGCTTGTTAGATTGTACTGGGATACCTTGACTCTCATCATCATCATCGGTGAGTTGTACTGCGTTTGTTAATGGTATACATCAATGACCGGTAATCAAATGATTTCTCACATGGTCGAATTCATCTCATTTATTTCCATTGTGTAGAATTGTACCATTTTTCTCAGTGAAGACCTTGGGTTTGCATCAGCATGCTTTGGTTCACTTTGACATCTCCTTCAATTTTCTTCCAGTGACACCATCCACCCTTATATGTTGCAGTTCATTACAACATCATTCTGTATGTTGGCACCTGAGTTGCATGCAGTACCACTTTTTCCGCCACTTATGATTTGGTACTTGGAGATTCAGTTATTACTTCAGTGACCAGATATCTTTGCAGCATCATTGCTTAGTCTTCAACATGTGATACTTTGACATGACTTTGATATACATTTCCGAGCAGTGATCAAATGATTCACTATGTACTTTACAGTTTCTACTATATTTGTATACATATTGGATACGATCCATAATTTTTATGTGGACATGCTTTACTTTCACTGAGCATGGGTATGCTCACCTCAGACATGAGCTTACTTTCTGATTTCTTTCACTGGTTTTTGGCAGGCTAAAATATGGTGAAGTCCTCTCAAGTCCTCACAATATTATTTCTTATGCACATAATACATTTCGGCCATCATGTACCCCTTCTAACCTCATATATTAGGGGAAATATGCTATAGCATCATTTATCACCTTTATATACTTGATGATCTATATATTGGCCTTGGGAATCCTTTTCCATTCAGACTTGGTCATTTTCTTAAAAAACATTATTTTGAATTTCATATGCGACTCTGCCCTGTCTTACATGCGTGTAGATGCTGGTCCACTCATATCTGACCCGTGTCTACAATTTAAAATATTAAAAAATATATAAACTCCCTATTAATTGGGCGGGGTTTATGGGTTTTACCTTAATCCCACCTACACTAACTAGTTTCCAAACTGTTTCCCAACTGAAAAAATTGTTTTCACGAAGTATAAATACACCTAATTGGGAAGGCCTAAGGGAGAAGAGAGAAAGGAATTGATACTATAGCCTGTTATAGCCCAGATCAAGTCTGATTATCCATGTACCTCTTGCACTTCCCAGGTTCAGGAAACTCTTGTTTCCTTCTTTGAGATGTTCACCTCCTTTATGTGACATCCTTGTGCACCTTTTTATGGAAGAATATTGTTGAGTATTGGGTTGGACAGATCCGGAGGACAGTTTCTCTTAGAGCCATGGCTTATTTCAAGTGATATCTCCACATTCTTTTACATACATCAATAAAATAATCTTTGTCCTGTTCCTAATGTCATGATATTATATGTTTTATTATACATGTTAATGAACTTATAATTTTTTATTTCATGTTATCTTTTATGAGTTTATATGATCTAACATACTGACATTTAGGATATATATGTCGCACAACTAGTCTATGTGATTTTTCTTGAGTGAGTTGTAGGTCTTGAAGCACGTGGAGAAGAAGAGGGTTTTCACCTTGAGGGAACGACCTCAAACGTAGGACATACAGGTAAGGTAATCTCTCCCTAGTTTACTATTTTAAGCATTAGGACCTTTAATTTGATTTCTTCTTGTTGTTTTATGCGTTCTGCTCTGTTAGGTCCCTCAACCTAGACCTTAGGGTAGTTTTTCCCGCAACACTAGGGATGCCATACATGATTTGGGAAAGCATACCTTGCGTTTTCCCATGATGTTTTCCTTAGGGAAAAAATAATATTAATGGAAATTATCAATCGATAGATTTATTCTCACACCATGTGGGTGCTCTCAAAGTCTCTTATACCTTTAGTAATAAAGGCATTATACCATTTCACACGTATTTTGATAGTCTTTATATGAACCAAGACTCATGATATGGTGCTAATTTAAACATCTCTAGGCAAGATCAACCTTGTGCATATTTTTGTAATAGAGATTCATCGTGATGGGTAATCTACACTAGTTACTATGCACCATCTATTGATTTTAATAAAAAATAATGGAGAATGAATTCCAAAGGTGCACCCAAATGATAATGGTAATTAATGCAAAATGTCACTTACAGTGTTCAAAAATTTGAGAAATATTCAAGAATGACAAATTATCTTATTCAAGAAGGAATATCTCCAAGAGCTCTCCTCTAAGTAGGAATGTTATGAAACCAGCTCCAAAAATAGAAGAAAAGAGAGATCAACACCTTAGAAATCAGCCACTTTGAGGGGGAAACCTCCTTTACATTACATAAATGAACAATTCTTGGATGATTCAAATGAAAAAACCTACTTTCTATATATAGGAGTCCATGGGGTCACAATATAATCCTAGCCGACCTAACAATAATAGTATAAGGGCACAACAATAACAATAGTGGGGTTTTATGGGGCAGAATAATAACAATATGGGGACTACAGGGCTACAACAATAACAATAAGGAGGCTACACTAACAACAATAAGGGACTACACTAGTAATATAGGGGACCTAACATGCCCCTCTCCTTCAAAAAAGTGTTGTCCTCAACACTTGAGTAGCGTTGGATGCTTTTGTATAAAATTCTCATCCTCCCATGCGGAATATTCACTGGGTAAGTTCTTCCACTTGATGAGATACTCTAAAATTGATCGATTTGTAGTTGTCAAGTTTGTGTTTCCGTGACTGCTTCAGGTTCCAATATGATTTTTCCTTCCTCATCAAGTCCTGGAAATATTGTTTGAACAAGAATCTTGTCACCTATAACCTTCTTTAAGCATGAAACATGGAAAACTGGGTGCAATCGAGAAGAAGCGGGAAGATCCAATTTGTATGCCATAGTACCAATATTTTGCAACACCCTGTAAGGACCATAGTACTTTGGAGATAATTTATTATCCTTCTTAACTTGCTTGAGGGAAATTTGTTTGTATGGTTGTAGCCGTAAAAATACCCAATCTCCTACATCAAAACTTCTCTCGCTATGACGTTCATATGCCTGTTTTTTCATTCGATTTTATGCCAAATTCAGGTTTTACTTTAAGATTTGGAGCACTTGTTGTTGATGCTTGATGTGATATTCTAATGCTTGAACCTTAGAATTTTATCTTAAATATAATGTGATGGATGGTGGATGATATCCATAAAGTTCCATAAATGGGGTCATTTTTGTTGTAGTATGGAAGGAAGTGTTATACCACCATTCAGCTAGAGGTAACCACTTGACCCATTGTGTTTGTTTATCAGATACAAAACAACGAAGATATCCTTCCAAAAAAAAATTCACTATCTTAGTTTTCCCATTGGATTGAGGATGATAAGATGAGTTATGGGCTAGTTGAGTACCCAAACAAGAAAATAATTATGTCCAAAAATTTCTAATGAAAATGGGATCTTTGTCGCTTACAATAATATTTGGGTTTCCATGTAGCTTTTGAATTATTTTCATAAATGCAGTAGCAATTGTACTTTCTTTAAATGGATGAGATAATACACAAAAGTGTGAATACTTGGTAAGTCTTTCAACTACCACCATGATGACACTCTTTCCTTTGGACTTAGGTAAACCTGTGATAAAATCCATTGAAACCTCCTCCAAATGTTGACTTGCAATGGGTAAAGTTTGTAGTAGACCCGAGGTCTTAATTTTCTCAACTTTATTTTGATGGAAAACCAAACATTCTGCCTCAAACTTTTGAATATCATATTTAAGGCCATCCCAAAAAAAAAAATTCTTCACCCTCTGGTAAGTTTTTAAAAATCCTGAGTTTCCTCCTACAGGGGTGGTGTGAAATTCCAAAAGAATCTTTTTTTTTAGTTGGGAATTCTTACAAAGATATCAGCGATATTTGTACCATAAGGAATCAGTTTTCCAAATAAATGTATTAGATGTACTGGGATCTTGCTGCAAATTTTGAATGAGTGTCCACACTTCTTCGTCATTCTTCCATTCCTCCTTTGCTTCAGTTATCCAATCTCGTTGGATAATAGAAATGGCACAAAGCAATGCTTCCACCTCCTCATCATTTCTTGAGAGTGCATCTGCAGCAACATTTAGCTTCCCTTTTTTGTAGATGATTTCAAAGTCATAACCGAGCATCTTTGTGACCCATTTTTGCTGCTCTTCTGAAGCTAGTCTTTGTTCTAAAAAGTATTTAAGACTATCATGATCATTTTTTACCTTGACGTGTCTTCCCATTAGGTAAGGTCGTCATTTATTTAGTGCATGTAGTATTGCCAACATTTCCTTCTCCTAATGTTCTGCATGCGCCCTGCTCTCCTAGGGTTTCTGCTCGCCCCAGTCTGACTCTGTCCATCTTCTGCTTTCCTCTAGCTCTTATCTCCTAGATCATCGCGGACTGGCATAGGCCTCCCTGAAATGGCAGGCCCTTCGAGGGGGGCTTCACAGCTTAACCCCTCAGACAATGACAAACAAGATGCTAAGGAACTTTCCAAGAACTCTAAATCAGAACAGACGAATCCAAGTGCTGAGGACACCCTGATGCAAGATTCACAAAACGTCTCAACAGAAAAGAGCAGTGAAGTACAGGAAGAACAACCTGGGAAAAAATAAATGCCCACAGTGACGTCAACCACCTACAAACCCATCGCTGCTGAAAGGAAAAAAATAGAACTTCCCAGCCACAGAATAAATGGTCAAATCCAGTACATGAAGGACCACGCCCTCATTGGTAAATTCATCGGATTCTAGCCGACTGAAAAATCTCTGCAAGGATGGAATTCTGCCAAATGGAAGCCCAAGGGGCATGTCACCCTTCAACTTGGACCAAAAGGTTTTTTCACTGCAATCTTCATTTGCATTGAAGACCGCAACAGGGTTCTGGATGAAGGCCCCTACTTCTTTAACTCAGTTGGCTTATACTTAAGGGATTGGGTGGAAAGATTCAACCCGGACAAGGAAGATTTCAGTTGGGCACCAATATGGATCAGGATGTACTCGCTCCCTTTGGAATACTGGGGTGAATAATCTTTGAGAGACATTGGCAGGGGGCTGGGGGAGTTCATAAAAATTGCTAAGGAAATGAAGCTGCGCAAATATAACTCTTATGCACGCATCTTTGTCTATATGCGCCTGGATAAAGCCCTCCCAGATTCGGTAAGTCTCTATCATGATGATTTTGAATGGATCCAGCGCTTAGATTTTGAACATGTACCCTTCCATTTTTGCAAATGTCATATTCATGGGCATCTCTTTCGGGATTTCCCGCTAAATGGCAAGCCACAATCCTCTGATCCCCCAGATAATTCTACACAAGAAGGGTTTACCAAGGTCACTAGTAGAAAGAAGTCACACAAAAAATTTGCTAATGGGAAAAAAACCAACCAAGCTACCTCATCCATTCCCTCCAAGAGTAACAGCTTTGAAGTTCTAGCCACAGCTGTCGAAGGCTCCCCACAAGCAAGCTAGCAAGCCCCCCAGGCGGTCAAATCGACCTCGCCTCCCCCACCGCCTAATTCACCCCCCATTCCTCAGTCAATGGGGGATAAGATTGGAAATACAGATGCTCATATGAAAGAACCTGACTGGAAACCAAATGGAATGGATGTAGACTGTATCCCTAGCCAAGCCTCAGCAGAAAGCAGTCAAGTACAAAATATGGATGAAGAACCGGAAAGCATCGACCTAAGCGGGCTTGACATTTTTGAGCTCGAACAAACCTGCCGGAGGAAATAATTTGACAAAACTCAAGAGCATCAGCTCGATACTCTGGAAGTCATCATCTCCAGATCCTTTCAGCAGAAAGAACTAGGAATACAACCGAGTAGTCAGTGGGATGGCAACCAAGTTCCTAAAGACTCCAAGAAGCGAGGAAGAAAAACAGATCTACAAATAACTATCATATTTGGAAAAATCCTGGTTGAATCAGGCAGATACGCTAAGTTGACAAAGTACTACAAGCCTCTCCCAAATATTGAATCATGAAACTCACTTCATGGAATCTAAGAGGGCTCAACAGCCCCAGGAAACTCATAATGATAAAAAACATGATAAAGCAGGAGCAGCCCCAGATATTCTTCATGTAGGAAACAAAATGTAATAGCAGCACTCTTGGAAACATCCTCTCAAGAGCCTGGCCAGGTTGTCACTCGGTGGTTGTGGACGCTTCAAGAGCCTCTGGAGGGTTGGCCATTGCCTGGAACACACAAGCCATCTCTCTCTCAGATTTCCATGCCTCCCACCATATCATTCAAGCTAATTTTCATATCATAGGAACCAACATTCATGGACATATTACTAATGTCTATTTTCCTCAGGAAGCGGGCAATAAGATTGCACTTCTGGATACTATAGGAGCGCTCAACTTCAACAGACTCCATCCCCTCTAGATCATAGGAGGTGACTTTAATATGATCACCAAGCTGGAGGAAAAGTAGGGACGCAGAGCCAAACTGGAGCACGAGAGTAGCCACTTTAAATATTTCATCCAAAACAACATGCTAATAGATCTAAAATTCTGTAATGGAATTCACACTTGGAGCAATCGCAAGGCAGGACGGAAACAAATCGCCTCCAAGCTAGACAGATTTCTCATCTCAGAGAATGCAGTATATCTTGGAGGAGACATCTCGACCTTTATTATCCCTCTTACTGGATCAGACCATTGGCCTATATCCCTTCTATGGCAAAGACCAGGTAACTCCACCCGACGTCCTTTTCGCTTTGAAGCATTCTGGCTCAACCACCCCGCATTCAACAACCTCATCAGCTCCATCTGGAAGAACTTCAAGCCGCCAGAAGGGTCCAAAATGTTCCAGTTTCAACAAAAACTAAAATTCCTTAAAACCCACATCAAGCGCTGGAATCAAACCACCTTCGGCAATATCTTTCAGGCACAACAGGATCTAAACAAAGAAATGAGGGCTCTCCAGCAACAAATCATCACAGAAGGTCACACGGAAAGGACAATGGAACAAGAAAAGTAGCTACAAACTCAACTGGACGAAATAACAAAGCAGGAAGAAATCCTCTGGAAACAGAAATCTAGAATCAGATGGTTGAAAGAAGGTGAAAGAAACACCAAATTCTTTCACAGAACCACTATTCAAAGATGGATGCACAACACCATCACTTTCATTTAGAATCAAGAGGGGGAAAGATTGGAAAACCATGCAAAGATCAAGGAAGAGTTTATTAATCACTTCCAGGCGGTGCACCAAGAGCCCCTAATCGACAGACAGCTGGCCAAAGAAAAAATCATACAAAACATTTCAAAAATAATCACAGAGGAACACAACCAACTTCTTTTGCGACCTGTCTCGACTCAGGAGGTTGATTTGGCCATGAAGTAGCTCAAGGAAGGAAAAGCTCCAGGCCTGGATGGCTTTACTACCACCTTCTTCCACAAATTATGGGATCTTATCAAAGAGGAGGTATGGTTGGTGGTGGAGGAATCTCACTCTATGCGCTGGCTTCTCCCCTCTTTGAACTTGAATTTCATTGCCCTAATTCCAAAAGAAGAAAACACCAGCACGCCGGACAAATTTCACCCAATAGCCTTATGCAATTTCATATATAAAGTCATTTCTAAAGTCATTGCCAACAGATTGAAAACACTTCTACCCTTGCTCATCTTGCCAGAACAATCAGGATATGTGGAAGGAAGGAAAATACTGGATGGCATTATCGTCACTCACGAGATCATACACTCCCTCAAGCACACCAAATAGGCAGGTATGATTCTCAAGATTGATCTTTCTAAAGCATTTGATAAGTTAAGCTGGACTTATATTCAAAAAATGTTATCTGCTTTTGGTTTCTCCCCAACCTGGGTTCGCTGGGTCTCGAGTCTGATTTCCTCCACTTTCTTCTCTATCCTTATTTATGGAATTCCCTCTCGACCTTTCAACCTCTCACGCGGTATTAGACAAGGGGATCCCCTATCACCCTTCCTCTTTGTTTTAATGGCAGAAGGTCTTGGTCAACATCTCAAACATGCCCTTTGTTCCCAGCAGCTCCAAGGCCTCTCTATCCACAATTCCCCGCCCCTTACCCACCAACAGTTTGTTGATGACAACATGTTGTTTGGTTACCCTTCAGTCCAAGAAGCCTCCCAATTCAAATCCCTTCTGGATGACTTCTCGGTTGCCTCTGGGGCGAGAAGCAACACTGTTAAGTCCCAGATTTTCTTCTTTCATACCCCTCCAATAACTCAAAATGCTATTACCCGCATTCTTGGCTTCTCCATAGCCTCTCTACCTTCCAATTACCTGGGCGCTCCCTTAATCGACTCGGCTATAAAGCATGCTCCCTAGCAACGGATACTTGAAAAAAATTAAAGCTCGACTTTCATTATGGACTCATAGAACTATGAATATATCGAGCAGATTGGTCCTAATCAAAGCGGTGCTACAGGCTATGCCTCTTTATCTCTTTTCAATCCTGGCAGCGCCAAAATGGGTCCTCAAAAAAATTAAAGCTCTACAATGCAACTTTCTATGGGGCTCCACTAGTTCAAACCGTAAATGGGCTCTGGTTAAATGGCCGAGAGTCTACAATCCAAAGGAACAAGGGGGAATAGGGCTACGAGATCCTATTCATAGCAATGCTATTATGTGTGCTAAAATATGGTGGCAATGGCTCACTGCTCCCAACAAGCCATGGGCTATTATCTGGACTGCAAATTATCCCAACCAAAGACCACAGGAAGAACTCATAAGATTCACTCCAACGGAGAAGGGCTCTCTCATATGGAATGCTACTAAACAACATTATCTGTTGATCCAACAACATAGCTTTTGGGAAATAAGGGATGGAAACACTACTCGATTCTGGACTGATTCCTGGCATCAACTCCTGAAACTCACCAGCATCTACAGACTGCCTCCTAGTTCAGACTTGGATATGCAAAAAATGGAAATAGTTTAGCAACAATGGACAGTTAGTACAGCACAGGGATACAGACAGTGGAAACAGGTTGAAAGGATGATAATGAGCAAACACTGGAAGCCATAAACTCAGAGCTTCAAATTCGATGTATCAGATCATCAGACAGCAGGGATATTCTAAGATGGTGATACTCCCCAAAGGGATCCTTCTTCACCAAAGAGGCATATAAAATAATGTGTAATGATCCAATGCCCCTGGATCCTTTATGGAGCAAAATTTGGACAACTGGTGTATGTCCTAAAGTTTTCTTATTCCTATGGCTCTTTGGTCATCAAAGAATCCTCACTTGGGACAACCTATGGAAAAGAAGCTTTCATGGCCCTTCAAAATGTCCCAATTGCAATTCTCATGAGGAAACTCTGCAGCATCTCCTCAATTCCTGCAAACTGGCTAATCAATTATGGGAGAAAGCTGATTTTCGATGCCAAAAAAGATGCAAAATCTCTGAAGACATAATCAATTCAATTCGCAATTGGCCTCAGACTCCATTCAAAATCGAATTACTAAACCAACTATGGAGAATTATCCCGGGCCGTCTCCTATGGACAATCTGGAAATAACGAAACAAGCGCATCTTCAAAGATCAAAACACTCCTCTAGAAATTATCCGAAGAAACTTCTATCTCAATCTCACAGAAACCTTGACTCTACAATCTTGGCATACAGAAGACAACCCAACTCTTGCAAATGAAAAGGCCATTTGGGAAAATTGGAGCATTCAACTCCCCCAAGGAAAGCAAGATCATAGAACTTCTAGAACCTCTGACACTAAAATGCACTCATGGATCCCTCCTCCATAGAACACCTTCAAAATCAACTTTGATGGTGCTTCAAAGGGTAATCCAGGCAAAGCAGTATTTGGAGGCATTTTCAGAGATCATGACGGCAATCCTCTTGTAATATACTTAGGAAGCCTTGGATGGGACACGAACAATTCGGCTGAGCTGGAAGGTCTTTGGCAGGGTCTTCTCCTTTCCCAAATTCACGGGTTTCACCCTCTGGTGATTGTAGGGGACTCCCAAATTCTAATCAACATGGCCAATCAGCTCCTAAATGGGGCTCACGTGCACAAAATCACCAATAGTTGGAGACTTGACGCATGATTGGAGGCTATAGAACGGTGGCTCCACAATAGCCGAGCACTCCTATTCAAGCATATCAGACGGGAAGGAAACAAGGTCACTGATCTACTAGCCAACTTGGGAGTGGATAGTATGCACAATCTTCTTACAGGTACTCTCAACATAATTCAGAATCATGATCAGAAACAGGAATGCAAAACATTGGTCCAGAGTGATGCACAGCTCCCGGATGCAAGTGAGGAGAACAGATTATAATTCGATGGGACATGGGTACGGCACGGTGTGGAGACACCTGCCCACCCAAATTGCAGTTGGCATTTGGCATTTAACTCCGGCTGCAAACTGTTTGACTGCATTTACTCCCAACGTTGTTTGCAATCCCGACTCCACTCCTCTGTGCGATCTCGCATGTGACGAAATGAATTGGCCTTCGGCTCTTATTAATGGGGTTTTAATGCCGAGTGTTTTATGATGCAGGGTCGTCTGGATTGAAATTATGGTGAGCTGCTCTGGTTCTGTTAGCGCTCCTCAGCCGATGAAACAATGGTGCACATCGGACGCAGGGTTCCCCAATGTGCGCACGGTTATTGGCAAACGTTGCCCGCTGAGCTGCTGTCTGGACTTTGGAGATAATCTCCACTTCTCACACTCTGGGCTCTGTATGTTAGCTTCGGTCTCTCTAAACTTTCGTTCACCTTAGGCCTCTGTCAGTCCTGCTCTTCCATCGCTTCCTGAGCCCTTTGTCGAGACCGAGCCTATGCCTCGCCTTCGTCAAAGGATGAGGTGCCGTAGGGGAAGCACCAGGCGACAACCTCAGCGCACTCCCTCCACCTCCAGCGCCTCCTAAAATTCATCTTCACATTCAGGTCGCTATATTAGAAATAGGATAGGTTGCATGCTTCGCTCTGGCCAATGCCTGGGCTCCCCGGAGCCTCCAAATCTCTCTGTACTGCCTCGCCCAACGCCTCAAACAGCGCACTTTTCTTTCAATTTCTCACTCAATCACCCTTGGGTCACGGCCTCAATTTCAGTGGTCTTCCATGAAGAGCCTCAGGAGGACGCTCCAAGTTTGAGCCCGGTGGGTCTGTGCAAAGCTGATGCCCAGACCTCGGACCAGCAAGCAAGGTTGATGTACTCGTCGAGCAAGGCAATGCAAGGTCAAGTGAGCGGGAATCAGGATGTGGAAATGGCACAAGGAGATCCTGGGCAAGCGAGCGAGACTCATGATGTGATGATGGCGTAAGGAGTTCCACCACCCTCCAGGCAAGTGGTCACTTCCATCACGGACCTGTTCAAGAAAGACGGCGACCCGGATGCACTCTGGTGCAGAGTTGTGGAAGAGCCACTTGATGAGTAGTCGCTCCTTCTTGGTTTGGTTTTCCTGTTTAGTTTCGGCCCATACTCTCAGGCTTGTTTTTGAGTATTTTGTAGTTTCAGTTCATAACTCAGTTTTTGATAGCTGTAATCACTCTATGGTACCCCAGCGTGGGAAACATTTAGAAAACTGCTCAAGGCTGGTTTCCCTCTATGAGGGCAGTCTTTATCTCTGGTTTTTTGTCAAGATTGCAGCAATACTGGGCAAATATTAGACTTCGGCCCACTGTAAAATATTTCCTTTGTTAATAGATTACCTTAACTTAGGAAAAAAAAACATTTCCTTCTCCTAAATAGCTTTTTATAAATACTTTCCTTTGAATGGACGACTTTCAAAAGAAGTGGGCCTTCCTTCTTGCATTAAAATGGCACCAATTCCATTTCCTGAGGCATCACATTCCACAATAAATGTTTTTGTGAAATCTGGCGTAGCCAAGACTGGTGCTAGGCACATTTCCTCTTTAAGATGTTCAAAGGCCTTAATTGCTTCGGGATTCCATTAAAATGCATATTTCTTCAATAATGTTGTTATAGGTGCTGCTATTCTCCCACAATTCTTAACAAACTTGCAATAATACCCTGTTAACCCGAGAAATCCTCACAATTGTTTTATGGTTGTGGGGACTTTCCATTCCTTAATGGATTTAATTTTGTTAGGGTCTACCTTAACACCCTCCTAAGATACAATATGACCCAGATATTCAACCTCTTGTACTCCAAAGAAACATTTGGAGGTTTTTTGCATTTAATTGTTTCTCCTCCAATAGTTTGAGCACCCTGTCAACATGTTGAACATGATCCTTCCAAGACCTATTGTAGATTAGTATATCATCAAAAAATACTAACACAAATTTTCTAAGGAAGGGTTTAAAAATGGAATTCATCAACCCTTGAAATGTAGAAGGTGTATTGGTAAGGCCAAAAGGCATGACCAAAAATTCATAATGACTCTCATGAGTTTGAAATCCTATTTTCAGAATATCTTTAGTCTTCATTCCAATTTGATGATATCCTGAATGAAGATCCAACTTGGTAAAATAAATTGCTCCATGTAATTCATCCAATAATTCATCAATCATAGGAATGGGAAATTTATCTTTAATAGTGAACTTATTGAGCTCCCTGTAATCCGAACACATGTTCCATGATCCATCCTTCTTGTGCACCAATACTACTGGAGCAGAGAAAGAACTTTGACTAAGTTGAATTATACCAGCCTCTAAAACTTCTGCAATCATACGTTCAATTTAGCTATTTTGCACATAAGGATATCTGTAAGGCCTGATGTTTGGAGGAACACTTCCTAGAATTAAATGAATAGCATGATCATGATCACGAATAGGTGGGAGTCCTTTGGGAGTTTCAAAAACCTTGAAATGATTTTCCAAGACTTTTTGGAGATCTGGAGAAATAGATGATTTTGATGTTGGAACTTAAAGTGAGCATAATTGTGAAATTAAGTTGTGTTGTTCTTTATTCGGAAGCTTTGTCATGACATTAGAGCTTATTATATTTATCTACTTCCCTGTGATACCTCGTAATTCAACTTCCTTTCCTTCCGAAAAAAATTTCAAGAAAAGTTCCTTGAAAATTAAAAGTTATCGTCGCCAAAGATTGTAACCATTGTACTCCTAATACAACACTAGCACCTCCCATTAGAATGGAAAGCACTAGACTATTCAATACATATTCCCCCATGGTTATCTTAATATTATGGCATTTTCCAGAGCAATTTATAGTCCCTCCGTTTTCAACCATCACTTGACACTCTAGTGCTGGGTATAGGAAGAAATTCAATTCCTTGGCTACCTTAAAATGAATAAAATTATGGTTACTACCTTAATAAATCAACACTATTACATTTTTCTTCTTGATATGTCCTTCTATCTTGAGAGTTTGAGGAGTGGTAATTCCTACCAATGCATTACAAGATATGGTCGGACTCATTTCTTCTTTCTCTATGGTTGGTTCCTGGTGTCTATTCTCTTCTTTTAAAGTTTCTTGTTAATTCTCTTCCTCCTCTTCACAATCTATGTAAAATAATTTCTTCTTTGCACACTTATGACCTTTAGTGTATTTTCTATCAAAATTGTAGCAAAGCCCTTTTTCTCTTTTTTCTTCCAATTGTTGTGGTGTCAACCTTTTAGGCTGTGGAATTCTAGGAGAAGCAACACTTCCATCTTTATAGATGTGAGTGGTAGGATTCCTTGTCGCCGTAATTTTACTTTCAATTTTTATTTCCAACCTGAATGCCTTCTCCAATGAATCAAGTTCCCAAATAATTTTCCCAAATCAGGACAGCTAGCAATCCATGGCTGGAAAACGCATTTTCTAGAAATGGAGGCAGCAAGATTTGATACCAAGACCTGGATCCCTTAGACCAATGTGTCTAAGAAAAAAATCCAATATTTGGGGCCAAAGAAATACTTCTAGAGTGGTTAAACAAATCTCCCACTACTAGTTGTCCTTAGATAGTGCCCGGTGAAGGGACTACAACAATACATGAGCATACCATGAAAAGACAGCGTTATTTTATGAGCTGTGAGACAACAAGATGTATATAGCCAATAAAAAATGTTATAGCAGCAAAGAAAGTACAAGTTCTTGAGGAAACATCTACTCAAGAAAGGCAATGCAAGCCTCAATAATACATGTATATGGAAATGAAGAAACACAGCTGTATATATGAAACCCTTGGCTATGATAGCACAGTATATTATGGATTATTGCTGCAATACAATGTCAATACATGGATATAGCAATGATATAGCTCAAATATGTTAGGGTCCCGTGATTTGGCTGATTGGCAAGCCAAGTGACAGGGTAACATCAAACCATTCTTTGGAGCCCAAGGACCTAGCCTTCCTGGACTCAGAGAGGGCTCTCTCTATTTGTGTAAGGGATATATGTGTGTTTGCTTCTTGTGTTTCTGATTTTAGGCTAGTTATGAAGTAGGTTTTTGGTTTTGTTTTTAGGTTTGTGAGGGATGAACTGATCAAAGACTAAGATAGATAAAAATATTGTAAGATTAACTAGGCTATGGGGTCGAAAAGGTCAAGAAAGCTTTCAGATGGTGATACAAGGTTGTTGAAGGGTCGATTTGATCGAGGTAAAAAGGATCTTTGGGTAAAATGGAGTGGGATGGACACTAAATTTGTGAAGAACAAAGGATTTCAAACATAAATAGCTCAATATCTGACATAAACATGGTAGGGCTAACCATTAATCATGAGTAATGTAACTATAAACTGATAAATGTATAGAAATAAACATTCAAGCAATGCATGGAGATATATGACTCTCTAACTTTAGGAAATTGCTATCAGACTTTGGGGAAATACAATTAAGACAAACAAATAACTCAAATCACTATAAGGAAACGCCTAAGCATAGTATTTCAAGCTATTGGGCACTTTGAAGCAAGATTGCATAGTTTAGGCAAAGGGCAAGATCAGTACAAGACCTCCTTGGTTCAACAAATGACAATCAAACAATCAAAGAAAGGTTTCAGAGGTGGAGCTATGACTAGCCATGAGTAAGCAGGGCATACCGTGAATCATACTTAGCATGCATAAAACCATAAATGAACAAGCAAACAATTTCTTCAGCTATCAAAGAGCAATCAAGAATTCTTTGATACAACTAAGAAGGAAGAAAACATAGAAGCTATAAAGAAACAGGAAATTTGAAGTGCCTTTAAGGGCGTGTCTCAAATCTATTCTCTACTATCTTATAGCAAGCAAGAACATGGAATATGAATGAAAACTAAGAAGCATAACAGAGAGGGACACTATACCATTTTACCAAGTCAAGGAATCCAACAACAGTCCTCTTTCATCATCCAAAAACATTCAAGAAAATATCCAATGCATGAGACAAGTGTTTCTTCCAAGCTTGTGTAACCATATATTGCTCTATATCATCAAGTTCAGCCCTGTTTACAATGAAGTCTCTTGGAATATATAGGCCAAGATGAGGGAAAACCTCCTAATGCAACTTGCAATTTCATTGGCCTATCAAAAATATTTGATTTTGTCCTTGAGGCTTTGCAAAGCCCAAGGCACAAAATATCTAATAAAATATCTCAAAAATGCTAAAAAAGGAAAATAAATTGAATTTTCATAACTAACCATGCCCAAAAATAGCTAAACGCACATGAGGAAAAGTCACTTTAGAAAAGTACATTTTTTACAAAAATACTTAAGAAAAATATCAGCAGAAAGTCTTCTATCTTGTGGGAAACTTTTGGAAGCCTTCTCAATGTCGAAATGAGGCTTGTGATGGCTCGTTAGAAAGCTCTGAATGTCCATTTTCTGAAAATGTTTAGTTCTGTCCAAAATGATCAATAGAATTCTGTCAAAAACTGACCTGTGTGTAAAAACCCAAAAAATAGACTTTGCTGATAAACGGGGCAGAGTGTGGAAAAAGTGAGTGTTTTTCGCCATTTTGGGGGACCAAATCATCTTCAATTGATCTGAAAATCACTAAGTATATCCCCTTGAAATTATGGCATCCAATGATACCATTTTCATCCTTTGAGGATGTCCCAAACAGAAATGGTGATGCCCATGATTTTTAGCCAAAAGCCCAAAATTGACAAAAAACCAAAACTTGTTGAATTTCGCCCAATTTTGGTGAGCATGGCCCTCAAGGGTTTTCAGAAACATGCTGAGAAGTTGAGGCCAAAATTTGGAGCTTTGAGGTGTCTTTATTCATTTTTGGTTTTGGGCGCCTCTTTTGAGCTTCTTTGAGTTTTTCCTGTGTGGCCTTCAATTTCCGTCGGGCGAACTGATTAAGATTCTTATAGTGCCCGGTCATCCTCCTTTGAAGGTCCAAATCTCTATTGGCCTTTTCCAACTTCTTCTCCAAGTTATCATTCACCCTCTCAAGCCATGCTTCTCAATTGTTTTCTATCTCTTGGGTGAACAAAGTAGTGAGAGGAAAAGATTGGAAATGGGCAGCTTCTTCCTCCTTTTGTTTTTCTAAGGCTCTTCTGAGTCCCATGGTCCTTGGATTTTTCTTCTTGGCTGATCTTCATCTTCGCTATCATTGAACTTGCCCATGAGTTCCTCCAATTTTACTTGCGCCTTGGAGGCCTCCCTTTATATTTGATGGCCCGTGTCTCATATATCGCCATGTGGACACTCATCTGTTTATTTTGTGTTTGCAAAAAGTGAATGAAGTTTCTAGACCTCTCTAGATCTGCCCTTAAAGCATCAATTTGTTCTTCTTTATTGATCAAGAGAGACTCTAGGATTTGGGCCTCATTGTTGCTATCATCACTTTGGATCTGAATTATTTCGAAGTCCCTCTCCTTCCCATGGTTGCTTTCTTCTTTCTCCTTTCCCTTGCTTTGGTTGGCCTTCTTGGTCTTCCTCCTCTTGGGTAATTCGACAATGGGTTGCTTGGGAAACTTCTCCTTGCTTCAGAGGGCCCTAGTAACATTTGGAGTTATAGTTTGAGGCACCCTTTTCCTTGATGTCCGGGGCTTGGCCACTTTTGGAGAAGAAAGCATGGCCCCTTGCTTAGGAGAGGCAGCTAGCACATGCTCTATTTGCTCTTTGCCCTTGTTACTTCCCTCATCATCCTTGCCACTATCTTGAGTTTCTTCATGAATGCTTTGATTGTCCTCTTGCGTGTCTTTTTGAGGGCTGCAATCTTTACTCTTGTCCTTTCTTTCTTTAGGACTTTTAGGCTCTGTCTCCCCAATGTTTTGGGCTTCATCTTCATCATTTTTGCTGCTGTGAGGGCTACCAATATCCTCATCAAACTATTCAATTTACTCATCATTTCCTTCCTCACTGTTTTTCTCTTTTTCATGGTGCTTCTCTTCATCGCTGTGCTGCATATCATCACTGTGTTTTTCTTCACTTTGTTGTTGCTCTTCTTCATCATGCTGCTGCTCTTCATCATGTTGCCCTTCTTATTCATCATGCTTCTCCTCCTCATCATGCTTCTCTTCTTCTTCATCATGCTGCTCTTCCTCATCTTGTTGCCCCTCCTCATCATGTTGCTCTTCCTCATCTTGCTGCTCCTCCTCATCATGCTGCCCTTCTTCACTAATCATGGGAAATTTTAGCTTCTTGGGAATGGGCTTACTTGAAGAAGGAGAAATATGCTGAGTGGAAGGTGAAGGAGATTCATGGGATGAAGGTACAGTGGCAAAATCTGGATGTGAAATGAAAGTGTCCCAAGAGATTCCCTTCTTCACAAGCTGATGAAGAATGACAATCTTGATGAGGGAATGATGGAAAAGGCAAGCTGACTGCTGAGAAGGAGGTCTTTTCTGAATAGTGGAGGTCATCTTTTCAATACTTCTATGGAGGAAGAAAGTGAGATTTAACAATTGGGCTCTTGTGAAATGCATGAGAAACCGGACATGGTAAGCATAGACCCGAGAGAACCTTCCCTTGCATGTGAAATATTTCATGATTATCTTCATGAGGGGAGCATAGCTAGTCAACAGATATGAGAAAGGAAATATGAATGGGCATGTATCTCTATGCTCCAGTTTCAAAAAGGGTTTGTATTTTTTTTAGTCTAGGTGGCTCTTTTTAAACCATTTCACTCTGATATAAGATATTTTGGTGGCTTTGGAAATGGATCTAGGAGAAAACTTGAAATCCAAGCCTGCTAGTTGAAATTGTTTCCCTTGCAATCTCAAAGCACATAGATGTGTCAAGGGGAGATAGCTTTTCACCTCCTGAACCCTTTGACAAAAATCTAAACATCCAACTTCATGAAAGTTAAACAGGACTGATGGATGAGCATTTACCTCTTCAGTTGAAACAGGTTCAAACCTCCTACGAAGGCCACTTCTACTATCTTGCCTGGGAGGCATTTTGTTTTGGATACTCTTTGCTGACTGAAAAAAACAAGCTGTCTCAAATGGTCCTTGAAATGGTTTCTCAACAACACACCCTATCCTCCTTATAAGTCACTGTTTTATCCTCTTTGATGTCAATCAACAAGTGCTTGTCAAATGAAAAACAAAAAGTCAATTTATCACTGTCCTTGGGAAAAGGTCTTGAAAAGATGTGTTTGTGGTTTCTTGGTGAAGAAAGAACTTTTGTGTTTTGACAAAAACAAAACACCTTTCCCCAAACAATGTTCTTCTACTGTTCACTACTCTTCACAAAAAAAACAAGACACCCTCAGCTGATTTGAAAAACCTTGTAACACACTCTGTTTTTGGAACTCTGGTGGCTGCACAAAGTTCATATTTCACAACACAGAGAGGACACTGTATATGACCAAGACTTCACCTTATAATCAGTGTTTTCCCCTTTGATTTTGCAGACAAAGTTTGTTCTTGTAGCAACTGTGGGCTATCACTGTTTTTAAAGGAAGTTAAGGCCCTTTAAGACTGATAAAAACACCCCACCTATCACTGTACTAATCCTTGGCATTCACAGAAACAAAACTCTTTAATTTTTTACCAAAGGCTCTAACCTCTAATCACTGCTTTTATCTTGTGTTTTTTGAATGAAAAAATGCCCCTAACACTAGTGTTAAGACGCCTTCCAAATTGATGAGACCCCCAAGCACAAGAAAGCTTTCTCTAGTTTTGACAAAACTTTGTCTCTTTACCACTGCCTGTCTCATTGTTTTTAGATGATGAAGTGGTCCTAAGATAGTTGTTTCCTTTTTAGAGAAAAAAGCAAAAACACACACTTTAACCCCAAAAATTCACCAAGAGGTCGTAGAAAATACCTAGAGCAATGTTTATGAGCCTTGTCGGTCCTTGATTTGGCTTTCAAAAGCATTTTTTGAGATCTTTTGGGTGAGCGGCACGCTTGTAGAAGAAAACGTCGCGCAGTTGGGTCGGCTTCCGGCGGTGGGTGAATGCGTGTACAGGCCGGCCACACGCTGTCACAAGCGCGCCGCGCAACAGTTGAAGCCTTATGTATTTGCACTCACAGGAGCAGTGCGCAAAACTATAGGTGTGCCACGCAGTCTTGAAACCTTGAAATTTTGAAAATTTTTGCCTGAGCACCTTGTTTCTCCAATGGGAAGCTAGGGGAGCATGGTTTTGAGTTTTGAATTTGCACAAGGGGCTTTGCAATGGTCTCCTCCACCTTTATAACTCAAATGAACTCAGGAACCCTTGTGTTTACTTGTAAGGGTTTGGATGCCTTTTGAAAAGGCTTTTTGGTCATAACAAAACACAAATTACCTTTTAAGACATTACAAAGACCCTTATTTCGATCAAGATTTAAATGTTGTGGATGCTACTTTTGAATGACACCAAAGTCATGGCTTTTTTTGAAGTAAAAAGGCTTCTTCAAGGAAAAAAACATTTTTCACTGCCTTTTCATTGCTTCTTCATTAAGAAAATACCCTTGTCACCTTTTTTCCATTTCTATCCTTAAAAAAAAAAAAAAAACTGCTCCGGAGCAATATCAAAGAGTGTTGATGCATCCTTATAATGATATTTCTCTTTGACTGTGGGTGAAAACTTAGTTTCATTCACCTAGGCTTGACAAACATATATTTATCAAAAAGAAAATCCTTTAAAGACCCTTCATGCAAGCATATACAACAGCAAGTTTTTTTCACATGTTTCATAAAAAAGGCCTTTGTTTGTGACAGTGATATGCCTTGTTTCTTTGAGTGTTGTCCCTGAATTTAAAACATTTGTCATACCCTTTCCTCACACTGATGAGCTTGTCCAAGTTTTGTTCACTTTAGCTTCAGATTTCCTTTGAAGGAGATCTTTTATAGAAGAAAAACAAAGCTTCTTTGACTACCATAATATCACTGCTTGGCCTATGTTTAACACTAGCCCTCAACTCATAAACCTTGACTTGTTTTCTACTGATTTCAACCCTGTCTTTCAAACAGTGAACCCATGTAAGCACCCTTTGAAACACCACTGTTGTGTTAGTGGTTTCATCCATTGGAGAAAAAGGTGTAAACAAGTTTTTTAGGCCATTTGCAGCATTGTTAGCCTTGTGCTTTTTGAATGAGGCTACACCTCTGTTCATGACCCTCTGCTTATTAAATGAAGGAGGCCTTAATCATATTTCCAAACCATCTGCTTTTAAATGAAGGAGGTTTATAACAAATGAACTACCATCTGCTCATGCTTGGAGGAGGTTTTACACAGTCACCCAACCATCTGCTCATGCTTGGAGGAGGTTTTACACAGTCACCCAACCACCTGCCCATGCTTGGAGGAGGTTTTACACAGTCACATTTCACCCCTTTCTCAAACTGTGTTATATTTCCTTGTAATGCCTATCTCTGCTTGGTATATCACAGTAAGTAATAAGGTGAAAATTTGACAATATGCTATGAGAGGCATTCTCTGAGATATGTATTCTATTGTTAAAATGCTCTTATGCATCTTTAGAAACCAGAAGCAACCTGACTTGTATCTACAGAGTATACTTGCTAGTCATTAGTCACTAACCTTTTTTACTGTGTTTGCAGAAGTTCATTGAATTACCTCTCTTTCCAATACATTCATCCCAGGCTCAAAACCACATGAGAAGCAGTTGTCTTCTCATGTTTAGTTTAATAATGTCTTCTGGAAAACTGGTACACTTCTACTTTTGAAAAAGACATTGAAACACTATAGATCAACACAACATCAGTTTGGCTTTTGAAACATGCACTGCTGAGACACCAAGACTTTTTAGTGGCGCGACTTAAGGGTGTATCAAGCTTGATTTGTAGAATAGGAAGGTCATCTATGACTGGTTGGTATTAGACAGAGGTTCTTTTGACTTAGGATAGTTTGTCAAGGGAGGATTTCCTAAAGCGCCACTACCTAACTTAGTGGAGATTTTTTAACAGATTTGGAATATTCTCTTTGGTATTGTTACACAGTAATTTGTCACCGTCCCTACCATTCCCCGTCCCGCACAATGGAGGACCCATTTTGTGACCTGTGAACATTTTCATGCCTTGAAACCATCATCAATGCATTCCTCTAAGCATGAGATTCAATTGCCCTGAAGACATCTCCTTGCAAAAAGTCATAAAAACATCTCCTTTTGCATTGGCGCGGGAAGACAGTTCATAACTCGCGCCAATGGGGAAAATTTTACAAATAGGCCGCGCCAACTGGCGCTCTGTCCCAGAGCAGTAGTCGCGCCAGCCAATTTAAGGAGTGTTTTTTAAATAAAGATGGCGGAAGTTGTGTTTCAACAAACCCAGAAACCATTGCCTATCTTGAGTTGGGAGGTTTGGCTGCGGGAGTTCTATGGAAGGGAAGTGGTTTTCCACCTCCCATGGAACCTTCCTTGTTGATAGGGCCAATCCCATAATAATAGGGATCCCAACTCCCTCCTTCCCCATCTATAAAAGCCTGCTCAATTCCATGGCAAGCTATTCTTGAAGTGCCTAAGCTTTGAATCTCCTAATTCCCAAGAGTCTTTGTGCTGTAAGAGCCCTCTTTTTCCCTTAAGTCTGACTCAAGTAAGGAGACTATCGTCGAGAGACTCCGGAGAGGTTTTCCCTTTCCCTGGCGAGCTTTGCGAAACGTGAACGACTAAGGACCCGTCCAAAGGAGACCGCGACGTCAGAACATTGGTTGTAATCTCTTTCGATTGTTATTTAATGAATGATTACGATTATGGTTCCACTCTGTTTCTGATTATGTTAATATGAGTAATATCCTTTCTGACTGATATTTAGTTGCGTATGCTGGATTTTATGCTTGTATCTGTTTGTTTCTTGCATGTGCAGGTGTCCATCTGTGGAGATCGTGGAGGATTGTGATCTGCTGAGGCTGAGGAACGGGAACGCTCTCTTCTTCGGATCATAGCATTGGATTCCAGGTAGGCTTCCATCTTTTGTCTTTCCATTCGCAACTAGGATCTTGCATCGTAACATTTCTTGATTGTTGCTAGACCCCTGCTGGGCTAGTAGGGATCGCCTCTGTCCGCAGAGGGGATTTACCTCCTCAACAATTTGGCGACTCCACTAGGGACTCGTTAGTTTGTTGATTGTTGGTTTTATGAACAATAGATGGAGCCTGAAGCGAGCCAGATAGCCTTCGAAACGCTTTTGCTTTGCAATTGCGAAGTAGATCAAAGCTCCTTCAGTCAATCTCCGGTTTAGTTCGTAAATCGAAATTTCGGAGCATTGTCTTGCTTTTCGATTGTTTCTCGATTCTCCTTGCTTGGTCAGCCTTTTGGGCTGGGTTCTTTTGTTGTTTTTGCTTCTTGGTTTGCCTGGTTATCATTGATCTGGTTTCGGATCGTTTATTTTTTATTTTTGCATAGAAAAATTGACTGGCGCTCTTTTTCGCATAACAGTCGTGCCAATTGGCGCCAGTTGTCAATATTTTACTCGCGCCAATCCTGATATGGCGCTAGTTTCAGCCTGACAGTCGCGCCAGGCCTGTAGACTACTGGGGTTTGCTTGATTTTGGGCTTTCCGAGCTTGATCTGTGTGTGTCTCGCTTTGAGCCTCGATTACTTGGTTCATTTGAGCCTTGGAGATTCATTTGACTCTTGGAGATTCTCCTTGAAGTGGTGAGTCTGGTCTTGGTTGGGAGAAATTCTTTGTTTTTTCATTTTCAGGCGTTGGCGCTTGTTGTCAGTTAGCAACCCGCGCCAATTAGCAATTGGCGCTAGTTGTCAGTGATCAAGTCGCGCCAATTGGTGCCCATTGGCGCTAGTTGTCAGTGTACAAGTCATGCCAATTTCAGGGTGTATGAAAATTGAGATTTTTTCTCTTAATCCTTCACTAGTGTGTCTTTCCCTTCAGGTCTTTCCCTGTATGAGCATAGATTACATTGCTCATTGTTTGGGATGTCTTCTTGCTATTTTTGTTTGATGTAAAAGGGAATGAATGCCTTGTTTTGATCTCTTGCTTTGGAAGTCCTCTTTGTGTTTGACCTCATATGTCTTGTCAACTTTTGAGGAATTTTGTTACAAAGTGTTTGAAACAACGATTGCATTCTTAGTGTTTGTTTACATCTCTTTTGCATTCATCCTTCATTAAGAAGTTTTGCGTTCTTTTAGTTTTCGTCTCATAGTTTTCTTTTCGTTAAAATGCATTAGATCACTTTGCATTGAAAAGAACTTTTTGAGATTTATCATTGAACTTAGATTACATAGTTAATGATTGAAAACTAGAAATCGCTTTGATTGCATTCTTTTTTATGCATGCATTAAGTAGATTCTCATTTCATCGAAAAATGCATTGAGTGCATTCTTATTATTTGAAAAGGAAAAGAAAATTGTGCATAGATTACAATTGCATAGTTTTCGGAAAAAAAGAGGATTTTGCATAGATTACATTGCATCATTCGTATTGTTGAATGCTTGAAATTACTTTTCGATAGCGGAAGTCATCTAGTTTGGAAAAATTTCATTTTCGGTGTTGTTGTTCGTTGCATCATTGTTTGAAGTTCTTCCCTTAACTAGATAGAGTTCATCGAATTGAAAGATTTATTTTCTCATATAGTTGCATTTAAGGATTTTTGAGACATTACATACGATAGGGCCTGAAAATTGAAACCTAATTGAAGATAAACTGTAAAATCTATTCAATTTACATTAAGGCAGCATTGGAATCTAACGAAACACATTTAGAGGTCTAGGCTAGAGATGTGTTCCGGCGTCTTTAAACCTAGTAGCTGTCGTTCGCCTTTTGGCTTTAGACAGCGCTAGTATGGACTTGTGCTCCCCGTACCATCGCGTATATAAAGGGAGACCCCACTAGGTTTCAATCCTTTATCCATAGGAAGCCGAGTCTGCCGCCCTATACCCGTGATACACCGGACACAGCATTCGGGGAGATTGCCTGCACGTACGGAAAGTCCTTGGTTGATTTCTCTTTCATTATTAAAACAAAGGTGTATATTGCAGTTCACGGATATTTGGTACACCTTTTTTCCTAGTATTCCTGAGTAGTCATTTGATCTTTTCTGACTCCATAAATTTGAAAGGATCACCAAGCGCTTGTCCTTTCACGCTTGTGTCAAATCTGAAAGAGATAGAGTCACCTTTCAACCGTCTCTCGACTCTTAAAACATGAAACGGTGAAGTTTCTAAGTTTTCAATGTGGTAAAAATTAAACACCCACGATCACATGCCCTGTTAGATTTTTCTTGTGGCCGTTTGATTGTGTGCCTTGGTTTTTAGTCTGTGTGTGGTTTGAGTTTTGATGGCAACGTTTTCAGAGTTTACCAAACAAGGAATCCCCTCCGATGGGAATCCTGGTCATTTTCCTCCTTTTGGGAATGTTGGTGCTCCTTACATGGCAACGTTGTCCCTTCTTGGGTTAACTGTTGGGTTGCCTGTGTGGTTGTTTTCAACCTCTGTCGTTTCGAATGTCTCAGTTACTGGTCAATCAGTTCCTCCACCTGAACAATGTCATGTTGATTCTAAGGTGGACCTCTCCCCTTCTTCGCCTGTTTCTGAGTCCTCCTCCTCTTCTTCGCCTAGTGAAAGTCTGGATTCAAGTAACCAGGTGGCTAAGAAGAAGAAGAAGAAGACAAAGAAGAAGAAATCTGACAAGCGAGAGGTTAAAAGTGCAGCTACTGCCTCTGAAAAGTCTCCTCTTGATAAACCTCCCAACCCTCCACGGAAAGTCAAGTTCCCTTGCATGTTATGCACGAGAGACCATCTTCTTCGAGACTGCCCTGGTATTCCCAAGGTGCTCGAAGCATGGTCCAATGGTTGCCCACCGTTGCCTTTGGCTTCTGGGAGTCAGGTTGGGGGCACATCTTCAGCTGCTACTGGTAAGGCTCTTAAGTTGCAGGGTAAGATCACCAATCCCTGTAAGTTGTGTGAAGGGCACCATGCCATTCACCTTTGTCCATATATGGACGAAGCCAAAAGAGTATTGGACAACTCGACCGGTCCTATACCACGCCTTCCAGCTGGTTATAATCGGCTTTCTTTGAGTCCTTCACCAGTTGATTCTACGATTGCTCAAGAGTCATCCTTGGTCGACCCCACTCCCTCGGAAATTCATATTCAGGAATCCATCCCTGACCAACCATTGGTCGTGGGATCGGTTGAGCTAGTTTCGTCCACGGTGCACCAGGTCTTTTCCATAGAGAGTGGATCTCATGCCCCCCATGTCCTTCTGGTTTCTTCAGATTCTCCCGACTTGGAGAAAGATTCTCCTGTCCCCGTCCCTCAAGAAGAAGCTCCTTCACCTCCTGTGATGGAGGTCCCGAAGGATCCCCCTCCCACCTTTGAGATGGAGGTCACGGAGGATGCTCCTTCTTTGATCGTAACATTAGGGGAAGACCTTCTTGGTTCGATGGTAGCCCCTCCGAGTAGTTTGGTTGCTTCCTTTGATTGGAATCGATTTGCAGGATACCACCTCCCGTCTTATGTGCCTTTCGAGCTTACAGTACAGGCCTTTGGTCTGGTTGTACCCAGCACCATTATAGATGAAGGCACCTCTGTGAGTATTCTATCCTCGACTACCTGGCAAGCTTTCAGTTCACCATCGCTTGCGCCCGTTACACAGAATCTTTTGAATTTTAACAGAAGGACGAGTCAACCCTTAGGGATCCTTCCAAGGTTACCTATCACTTTGGGAGGTAAAACCATCCATATGGACGTGATGGTTGTTCCAGGCCCCTTGGATTTCAATCTGCTTTTGGGGCGCAATTACACCTATGCCATGGGAGCACTTGTCTCCTCCCTCTTTCACGTGATGTGTTTCCCACATGAAGGATGGATCGTGACCATTGACCAGCTTGCGTTCTTTGGTCCTGATGTGGCAGCTGGCCCGCCATCATCCCTTCCCAGTTTTTATCCACCTGTTGTATCTTCCCCACCGCGGGTCAACTATGTGGCTACCTACCCCGTGCCTGTGCTCAGTGACGATGTTGTTGTGCATCAAGTGCTGGGGGCATTGGGTCCAGACTTCCAGGATGTTCGCCTTCCATCGGACGTGGAACTCTTGAGAGCTATGACTTCTCGTTCATCATGATGAGTTGTCGATCGGAGCATGGTTCATTTCCTTGTGTCAAGCTCCTTAAAAAATGAAATCAAGTCTATCGGAGCATAGTTCCTTGTCTTGTGTCAAGCTCCTTAAAAAATGAAACAAGGGTGTCTGAGGATAGTTCTTTTAATGCGTCAACCTCATTAAAACAATGAAACACGTTTCCCGTTCAATTCGAGTCTT